>PYAF01006217.1:154490-213012 GCA_007407185.1 Glycine tomentella | reverse complement strand
AATTGAGAAGTGATGCTTGAGTTCATATTGAACTTAAAGTCAAAGAACTTCTCTGCTAGAAGAGTCTTAGAAAGCCTCTCTTGCTTTTGAAATTGACTGTTTAAGTGATCCCAGATCTCTTTTGCAGTCTTATACTCACTATAAGTCATAGCTAAACGAGGAGTTAAAGAGTTTAATAAATAATTTCTACAAAAATCTTTATCTTTAATCCATTGATATTCATCCACATTTTCAACAGTAGATGCAAAATCACTCAAAACAGTATAGAATATATCACGTTCCTTCATGCCAAACTGAACATGAAATTTCCAACCATGAAATTCAGTGACATCAAAAGATTTCAGCTTTATGATATCATGGGAGTTATGTTTTGCCATTTTAATCAATAAAAGGAGTTAGAAAGAGTGCACCTTAAAATCCTTCAAAGTGTGTCAAACCTTTTAACTTTTCAAAACAGCACTATAGAGGTGAAATTTGTCAAATCTGACCCCAAAAATGAGTTCGGAACGCCAAAAAACCTTAGAAACAATGATTTTGGTTGCCGAAGACTTGCTGAAAAGTCGCCGGAAAAGTCGCCGGAAAGTCGTCGGTCGCCGGAAAACTTCGCCGGAGAAGATGAACAGTGTCGTCAGAAAAGTTGCAGAAATTTCAAACGGTTGTATCTCCTTCGTTTGACATCCGTTTTTCGCAAATGACCACTCAAAACGATCGTCTCGACGAGGAGAACAAAACCCACAAGGTTTCAACCCACGAAATTGGCTGAAATTTCCAAGATCTGGTCTCAAAAGTTGCGACTGCAAGGTTTTCAATCTCAGATCCCGGTCAATCCTTCCGTCGAAACACGAAAGTGATCATGCCCTTGAGTTCCTCTCGATGAGATCTTCGAAACGACACCTTACTCACTCAAAACTGATACACGAAGCTAATACTTCAAGATTGTTGGAGGTAAATAGGTTTGAGAGAGAAGGGTGCTTGAAGTATTACACCAAGAGACATCAGAATTTGGAATTCTCAACAGTGTTACCTACAGCGTAGGGAAAAACCTTAGTAATATAGTAAGCTATTGGACTCCAGTCCATATGTACCCATATAACTATACAATAACCTATTGGACTTGTATGTGAACATATTATTATTAATATATATAACATATATATTCAACATGTATTACTCAATACCTGTTTTTCCTTGCAATTACGAGTCATGATGCGTTTAATAGCAAAAATGATTCATAACAAATAACATTTTTCTTCTAAGTATCACAAATCATACATGTTTCGATACGAAGAATAATTCCGAGAATAAATTAGTGCCTTACATCTATAAAATTATTTCCCAAAAAATAAATCCACTTAAACATAACTTATAAAAATTTATATATTTCAAATATTTTCAATAAAAAATTATTCGAATTTTTTGTATAAGGAAAAAGAGTACGTGTTTATGGATATCCTAACAGCCTGGCATGTCTCCTTTTGCCATTGATCATGTGAAATTGATTTTTGTGTTGGGTAATAACTTTAAGGTGGCCGGCAATGAAAGACATCTATCTAACACGTGTGACTTAAATCTTTTCAACAGTTGCTTTATCTTATAGTATTTCATTTTTTTTCACCCACTTTATCTTATGTGTTAATTTTGAATAATGTTATATTTTTCTATTATATTTTTATATAAATCTTTTTAATATTCTCTAAAGTAAGTATTAAATAAATTATTAGTTCATTTTTTCCGTTAATGTGGCTGCTAATGTCAAAAGATAGATAAAATGGTTAGCCTAATTGGAAGGTATCCTCAACATTGGTTCTCGAAGCATCTCGCACCTCAAAAGCTCTTTTCATTTCTTCACAAAGATTACACTACCAGCCAATTCAAACCAAAAAATTTACAACTATGTCCCTTGCACACAAGAAGCTAAGTTCACTTCACTTTTAACCATTTCCTTGGTCAATCTTTCATACTTAAAAGTTTATGCTTATTTATAAACTAATTTATATGGTATAAACAGTGACCCCGTATTTTAAGAGAAAAACAAATATGACGGTGGATGTTTAGTGCAAGTGTCACATTCATGAATGAGAATATTATGTACACACCGCACAGGTGTCACTATTATGGAGTCATGCATACAACGCAAACTTTGAAAAATGCTCTTCCTCTTCTAACTCCTTCACACGTTGTCCCTTTAATATTTTTTCATGGTCAGTGGGATCCAGAAAAAATGCTGATAATAGTGATATTTTTATAAGATTTTTCTTTTTCATTTTTGAATACAGAAGAACTTCGCTTCTCATCACACACATTCGCACATAGTCCATCCATATGGATTCAGCTGAACAAGGACCACCCCAGTCCCCCGATATAAATACACAGATCATGGTGATGCTTATCAATACACCATTTATCATGATCATTATAATGCATATGCTAGGTTTACAGTCCGAAAATAAGATAAAAAAATCAAGATATCCATTTCATGGGATAGTAGCTTGGCATGCATGATTTAGTTTGGAGCACAATCTTTGTTACCAACATACTTCAGCCCTACAAAATACACGGTTATAAACAGGAGCAATTAACATTTTCAAGGAAATCATTCCTATGATCCTAATCTTGTGACTACTTGTAGACTTTATCTTATGACAGAAACAAAGTAGTGTTCCTTAAAAAAAAGAGCGAAAGAAACACTTATTCTTGGCCTTTCACGTCTCTTATCAATCTTTGAAGGAAAGGGGTTTCAAAAAATTCAGATAACCACCTCGTTACAACATGTTTGCTCTTCAATCTTTATATAACATGGTCACAAATTATAACTTACATAATCATAAAAAAATTAGAAACAACATACAAAGGAATAGCAATAATAAGAAAATGAATAACGAGTAACATTCAAATTTGGTGCAAGCAGATTGCACTACAGAACTTGAGTGGGTTGACTGTGTATGTAGTGAAAGTGTTGTTACCGCATAACCTTAACGACCTTTTGGATTCATGATCTGGGAGAACACAGCACTAGGGGTTAGCCCATCAGAGTCTTCACTAGCCAAGCTTCTACCTCCAATGCTCATTGAAATACCACTGCTTCTGGAATCGGTCACATTACCATCATAACCTGGATCGGAGTCCTTCTTTCCTTTAGAATCTGTGTATAATGGCTCCACTTCACAGTGAATGTCTCCAAAGCCGTTGCCACTTTCCTCGGCACTTTCTTGCAGCTGCAAAGCAAATTCAAGGTTCCACAAGACATCACCCATTGATGGCCTATCAATGCCCTGGTCAGCCACGCACTTCATCGCAGTCTCGGCAAACTTCTTGAAGCATTCTGAAGCTATCTTGCCCTTTAGATAAGGATCAATGATAGAGTCAAGAATGCCTTTCTTGTAGCAATGAGCTGCCCACTCAGCCAGACTCACTTGCTCTTTAGCAAGGGTGGGGTTCAAAGCTGGGCGAGCACACAATACCTCAAAAAGAACCACACCAAACGAGTAAACATCAGATTTGTCAGTCAGTTGCTGCCTCCTGAAGTATTCTGGATCCAAGTACCCAAAACTACCCTTTACCACAGTACTTACATGGGTATTATCCAATGTTGGACCTGTTTTTGACAGTCCAAAATCAGAAACCTTAGCCACCCACTTCTCATCTAGTAAAATGTTTGTTGTCTTCACATCACGGTGGATAATAGTGTGTTTAGCACCAGTGTGTAGATAGTGTAAACCCCGGGCAGCTCCAATGCATATCTCAAGCCTTTGCTTCCATGGACGTGGAGGTTTCTGGGTCTTGTACAGATGCTCCCTGAGTGTTCCATAGGCCATATAGTCATAGACAAGGATCATTTCAGTGTTTTCTTCACAGTAGCCAATCAGTGAAACAAGGTGGCGGTGACGAAGTTTTGAGAGCATTTCAATCTCAGTTTGGAATTCATGCACCCCCTGCTCAGATAGTGGATTCCCACGTTTAATTGCTACCTTGGTTGTTCCACCATCAATTTCTCCTTTGTAAACCTTACCGAATCCTCCCACACCAAGAAGCAAAGCCTCGTCAAAGTTGTTTGTGGCAGCCTTGATTTCAGCAAATGAGAAATGACGACAAAGGTTTGATGGGAGAGAGGATGCATAGCTTCCTGTTGTGTTGGTCTTGGCAGAAGCTGCAGAGTGTGAATTACCATAAAGAGAAAGTGGAAGCCAGCCAGATGGCCCTTCACTTGTACCAGAATCCTTTCCTTGCCTGCGACGACGGGATGCAGCAAAAGCAAATAGCCCAATCACAAGTACTAAAACAACTCCGGCAACACCTCCTGCAATTATGCCTGTATGATTCTTTGATTTATGATGAGATGTCCTAGCCATTGACAGGTCAATTATGTCTTGCACAGGAGGAGGAATAGGATTTGTCCCTGCCAGATTACCTGTAGTATCATTAATTTTGAAAATCTCCACTCCATTCAAGATTGCATCATAATACATGGGCTTATCAGTTTTATCTGGATGCAACGCAAGCCACAGGTCCTGCCGCGGTTCTCCATTGGGAACAAATACAACATAATCTTTATGCACTGGAACCCCATTTGCATGTGAAAGGTCAAATTCGATTGCCCAGGCAATAACATCAGCTTCAGGCATAGCGGTTTGATTATTGAGGAATATATCAAATACTCTTTGATTAATTTTGGTTATATTTGATGATACCTCAGCAAAATGGAGTCTCACGAGATAGGAAAACCCAGAATCAATGTTGAAGATCCAAGTCAAGTTGTAATTCGTGTTGATCTCGGGATTAGGGCCCATTGTTCTGGCAGTAGTGTAGACATCAAGTGGAGCAATATAATTTGGCGTGCCCGGAGGATACTCAAACTTCACATCTGGATCAGCAGGCTCGGTAACTCCAAATGCAGCCCCATAGAGGAAGGGCATATCATCGGACCATGACCTAAACATACCAGTATCATGGGAGGGAGAGATATCATTCCCACCCACATTCAACCTATAAACACACTCAAGCGCAGTGCTGTTATCAATAGTGACAGGAGCATTTGAACCCACCATCATTAAAGTTCCATCAGTGGAAGTATAAATCCCAGGCATGGACACAATCTCAATCCCATTGACAAATGCATAGGAGTTCGAGGCATTGGTAGATGGAGTGAAAGTCACATTCAAGCTTTCCCCTTCCACATGGATGGCGAATTCCCTCATAATGTAGGCATAATTCAAAGCCAAGGTGGTCTGAGCAACACTGAAGTTCCTAAGAACCGTGTAGGAATTCGCTGTCACGGCAAACAGCGCATCCGATGCATTGAGGCTGGAATAAGAAGCCGAGTAAAAGTGCAACCGGAGGAATTTCCAGCCAGAAGCCACCGGAAAAGTATAGGTATACGGCGCGTGGAAAACGCGTGCCGTCATGTAGGGAACCTGAGGGACGGCAGGGTCCTGTGTCGCCGCCGGTGACGTGGCAGATTTTGCGGTGGAGGAACCAAACTTGGAACCAACATCAGTGGTCCATTCACGGCCATCAGTATCAGTACTACTAGGAGGACCACCACAATTGAGCAAGATCTTATCTTTAGGCTCAAAATCCTTTGCTACAACAAGTTCAATAGCCAATACCAAGCACACAAACAATGGAACACAGACATAGTACCGATTCATGCTCCTCATAATTGCACAAAATTCCAAACCAAAACCAAAAACCCTGTTTGTTTTCTATCATACAATTGCAAACACCTTCTGAATAGAATTACAATTCACACACACCCAGAATTGTAAATCAAACAAAGACCTCGAATTTGCTCTAAAGATCTGATTTTTTAGACACCCAGATCAGAAAATGGAAATGGGGTGGGGGTGGGGGGTTATGATCAGCTCAGCTTGGACCCAGATTTTCCAAAATCAGCAAAATCCAAAAAGGGAAAAAAATGATGAACTGGGTATACAATGAAGAACAGGGTGAAGAAAGAAAGGTGTGGGAATTAATCAGGGTACGAAGGATAGTGTGAAAATTAGAGGGAAGTGAAGGAAGAGAAAGAAGGGGATTTGATTTACCTTATGCCATGGGAAGAGGAGCTGAAAAGCAACTCTGTGAGTCAAAGCGGAACGATCCCGAGTTTTTAGGGTTGGATTGGATTTGCCAGGTGCTTGGAGCTGGAAACACCAGAGGGCAGAAAGAAGGAGGATGGAAGAGGAAAATGGAGTGAGAAAGTATTAGAAAACTGAAAACTACCTTAAATACCGCACCTAACTTGTAAGAGAAAATAATACTATACTTCATAACAAAACTGAAAAATATTTAGGTAGAAAAAAAAACTGAAAATAATTAATAAGTGGACTAGTGTTATATACTTATCTCTTACTAATCTTTCTAAAAAATCTCTTATAATTTTCTAAGAAAATTAAATATTTAATGTTTTAAAATACCATTTTCGTTCTAATATATAAGACTCATTAATTATTTTCTATTCGTAAAAAATGTTCATTAATTAGTAATATTAAATTTGTTAATAATTTGTATTTTTTTAAAAGAGTTTTTTTTATCCTGCTCAAACTTTACTCTTACGACCTTTCCTGGAAAAAAAAACTCTTACTACCTTCGTTCTTTTTTTATTATTGGTTTTTTTAAAAAAAATATTTCTATTTATTTATCATTTTTAAAGATTAAAATAACATTTATTAATATTTTGTTTATTATATCTTTACTTTCACCTAATCTTTAATTGATTTATACATATGTATTTATTGTGGAATAGAAATAAAAAATGATAAAAATAGAAAACTTTACATCTATTATATTAGAATTAAAAAAATTGTTAGATTTCTTAATTTTTGTATAAAAATCTTAAAGGATGAATAAAAATGAAAAGAAAGAATATTAATTATCCATTCTCAGCTATTTTCACCAACATCTTAATTATAATTTCTTGAAGAAGAAAAACACTAACTTGTCTCATTTATTTTACAAATTGACTCCCTATAATCTCTCTTCTCACTACAAATGGTAACTATTGTATTCAGACTCATTATCTAAGATTTTCTAAACGTAATTCTTTAAGATTTACCTCAAAAATTTATAGTGTTAATTTAGTACCATTTTTTTTTACCCAAATTAATAATATAAAACTTCAATTTTAATCAAAATAATTTCTTTCATTGTATCTACATTTTTACGTTGAAGATACTGATTCAAACATTAATGACACTCTTAAGTTAAAGTAAATATTACAATATTTTTTATAATAATTTTTTTTAATATTTCTTGGCAATACTAATATCAATTATTTTATTTTATATTTTCCTCCTCTTTTCTTATATTTTCTATTATAGAAAAAAATACGTAAACTAACCGTACAAATTTGTCTTAATATAATGAATGATGGTGGTCTTCGTTTAGTTGAAAAAATATCATAATTTTAAAATGTTAAGATTCAGAGTTAAATAAATTCTTATTTATTAATTTTAAAAACAAGCTTACTTTGATTTGATCTAGATATTTGAATTTATTATTTAACCTTTTTGAATCTTTATAGCTGTTTCACTGTTAACCACTTGGGCGCTCCACTTCTGTAAAATTGACTTTTATTCATGTTTTTTTCAGTGTAAACAATGCTTGCTGCTGCTGATGATTAGTTGGATTTAGTTGTCTGTTAATCTTAGTTGAAGGGACGATTTGATGATTTTGACCTATGACGCGTTCCATACCTTGGATTTAGTTGTATGTTAATCTTAGTTGAAGGAGTAATATTCATTATTAATGCGATCATGACATGTACTTTATAATTTCTGGCCTTTGAGAATTTTTTAATAATAAATTATATAATCTTGGTTCTAAAAATATTAAATGTTTCAAAAGGAAAAAATAAAATGTTACTCACTGTATTATAGTTGCATTGACAAAGCCAGTAAAATCTTTTAGTTTATACTGTATTTTAAATAATGTTAAATTTTATTTTTAATTTTAATTAATTATATAAATATATATAATTATTAAAAAAAATTACAGTTAATAATTATAAAATTTATTTTTTTAAGTAGTGTCATGATCATTATCACAACACTGTCTCCATCACCAGTGTATAATCCAATCCTTATATGTTAATAGTTTAAGTGATAATATCAATATATAATTAATTATTAAATTTTAGGATTTAAATGAACGACTCAGAATTTCAAACATTTATAAGTACTTTAACTCTTTCATTTCGGGAATAAAAAGGTGATTTATCTTATTCTAAAATTAAGTATTTGAATATAATAGGGTCAATTTTAAAATATAATATATCTTACTTTTTAGGGGAAAAATAGAAGTTCAAAAACGGTGATGATTGGATGACAGATCAGTTTTGCGAGGAAAGCAGTATCTAACAGATGGATATGACAAGCCCGTGCATATCGGCAGTTGTATGTTACAACTTGCAAACGCGTTTTCTTCCTTCTCGTGTCACTCTCACCTTTCTTATTCTTAATTGCTCACTATAAAAAATTGAATCAAGTTATTGAACCCTATATCATCTACTAATTATTATTATTATTATTGATTTATGTACAACATACATTCTTCTGTTGTTTTATTAGATTTTTCATTTGCATGAGATTTTTCTCCTGAGAATCTTAATTGCTTCCTACACTTTAAACTTTATAGTGTTTTATTAGCTCACTTGGTTGAAATATTGAATATGATTAATGAGTTAGGACAATCTCTTCGGTATCTATCTATTTTATGAATAAAAAAACTCCATAAAACACAATTTCATTCAAGATGAACACTTTCAGTGTTATTAAAAAAAAACAAAAAATTGCACGTGTGAATCTAGACGTGAGAAATTACACACTATTTTTCTTGGATATAGTTGCACGTGTGTGACCCTATCCATATTAGTATTATATATTTAATATATTTGTAATTAGAGAAAAAAAAGTTTTTTAGATATTTTTTATTTAAAATAAATAACTGTATCTCTAATGTTTTATTATTAGGAATTGGATTATCTTTAAATATTGTCTAATGAAATTATATACTATACTTATAAGTTGTAAGCAATACTTTTATTTTGATTAATTATTAATATGTAGCATACATGTTTATTAATTTGTCAAACATAGTTCTAATACTTGAGTATATATAGTTATACAAGTTTTGAGTGGATAAACATTATTGGAACATTAAAGTCATTATCAACATACAAGATTTTTTTTATCATAGGTTTAATAATAAGAATTAATGGACAGTGAATATTCTATTCAAACCCTATATATCTTGCCTGTTGTAATCTGTAATTAATGTCATACACGGTAACAATATGATCACTGAAAGGTGTTAGGTAGCTAGTGTATTAGAAATGGACTTCATTCAACGGCAGGGAGGGATGTCAAGTTTAAAAGCGGGTGAAAGTGAGACTTAAATGAGAGGCTTATTAACGGCAAAAATATCATTCCACTGTTTCACTGAAGACTCTGGTCAAAATATGAAGTGGACTGAAAGTAGATATCAAATCTTACATGACTCAGGGAAGAGGGAACATAACATATTAACTGTGCTAATCAAGAGGTGTTCCTTTTGGTTGAAACTAAGGTAGAACAGATTTTGAATTAATGAACGATTGAAATTTGCATTTAAATGAACTTAACCCATATATTTATATTATGACATATCTTTTTTCATTGAAAAATACAAGCAATTAATTTTGCTACTTTAAAACAAATAAAGACTAGGATGTGGAAAAGAATTGAAGTTAAAGCTGCTCAAAAATTGTGAAGTTATTGTGAGAAAGTGGAAAGAAAATCCAAGGTCGAGAAACGTTTTTACGTTATTCT
The DNA here is from genome assembly GCA_007407185.1 of Glycine tomentella. Taxonomy (NCBI): domain Eukaryota; kingdom Viridiplantae; phylum Streptophyta; class Magnoliopsida; order Fabales; family Fabaceae; genus Glycine; species Glycine tomentella. The sequence goes on along the minus strand of PYAF01006217.1, from coordinate 203,209 downwards.
CTAAAATTTATATGTATGTACAAGGTGACATGCACAATTATTGAGTTTAAAATAACTATTTTAATTAGTTCAACATTCAATAATGCATAGACATTAAATCCATGCTAAATCCACGCTTCAAGCGTTAACTTTTTTTTTCCCCTGATTTAAAAATAAGTGTATTTTTTTTTTTGCTGAAAAAAAAAGTGTTAACCTTTCCCCTTTTTCAATTTAACACTATAGATGTAGATCTTTTTTAGTACGAAGATGCGTTGTTTTACGATAGACAATTTTATTTGAAGTGAATATATTATGGACAATTTTTTTTCTAAATATCTGACGTAATTGTATATATAAGACTCAAATTTAAAATAACTTATTAGATCGAAATAATTTAACATTAGTTTATCTAAATGTTTCTAAGTACATTTAGGGGTAGATTAAGCATTGCAAATGTGCATTAAGGTTCTCTCTCCTTTCTTTAGGGGCATTTACTTTATGCACTTTACCATCTAGTTCATGCATTTCCCAATTTTTACCCTATTGACTAAATGATCCTTAATGAGTTTCAACACTTCCTTTCTCAAATGTCTTAACCCTAAATCCCTCATAACACCTCCCTTGACCTTTAGAAGCCCATGCACCCCCATGAGACACCCTTCTTGTGACCCCAACGTCACTGCATCCTTCCCCCACAATTCGTCGTTACTTCCTCTCCCACATGAGGTCGTTGCTTCCTTCTCTCATGTGACATTGTCATTGCTTCCCTCTCCTACACGACGCACTGCTTCCTTTGGTCACCGGTGAAGGTAACATGGTTGTGGTTTGTTGCGGTGCGGGTGTTGGGTTCTAGGCATTCTAAAACACATTTCAGGATTTTCAAGTTTATTATGGAATACCCATTTCGTAATACACTTATATATCCAAAAATGTGCTATAAGACACCTATTCTCACAATTCAGTTCAAAACTTTTGATTTAAGCTTTTGGAATAGATATTTTGTAGCATCCCAATTTTTTGGTGGCTCTCACAGTACGACATTTCACACGATGACACTTAACTCAACATCCTTGTTGGTTAGAACCCTCCACCAATCAGAATTCTCTGTAGATAGCCCTTTCTAAGACTTCAACAATCTTCTTCGGCTTCTTTCAAGATCAATGATTGTCCCCACAAATCAACATAAGACTTTTCAACATGTTTTGTCCTCACTCACCTGCTTTCTGGAAAATTTCCCAAAAGGTGACTCATTCCATAATTGCTCCAAGTTAAGCACGTTTAACTATGGAGTTCTTAAGTGATGAGATACTGAAAAAGTAAATAAATCTTGTTGGTATAAGTAGTACTAATTAATTCCTTTAAGTCATCCTCAATTGTAGAGTCTCATACCTGTATAGTTTCTGGGTCCCTCCCATTTTAGTGTGATTCGTTTGGGGTGTTATGAGCCCACCAATTTCCACTCGGTTTGTCCTTGAACCACACCGTACTGAGAGAGAGGTTTACTCTGATATCATTTGTAATATTCCTCATTGTTGACTTCTTGGCGACTCTCACACTACGACATTTCACATTGTGACACTTCACTCAACATCCTTATTGGTCAGAAGGTAACCCTTTAGGAGACTTCGATAATCTTCTTAGGTTGCTTCCAAGATCAATGACTATCCCTACAAACCAACATGGTAACATGAGACTTTTCAACGTGTTTTGTCTTCACCCACAAGCTTTCTGAAAAACTTTCCAGAAGGTCACCCATCCCATAATTGCTCAAGTCAAACACGCCTAACTGTGAACTTCTTAAGTGATGAACTACTGAAAAGTATATGCATCTTGTTCATATAGATAATATCAATTAATTTCTTTAAATCATCCTTAACTATACAGTCTCATATCTTCACAGTCTCTAGATCCCTTTCATTTTGGTGTGATTCGTCTAGGGTATTACATACATTCTAGATTTACAAGTGTATTACAGAATAGGTATTCCATATAGACTAGTAAATCCAAAAATGTGCTCCATTCTGTAATACATATTTTTTTTTTTGGTTTTTGGAAAAGGCATTATGAAACACACTATAGATTTATAATTGTATTACAGAACAAGTATTCCATAATAGACTTGTAAATCCCGAAGTATGTTCTGGAAAACCCATTCCAGAAGAGTGTTTTGGATTTTTTTTCTTCTAGATTAGATGTTTCAGAATACCCATTACAAAATGTGTTCTAGAATACCCATTATGGATTCCAATTTTATTATGGAAAACCCATTTCGGAATAACATTTGGGGGAAGGAAGCGTTGAGACTCATTAAAGGTAATTTTATCCACATAACGAAAAATGGGAAGTGCAGAAAGCAAGTGGTGAAATGCATAAAATAAATGCCTTGTTTAGGGTGAATCATTTACAGGAAAGCAACCCACACAATAGAGCAAGGCAAATATTCCCAAGTCGAAATAGTATATCGTATTAGCTTACGAGTAATGATACATGAACAATTATTTATTTTAAACACCCTATCGGCACTTCTCATTTTTTCTATCTATTTCTTCTTATCACATCATAAATTCTATCATACCTATATTTTTCTCATTTTCTTTTCTCTCTCTAGGTATTGGATAGGTTATTGGACGTTCATCAAATATTTTTCTTAGCCGATACACAATACCCCACCTAACCCCAACCACACTTGCTTGTAAAACTAAAGTAAAAAAAAATAATAAAATATATATATATATATATATATATATATATATATATATATATATATATTCTTGATCTAAGTCCTACTTAAACATTATCTTTGTTGGAAGAGACTTTGTTGGAAAAGGACATACACTTTGATGATTAATCTCATGATTTTTGCTTACGAGGATAACTTACTTTTAGAATTAAAAAATCATTCTTTGTTTACCCTAAAAGATTATCAAATATAATTATCTTGTTTAACCTAAAACCATGATTGTTGCAGAGGCATAGTGGAATATGACACAAAACACTCGCGACAATGATCACTATTATCATTTGACCATTAAGTGAATGCAATCATGCTAGAGCAAGAAAAAAATACTTGCAAAGAAAAGAAATCTCATTTCTCACCAATTTATCTTATATGAAACATTATTTTAACAAAATAACCAGAATTTCAATGGCTTTTCTTTGGTACATGAACATCTTAAGTATAATCATACTTACAGAAAAGAAATCAACTATCTTATCCATATCCCTTTACCTCACTCTTGCATAATCCACAAAATAGACATTTGTCCTGTATTTCCATGTCATGTACAAAACGACTTTAGGAATGTATGGAAGTACTGAAAACCAATTTGCATGTCAACAGCTTTATTTTATTATATCATCTGAGTGACTGATTCAATTGAGCTGGTACACTAAATAAGGTATCAAGTTTCTATGTATAGAAGCAACTGACAATGTTTATTGAAGTGAAGCTCGTGTACAAGTTAAATTTCAGCAAGAAAAACAAATATTGACATCATTGACTCCAAAAGCTGCAATCCAAAAATTTGTTGCAGAAAACTCAAGCCACTGGCTTTAGCACGTACATTTTACACCCATGTGGATCTACTGTGGCAGTCAATTTATCCACGAAGGGTCTCATCAATGTCTTGTGCTGCATGCATTAGCAGACAATTTAAGTTGTAGCACAAGTATCCAACAAAATTGTGATGAAAACAAAGTTACAAAGCATGCAAGCAAGTACAAAACAAAAGATTGAATGAATCCAAATACAATACCTCCCAAAGGTCTCTTGCTTCAACAGCACTTTTTGGTGGAATACCAATGTCATCCCAGTTGGCTGTAATTGATATTTTCGAAGGGCCACGATTAAGCAAGACAACAGCTACCCTGTACCCTGAAAGAGGGCCTGCCCAAATCTGTCCAAAAAGGGTTACATGTGAATGATCATGTATTGTTCATCTGACACTAGAGACAAAACCATTGTTGTGTTCCAAATTCAACTAACCTCTTGATCACCTTCCATCCTAACCTTTTTACCTTGTACACCAAGTGCATCTGATGATGTTTGAGATAAATATTAATAAAAGGTTTTAGTACTGTTAACTAATCAGAAATCAGAAATCACGGTAGTTATGACTCCTAAGTGGTTTTTGTAAATGTCGATAAACATACCATATATGATAACTATTTATTGAATGACAGGGTACAAACTATTTATATCGTTAGTACATGAACTATTTTTTCATAAGAAATGACAGAATGATCCTAATTATGTATCACCTTGGTTAACAGCAATAACTTCCTTGTTCGCTACTATCTCCATGGTCTCTTTAGTCATATTCCTAACATCACAGCCAAGAAGAAGAGGAGCCTGCAATAAACCTTTGCATGAGGAAAAAAAGTCTTGTACATGCTTTAACATAAATAAGTATATTGGAAAACAAAAGAATAATAGTAGTACCTTGGAAAGGGCCCATAAACTGAAGTGAACAATATATTCATTTTTTGTCATCCCTCCATTTCCCACCTCAAGCATATCAGGATCTGTTGAATTCACATGTTCAATGAATATCATGATCTCAATTGGATAAAATATCTTTCAGAAAAAAGCAAGGTTAATGAATTTCTAACCATTCCAACCACCAGGTCTTGCATACTCTGCATAAACTTCATTCATGTCTGCCCTTGAAATCATGCTGCCAAAGATAATAGTTACCTTTATTAGCTAAAATCCAAAATAATTCAATTTTGGTGAACAGCTATATACGCTGCTTGATCACATTTCAAGACCAATCAAGGAGTGTCTATTGTCCCTCCAAAGTATCTATTTATCTCTCTTATTCAGTTAAATTTCATACAATTTCTTTACAAATCCAAATTAATTCAATTTTGGTGAACAGCTACATGCCCTGCTTGTCGCTTGATCACATGTAAAGGCCAATTAGAATGTCTACTGCTACTCGAATGTGTCTATTGTCTACCTTATTTAATTAAATTTTATAAAATTAAGTTATTAGCTTGAATAGGAGTAGCAATAGACACATGATATTGGCAACAGAAATTTTCTCCATTTTTATCAACAAATTAAATGCATAATGTTCACCTTTCCCATGAATCATTAATGTCATTGGTAGTTCTCCAGCTATTTCCCACTTTAGCACCCCATAGAGCTGGGTGCAAGTCTCCCCTAACAAACAAAGCACCTGTGATTAGAGGGAAGGTCTTAAAATTGGAGGAGCAATAAAATAAAATACTAAAACAATTACCATTCACATAGTGAGAAGAAGATTGGACGACCAGCCATCATTAAAGCCCGAGTCATAATAGGGTATCTATTCACATGAAGACAATTGTTTTAAAAAAGAACAAAGTGGAAAGTTAAAATATTCAATTTGATCAAATAAAATTAACACTAATACGCAAATATTTATGACTACCTATCAGTTGGTTTTGATCCATCATTGTTACAGTTATCATACTTTAAATAATCAATACCCTGTAAATAAACCAAAACCAACATTTGTTTAATTGCATTAAATATGATGATTCCAAAGAAAAGCATGAATAGTTGAGCACAATGTTTCATACCCATGATGCAAAAGTCTTGGCATCTTGAAACTCATGACGAAGAGAACCAGGCATCTGTTTGCTACAAGTAAAATACCTGCAAAATTGACCAACCTAAAGCTTAGTTTAAAAAGAGTTGAAAAAGCACATGGGACTAAGGTGTTTGGCCAAGTCTATGTACCCAGCATCTGAATAAATTCCAAGATTAAGACCCTTGCTGTGAACATAATCTGCAAGAGCTTTGATTCCAGAAGGAAACGTTGATTTTTTTGCTACCAGATTACCCTATAGCAATACAACAACAATAGCCTATAAAAATGTTTGAAGAAAAAAAACATTAATTGAATGTGATAACTTTCAGGGAGGCAGTAAGCAAATTCAAATGCAATGAAGCATGTAAAAACCATAAGAACCATACCTTAGCATCCCGATTTAATTCAGCCCAACAATCATCTGCAATAATGGAAAATTGTTGAATTAAGGTTAACTACTTGTGCTTATGACATTTTGCAAAGTAAAAAATTACAAAATTAATAAATTAGTAATAATAAGAGAATTGAAAAATATGTTTCATGTACCTATATTGACATAAGTGTATCCAAGCTTGGACAGACCAGTAGCAACAAGGGCATCAGCTGTAAACCCATAAAGAAAATTCACAATCAGACTAAATTCTAAACTAAGTGGATCTTTGCTAAATAATAAAAGAAAAATTCTAATTTCTCGGATGTACACATAGTTTTATGTAAAATGATTAATTGATAATGATAGATAAATACAAAATTCACATAATACACATATATGACCAAATACCAGTTTCTCTGATCATTTTCTCGTTAATTTGACAGCTGAAATGATTCCAGCTGTTCCACCTGCACCAAAAGGAAATGTTAAAAAGTTATAACATCTCAGAATCATTAAATCTTTTGATGTATAAATTTGGAACCAGACAGGAATGAGCCATGTTTAGTTCTAACTACGTATTATTAAGGTATTACTGAAAAAGAAAAGGAGTGTTTTCCTAAGATTCTTGCTAGCACTATTCACAACATAAACCGACAACTCGGTTGAGCGTGTTGTAAGTGATAAACAGTGAAACTGAGAGACTCAGCACAAGTTAACAAAAAAAAAAAAAAAGCACTCATTCTCCCATAGAGAAGAAACATAATGATACTGAACACAAATCACACACATACCCCATTGGAGGAGTTCTACCAAGGCCATTAGCAAGCAGATTCCTCCTGAATTGCTCCACATGGTGGTGGAGTTTTGTTGGTCCTGATGAGGAAGCAGTGGCACAAGTAAATGAGAAAACCAAAAGGGTCACCAAAGCCACCAGCACCTCATAGCCAACCCTTCTCTCCATTGTGTTCACTTCAGCACTTTTTCACTTCTTCACTTGCAGTAAGAAAGACAAGATCCCTTATCTATTTATACACAAGAGTATCTTGACTATTGTGCTCCTCAGTCCAAGGTTGTGTTTTAACTGTGCTGCATATAATTTGACCGCAAGAAATTATTACGTTGTTTACTATTATGGTCTACCATTTTCATGTGATATATTATAGAATTTTTTTTTACAGGATATATTATAGTGATTAATTTATTTAGAAACACAAAAAGAAAGACTTACATATATCGCGTAAAATTTAATTAAAATATAATTTTTTTATCCATATAAATTAAAGATATGTACCAAAGATTTATAATAATTCTGTTTAATCAACAGAATTATATTCCTTTGATATTAAAACATAAGAATCTTATACCATATAACAATTTCTCTCGGTATTATGAGGTCTAGTACATGTAAATTTTGATACTTAGATCCATTCCCTATATGATGGACTATGAATAACAGTGGTCATTTTCTTGAATGAAAAAATTTGAAAATAGACAATTAAGTTGCATCATCCTCCGTATAAAGTTCAACAATAATGTCCATTAACTGTGTACCTCAAGCTAAGGTTTATTTGGAATAGGTTGAAAACTAAGCCTAGAAACTTGGTTTGTGTTTTATTTAATTTGTGGAAATCGAAAATTGAAAGAGTTTATAACAATTCATATATCTTACTTAAGTAATTAAACTAGATTATGTTGATAAACTTGGTGTGTGTTGTACACTCATCACGCAGCTCAATTTCATTTCACATGCAGAATTGCAGTGCTTAATTAGAGTAACATCTCCATCGTCTCTATTATTATAAAATATGAATTTTATTGTTTTAGGAAATTATTGTTATTATCGGTTACCATTGAAAATTATTGTTATCCCCATCAACTTTCCTAATGTTTGTATTTCAAAAGTGAAGGTTCTGGTGTGGGGATGACAAAATAAAAACAGAAGAGGACCACAAAGTGGGACTTTGGTTTTCTTTTTGACCAATGCATGATTGATGAAATCAGAGGATAAGGATATCCCAATATTTTATTCACCAACGTTTTGGTTTGTAGGAACTATCTAGACTGTAGAGTAGTCGGTGTCGGTGGAAATTATACTAGGAAAGATGATGGGGAGGGTTTTACTTTTGAACAATAAACTAATGGTTATGATTTGATGTTGTTGAATTTGTTTCTAATTATGGGTTATTATGTAATTATAGTTTAATTTATAATAATTTACTACAAAATTTTAAAATAGAGACTAAAATAATTTATATTATTTTTTAAAATAGTCACTAATTAAAATTTTGGCTACTCTAATATTATTGACAAAAAAGTAATTTTCGTCACTAAATTTTATTATCAATTCTTTGACTTTTTATATTTAAAAATTGTATTTAAGATAATTTTTAATTAATTATTACTAATAATATTTTAGCATTAAATTTTTTTAATATTCAAAGTACTTAAAATTTTATGGAGTTTCTAACCGCTAGATATCTATTTTAATTTTTAAAAAATTCTCTAAAATTTTGATTACTCTAATATTATTGACAAAAAAGTAATTTTCGTCACTAAATTTTGTTATCAATTGTTTGATTTTCTTAATTTTTTTCCGTACCAAAAAAAAACTATTTTACCATAAGTTGTTTGAGTTTATGACTTATTTATTTTATATTGTAAAATTTTCCAATTGTCCTCTCCTCTTGAATTTCAACTTTAACTGCCTAAAAGAAAAAGAAATCGCCTAGGAAATTAGGAATTGTCTATTCAGTCGTGTCAAATAATTTATAATTGAAATAATATTTTAGTTTAGGAATAAATATTTTTTTAATTACAATTTATAATACGAAAATATTTTTAAGTGTATAAACTATATTATAATAAATAATTTAAATTATGATATAAAGTTACTTTTAAAAGTATGAAATGGACAAACAATTAAGAAGATAAATCAATGATAGTGTAAGATAAAAAACCCTACTTCCATTGTTTGAAACTCTTCTTTATGAAGGTAAGAGAAAGTTATTGTACGCAATCTTACTTTTGAATATGTGAGATTGTTTCTGGATTCAAACACATGATAATAAATTAAAAAGACACAACTTGAAATCTCTGAATAATGGGATATCTAGAATGGGTAGTGTGAAATACACAACACAAGGGAGAGAAGAGATCAAAATTTGTATTAGGAATTATAATATTGGTTCAATATTTGTGCTTTAAAATATATTTTTTTCAGCAAATTAATAAAGATGTATAAATATATATAAATGTAATTACATGATTCTAAGATATACTATTATACCAGAAAATAGAATGCAAAGATGATTTAAGAATCATACCTCTTGTTGTAATTGAAAACATAAACTCAAGTTTTTATTTACTCAACAACATAAACTCTAAGTTGGAGATTTTGGTATTGGATCAAATTCTCTCTTAAAGTATCTTCCAAAGAGAAATACCTCCAGAAATTGTGCACTGTGTTAATAGAAAAGAGAAGAAAGAACAAGTTGTATGTACCTTTTTTTTCTTAAAATAATCCTTATTTATAACAAAATTACCTATAGGTTAGTTATAGATTCCTTCGTATATAATTGGTTAATATCTCTAATCACTCAACATCCATATCTTCTTAACTGTTATTATATTAAAGATTTTCTTGTAAGTTATATTCGCCAGTGCAATAGGCCTTAACATCAAGCTCATATATCAAATTTTTAACCTACTTACAATGCAAGAGCTCTCCTCCAACGTATTCCTCTTCTTCTTTTCAATCTTTAAGAAACTTTCTCGATCTTTGATCTCTCGCGTTTCTTTTGTCCCCTCAATTTTGGGAACACGTCCATATGCCTCTTTATACTAATAATCCTAAACAAACAAGGAAGTTAATTAATGGTTCAACATGCAAATTAAGAAATAATTAACCTTAAGTAAGAAAACAAATTAAAAAATAATCCTGGGTAGAAAACAAATTACAAAATATTAATCATCGAGTGTATAGAGTGTGTGATTATTTTAGCTTAACTAATAATATGGAATTTGATTCATGAGAAGAGGTGTAAATAAATAAATTATTTGTGAATTATTTGAGCTTGACTAGTTAAAGATTCAATCAAACTCATTTGTTTAATTAAATAAATAAATTCAAACTTGAGATTAGACTCAACTATTCAAGTAAATTAATTTTATTTATTTTTTATACATGAGAAAAGCTAAACAACAGAAACGAAAAAGAACAAAGCTACTGTCTTAGAAAGACAGTTCCTATGGAATCTGCAAATTTGCAAGACAGTTCCGAAGGACATAAGGGATATATCTCCAAAGAAATTGTCTTTGTAACACCCTTCTTAGCAAGCTTGTCTGCCACTGCATTGCCTTCTCTTAATATATGCTGAAAAATGACATGCATTCTTGTTGAAAGAGTTGTGATTTTATGGACCAGCACCGCCTGAGGATGAGTAGTGCAACAATCATTTTTTATCATTACCAAAGCTGCTGTTGAATCTGATTCACAAATTATGTGAGTGAAACCTCTATTGTGAGCTAATTGCCAAATTGCATGAAGTTCAGCAACTAAATTTGTTCTATAGTTCCACACTAACCAGAGTAACCAATAACCCAATTTGCATTTGAATACCTGATTACTCCTCCAAAACTAGACTTGCGTGGTTGTCCAAAAGAACTTCCATCTATGTTTAACTTGAAAGCATGTTGAGGAGGACGCAGCTTGATGATCCATAACTTACTGAGTTAGGATGCTCTTGTGATCCAAGAGCCAAAAAAAAATGTTTGATATTTTCTGGTATTTGGAGAGACCATACCAACTTCCATTAACATCTAAACCACTCTGGGTTGAATGAGCTCGGGTTAACCAGCCATAGGCAATTTTGGCAGAATATTTTCCATACAAAGATGCATCCAAATCACTACATCCTGAAGATCCTCATCCAGCCCAATACTCCCGATCAGATTTTTAATTTCATCGGTTACCGGTGTTGCCAACAAATTTAAGACAAAATTCAACTAATTACTTTTCTAAATAAGCTAAAAACTCATTTAATTATATAAATATTCGATTATTTCATTCCAATTCGATAAAATTATTATATATAAGCTATAAAAAAATTAAACTAAAAATTTCACCATACTACTCATTTAAAACTTGAACTTTTTTTAATAATATTAAGTGTTTAATACCTATGAGTTGAATATGTAAAATAAGTCATTAATATTTAATAACAAATCATCCTTAGAATTATTTTAAGATAATTATTTTAAAAGTTAATAAATTTATCATACACAATAAATTATAATTGGATAACTTGTAAAAAATTTTGCACTTTTAGTGCATAATTCTTTTTTTCTAATATTTTACACTTAAATCTAATTAAGACTATTTATGTTATTGAAAACTTAACTCATTATTAAATTAAAATAATTTTATATAAGTCAATTTAAACATACTTAATAAGTTTCAATCTTTCATGATTATATTTCAATCCAAATCCAATATAAAGAAATATATAATGCCTCAATAATGGGAGGCATGTCATATGATGGTGAACCCTACTCATAATACAGCCAAATAGTATGATTTGAGGACGCACCGTACCCCTCCTTTGGAATTTCATAGTTAAGGATGCATATTTGACTTCCTAAATCTTCCTATCGCCTTTTTGTTATCTTTTGTTCATTTTTTTTTTCTTATGTTCATTTCAATCTCTTGTTGTCTCCCCCTTTATAGTATTTGTTTCTCTTGTGTTGTTGACTTGTGTTGAGTTGTGTTTCTTTCAAAGAAACCGTGCCACTTGCTTTTTCTTGCATAACTATTTTTTTTATGCTGGCATAACTATTATTCTAACTTCATATATAATTGATATTGATGTTACATAAAGGATACTTTTAAAGCTCTTGAATGACACGCAAGAGGCAATTCTTGTTTATTTAGTTTACTTTTATTTTTCACATCCTTTTAATCACGTATACTATATATTGGGTTTAATAGTTTTTTTTTCCTGAAAAAAAATTTAATTGGTTTTAATATCTGACTTTAAAAACCATTGGTTTTCATCCTTATATTTTTAAAATATTTTAAACTTTAGTTTCTGAACATAATTTTGTTAACTTAAGATGTAAAAGAGAAAGAGAAAATCATACCCCAAAATTATAATTCTTTAAAATACTTTTCAAAAAAAATTTAGGGACTAAAATATTTTTGATTTATTTGAAAAAGTGTTGCAAATTCTTTGATTTTGTCTTTGATTCTAACAAATAAAAAAAATATGTAATTAATATTTTTATCGGCAAAATATACAATTATTGAACATTGATATTTAGTTAACCATACTAGACTCCACCTGATGTTCATGTGGTTTCTTAGATTGATTATATAAATTGAGTTCTATTTTTTTTTACAGAAATTAAGTTGAGTTCTATTATTATAGTCATAATTGGATGATGGATTTAACTCCTCTAGACTGAGAAACACGTTCAAAGTGAGAAGAGAATTAAATGTCACAACTAAAAAAGCAGCTTTCTACGACATTGACTTGAAGTAAAACTATCTCATCAAATTAATCCAATTTGAATCAATAAACCACTTTACGCACAAATGTTTCTTTTTTTCTTCTTCTCTTTTTGAAATTCATAACTCAATCAGTTAATTGAATTTGAACGGGAGCATTGGAAGGCTCTATATATATGAACGGACAATTGCTTAATTGGCTTAAGTTGATCGAAATCTGATCGTTTGGTAGTTTGAAGCAATTTGATCATGCCATTCCCACATCTACATAGAACGAATAGATCTCATTCTGTAGTAAATAGCATTTTTTCTCTCTCTAAAATATAGGGAGAGGGAATGGTGCCCAATCGGCAGGAAAAAGCTCCGTCCTCAATGAACACAGATACTGACATATATTTACTTCACCCCAAGGAGATGAACGAAGGTTCAGACTTCAGACCTTCAACCTTATCTATTCTGTTGTAAATAGTTGGAATTGGTGTCATTATTAATTAGTTTCCAAAAATAAACTGAAAAATTAAGAAATTAGATTTTATATAAATATAACTTTTCACATAAATCTAATTTACTAATCACATACCAAAAAAGGACTGAGGGAATAACTAGCACAAGCACCACCAATTAGAATTTTTTTGACTTTGGAGGAGGACATTTGTTTATAGTTTATAAATCAAAATATATCACATGTGGGTGGGTGAAGTATAAGCATCACATGATAATGATAACGAAAAGTGTCAATTCATACCGACCCTTCTTTTGTATCTCTTCTACTCTAACCCCTCTTGATCAAAGAAACAACATCCTCCTTTCCTCCAAGCAGTTTTTACTTTTTAGCAAGGAAGAGACCACACAGCATGGTGATTTATTTTCTTCATTTGACAAATTCTTATCATGAGTTCTTCCCAAAATGTATGTGATGGAGACATCACAACTAGAAATTGATTATCAGCACCTTGTACTAGATTATCCTATGTATACGTTTAATCTGTAATTTAATACTTTATTAATCTTAACATGATTCCTATAATGCCAAAAGCAACTAGTTCAAATCTAACAAAGCCTCTCTGTATACCAATATCAAATTAGTGGAACCCACTTGAGCTTACCTTAAAGAGTTACGGGGTGAAGACGTGAAGTATATGCAACTTTCCTCCTACCCTTTAATTACCTTGTCTATCCATTGCTCAACAATGGAATATAGAATTTTCTTTGCTTAAAAGGTAGTGTAGAAACATGATCTCCACTTGCACACTACTCTTCTGTATTTGACACATTTCTATGGAGGAAAACTTGAGATGCTCACATATATATGATGGTTCAAAGGAGCACATAGACACCGTGGCTAGCTAACAAAGCTCAATGGAGAGATTTGGAGTACGCATTATTTCTTTGATTCTTCTTTTGATGCTTACTAAAAATTTAAGTTCCAATGCACTTGGTGGCAGTATGAAGGATGAGGAAGGACTCAAAGAAGACCAAAATGAAATGGAAAATTCTCTCTCAAATTATGAGTATGTATTTGAAATCCGTTTCATCTCTAGTTATTATATCGTATCTTCACTTGGCACTTACATATGTTTGATGTTTCTAGTGAAATGAGGGGCATGAAAGATGATGATTGGCAGATGGTGCAAAAGAAGGGAAACCAATTCGTGGTGAATGACAAGCCTTTCTATGTCAATGGATTCAACACATATTGGCTAATGGTATTTGCTGCAGATGAGTCCACCAGAGGAAAGGTCACTGAGGTGTTCAAACAAGCATCCTCAGTTGGTATGACAGTTTGTCGGACTTGGGCATTCAATGATGGGCAGTGGAGGGCCCTACAGAAATCCCCATCAGTTTATGATGAAGAAGTCTTCAAGGTGCTCCTTTATTTACTTATTTAATTATTTTGTGTAATACTACACTAACTTGTTATACAGTTTACAACATAAAATATCATTTATATTTATAACCCCACACAGCATTATAATGTTAACTTCTCGAGTATTTACTTATTGAAGCATGTTAAATGGGTTAGACGCCAACAATTATGAATTGTTTGCTTGTGTAAGTTTTACTATGGTAATGGAAATCAGATAATGGTACAATCAAACTTCAAAGCTATTAGTTATCAGTAAAGTTAATTAGCATTCTTTTCCATTTCACTATTGGTGCCTCACAGGCTTTGGACTTTGTGGTAAGTGAAGCAAAGAAATACAAAATCAGGCTTATCTTATCATTGGCCAACAACTGGGAGGCATATGGAGGAAAAGCACAATATGTGAAATGGGGCAATGCTGCTGGCCTTAACTTGACCTCTGATGATGACTTCTTCTCACATCCAACTCTTAGAAGCTACTACAAGGCCCATGTTAAGGCAAGTTCCTTTAAATTAATGCAACAAGTCAAAACCACCATTGGTTATTTTCAATTGGACACTAGAGTTAAAGTTTGTTTGTTATATATTCCAACAACTAAAACTACCTTGGAATTATATCTGATAAGGACTGCTGTTTATGTTATTATTTTTCTTTTTGATTAATTCCTAAATACTAAATTGGTTTCAATACTATTTCCACTGTGTAGACTGTGCTCAATAGAGTTAACACATTCACAAACATTACTTATAAGGAAGATCCAACAATTTTCGCTTGGGAGTTGATGAATGAGCCTCGTTGCACCTCAGATCCCACGGGTGACAAGTTACAGGTTTGTCCCTTGAAAACTTCTTCTGCCTTCCATAACCCAAGGGAAGGGTCTATAGTCTTGACTCTTGTGGTATTGAAACTAAAATATATAACACATTTTGTGATGGCATATAATCACATCACACTGAACAATTGCATTCTCTAGTAGCCAGTTCTTTCCATGATGTCACATAGTTCGCCAAACTCAAATACTTACTTGAACATGTATTCTAGGATTGGATACAAGAAATGGCATTCCATGTGAAGAAAATTGATCCAAAGCACCTAGTGGAGGTTGGAGTAGAAGGATTTTATGGCCCATCAACACCTCAGAGAACTCAGTTCAATCCCAATACATATGCTACACAGGTTGGAACTGATTTTATCAGGAACCACCTGGTTCTTGGAGTGGACTTCGCTTCTGTTCACATATATGCTGACTCTTGGTAAGTCTGTTCAGCAATGCTGTTGTTTTATTAAAAATGTGAAGTTGCCATAAAACATACTTGTCCCAACCATTTATGTAAAGAGTTTAACTTTCATGTGTTGTCAATATAAAGATTTTTATACTGTCAATTAAAAAAATCATGTTAAGTTTGACTTTAAGGTATAACTTACGATAATTGTGATTGGATGACAAAAACTCCTTACACTTAATGCATTTAAATTAAATTCTTATGCAGTGTTACTTTATACCAATATATTACATTCATATGCATGTGCACATTAGTCTAGTCTGATACAAACACTAATATTTTTGTTGATGATGTTTTTTGTCATACATATACTACATTTCCTAACTCAATCAATTTACCTGGTTGAAGGATTTCACAACAAATTGCTGATACACATATCCCATTTATAAAATCATGGATGGAAGCCCACATAGAGGATGCTGAAAAGTATCTTGGAATGCCAGTTGTTTTTGCTGAGTTTGGTGTATCTTCCAAAGACCCTGGCTACAATTCATCATATAGAGACACAGTTATAAGAACTGTGTACAGTACTATCCTAAACTCCACAAAGAAAGGAGGGAGTGGGGCTGGAAGCCTTTTGTGGCAATTTTTTCCTGATGGAACCGATAACATGGATGATGGGTATGCAATTGTTCTCTCAAAATCCCCTTCCACCTCAGGCATTATACAACTTCAATCCACTAGGCTTGCACTGTTTAATTCCTTGTGCAACACCAAATGCAATTGGGGTTGTAAGAAGAAGAAATTGTTGGAGGAAATACTCTATCATGACGAACTGTGACACCATATGTGGAAAGTTTCGAATTGTAATGCTATGGTCATATAAAACCATGCATGGATAAATGTGATTCACCATATAATTTTGTTTGTATTAATATCAACATCAACAATGTGTTTAATTTGTATGTTGTGACATTATGGTCATGCAAGGTCACCACCATCTTAAACAACAAGCACCACAACATTCTTCATTGTTTCACGTTAAGAATATATACACATCTGTATCATTATGTGGCCATTGGTAAAATAAGGTAGCATTATAAGTGTTGAGTATAACGTTCCTATTTAGAAAACACTAGTTTTAGACTGGAATATGGAGAAGCAATATTTCATTCAAGAGCACTAATTGAATGGAAGTGTCAAATGAAATTGAATAAACCATCCAATCTTGAAAGTAAATTTCATGGAATAAGTAAACCTTACATATCAGAATAGCCAATAGATTGTGGCTTCCTTTAGTTCTATTTTGTGTCTAGCTCCTTGGTATTACTGGTCATGTCCTGCCAAGTTCTGAATATTTACCTTCTGAAGAAAGAAATCATGAGAGAGGGCTTTAGGTCTTTGTAAACCATTAAGTACTCCTTGAGTTTGAATAAGCCACTGATTTTGAGAGGGGATATGCTATATCATATAGACACAGATAACAAGGAAGGTATAGATTTAGACTGGCAAGGCAGCAAGTGTAGCTTTTGCCTTCTGTATAATATTACTGAAACCAAGTTTCCTTTCAGATCTTTCTGGAGGTCCTCTGGCTTAAACAGAGAAAAAAATGGAACAAAATCTAGGAATTTCTGCTTGTCATTTAATATATTAGTTGGCCTTTAGATGGGATGCCATTATATCCATATCATACCGGCTCCCCCTGACGGAAACAGACGTTTTGTAATAACATTGCTACAAAGCTTCAATTGACAGTGATATGGTTCTTTCACACCAAACGAGCAAAAAGAATTAGGTATACTATCCCTGCATATTATCAGTGTAATCATGGGCCAATAGAAACATGTTATCTTAGATTTGACACTACTTTGTCAATGAACAAATTTTACAGCACACATTTTGTTAAGAAGCTGCATTAGAAAATAGAGAAAAGAAAAGATTGTATTTCTTGATTGCAAAAGAACATAACAAATGAGACAGATCTCTTCTTTAAGAGTTTGTCCATAACACCTTATGGTCCAAAAGACAATCATATGAAGTGCAAGTTACTTGCACAAATGATCCAATCACATCCTGTTTAATTAAGTCAAACAGACAGCATGTTTTCAAATGAAAATCTAATTATTAAGCATACAACTGTAGACACATTTTCAGGAGCCAACAAGAATTTGCTCAAAGCTTAAGTTTATATGGTCAGAGATATCAGCCAGGTGTAAAAAATGAAACAATCAGAAAATGGAAAAAAAAATACTTACATAGCATTTGTAAGCAGCTCACTTTGTGCTTAAGCTTAACTTAGAAAGAACTGCGGCTGCCTGATCCCCACCCAGAAGGAAATAAGGGTGCCTCAAGGCAGCAGCAGCAGATAAGCGTCCTCTTCTTTGGGAACCTCTCTTGGAGATAAGCTTTGTTGCTAAGTCCCACCCTCTACTAGAGTCACTATCAAGAATTTGGAAGTCAGACCTCATGCGAGTAGATGCCCTCCATTTGTTCAAATCATATCCATATGTTCTTATCTCCAAATTGAAATTCTTCAAAGCAGCTGGAGACCTTAAGATTGGTATTGCCATTTGCAGGAGTACAATCCCCGCAGAATACATATCAAACAGATCAGGACTGTTTAACTGCAGAAACAAATAGGGAAGAGGATAGTGCATACACATTAAAAACTGTGTGTACTTAAACAAAATGCCTTCAAGAAGATTAATTACTAAATGATGCCAGTCATGCCACAATTTTCGAAATTCTAGCTGATGCAAAAACCATAGGAAAAAGAAGCCGAGCTTAGAGCAATTTAGAAATCAAAGTGAAGATATTTCTAATATAATAACACTAGCCACAAGAGTACTTAATTAACTAACTAAGTCAATGTGTTCTTGAGACATTCATTTAGGTAGTTAACATTACTAAAGCAAATAAGAGTTCCGGTATTATTCTCCAACGTATTATACATTATTCTGTGAAAATACTTTGGCCTCTACACTGTTTTAACCAACTTTGACAATTGTTGAAGCCAGTATTATGTAGTTTTACTAAAACTGACACATAAATAAGGTATAGAAATAAAACCTGCCACAAGATGGGTGAAAGGAAAGCTGCAATAGGCTCTGGTGGGAGACTTAGTGTTTCTTCTGGTAGCACATATAGCTCAGGGGGACAGTAGTCACGATCCAAAGGGGTACAATTGGGAACATAATTCTTTCCAATTCGAAGGTCTGTTGCTGCACCAAAATCAATGAGTTTAATCTGCCCCCGTTTGGTAACCACCAAGTTGGCAGGCTTAACATCCCTGTGAACAATGCCTGTGTCGTGAATTTTCTTAAGAGATGTAATTATCTGGCGCATTATTTGCTTGATGATCAATGCATTTCGTTTAGAAGAGTTGACGCCTTGCAAGACACGTCCAAACATGATAGACTCTAAGTTTGAAGGGAAGCTTTGATCAGCCATGTAATCAGCAAGAGATCGGCCTCCCTGTGATGTGGAGAACCCTGCAATTAGTGGTGGAATAGTTGGTATATATAAAATATGTTTGGAGCTTATCTGTATGCTTTAAGTTATGCAATCCATTAAAATAAATACTATACTTATTTTTTATTGTAATATATTCATGACAACATTTAAAAATTAAAACCAGCATTACAATATTGTTTCAAAACTCATGAATAAAGTGATTCATGGTTGCATGCATTGGCCATCTATGGCTGTAGTTATCTAATAGGAATATTTGGTAGAGTACCTCAAACTTCCAAACAAGCCATTTTCCACCTTTTGTGAACTGTGAATTGGTTTTATCAGCTACAAAACTACCAAGAAACTTAGCACATGTTTCAGGAGCTGCTCTAGAGAGTCTATAATTGAACCACTCCTCAAAATCACCAAATTCCTCTGCTCCTTCAATTCCAACCTTTACCTGCAAGTGCCATCAGTCAGCTCTTGAATACATTTAACAGGCTTTGTAATTATAATTGAAAACATAAAAAGAAAATGAATTACATCATCTTATGTAAATTGAGAGATGATAACTGATAGGTAAGGTCAGCCATAAGTTTGGAATTTCAATTTAAATATTCCAACATCTAGATATATGTTTTGTCTTTATTTTCAAAAGTAGGAAATATTAAGAGAGAAAAATAAAGAACAAAAGGATCAATAATCCTCAATAGCTGTTCAATTCTTCTACATCAATCATTTTATCTCTTGTAAGATGGAATGGCTCTAATTAAATGCACCCCATGCTTCCTATAACAGCAAAACCACCGCAGCACATTAACAGAAACTAAGGGGAACAAAAAATCACAGCAGATTAAAAAACAGTAGGTAAGAAACAACTCAAACAAGCTCAGCAAATCGCATCAACTCAGTTCAAATGAAGTATAAAACATAGCACCACTATTCCAACAATGACCCATCATAGGCTAAAGAAGCATTGGAAAATAAACGAATATCTTAATGCTACCTTTTTAAGAACGACTCTATCCTTAGATTTGGCATCCAACTTTGCCACCTTGTCCCTTCCACTTTTCTGCATCCACTCTTGCACATCCACATTCCTTGGGACCAAAACACCCGAATAAACAACACCAAATGACCCTTCTCCAAGCTTATCCCCAACAAGAAAATCAGTCCTCTTCAGATTCCTCCTTCCAGATAAACTGTCCAAAACCAGTTGGATAGGAGCCAAGAGGAATGCATCAATGGCGCCGACGAGAACACCGGGCCTCGCGGTGAAATAAGCCCATGTCAGCCCTGCTAGGATCACAAGCCCCCACCTCTGCACGTCTGATAAGTCTTCAGTTACATTCTGAAACTTCACTATCACTGATTCGAAGACAGGGAACTGGTCCACATGAAAAGTGGTCTCCAACAAGTCTTTGGGGAAGTTATCAAAAAAAGCATTGCACTTTGCAGAGTTGTTCTTGAAACAACGGTTTGTTGAGAAGGGAATGGTATTTGGGGTGGTGGGTTTGAGAGGGGAGAAGCAGATTCTGCGATTGTTTTGAAGTGTGGTTGCAGTTGTAGAGAGCAGAGAAGCCATGACCGTTATTTCTAAACAGGACAATGCTCTCTCTCAGCAACGTTGTTGTTGGTTGTTTTGTTTCTCACAAAACTAGAAGCTAGAAATGAATAACGCAGCGTGCATGGTAGGTAGCTCTTGGGCCATTTGTTCCTCCTTACTTTATCCACCTTTTCTCTTTATTTTCTAGGTTCAAAATCACCTCAAACCTGATCCAAGAAAGTCCAACATAAAATAATAATAATAAGTAGAAACGAAATCAAGTGTTGTGTTTCTCATAAATAGATTTATCCATCCATTAGTTTTGGTTGAGATAAAAAAATTAAAAAAAATAAAAAAAACGGAAGTCTGAGTTAGTTTGGCATGTGGGTCTTAATTTGTTATTATCTTTCTTTAATTTTTATTTGAATAGATTTTTGCACTCAGATTATTTTTGGCAAATATAACTCAAAAATTAACCGAAAGTTGAAAAGCTAAAATAAACTGAAAACTGAAAAGTTAATTAATAATTGAGAAAAAACTAGAGAGTAAGAATTGAGAAATTAGTTGGCTTAGGTTACGTGTCACATTCCATAACTCTACCGGACTTTTGACCAAAAAGGGGTAATTTCATTAGAAATTTAACAAATGGGGTGACTTCTGAATTAATTTTCAAATGGGGTAAGTCCTAGGAATTCCCACAACTTTGGAGTAAGAAGTGATAAAAAAAAATTATAACTTCTACTTTTTTTTTTAGTGAAATAGTAGATAATCTAACGAATTTAGGAATTTTATTTTACTTTTTAAAATTGTTTATATAAATTCATAAATTCTAATGACTTAAAAATATGCAACATTTTTTTTATTTTCAACTAAATTTTGAATGACTCTAAAGTCATTTTTAGTTATACGACTTCTTTGTTTTTAATAGTTTTTTATGTTTTCTATATTTTTGTTATTCACATTAACAAATAATATTAATGACATTTATCAAATAATATTAAAGTCATTTTTAATTATTTTTTACATTTATCATTTAAGTAAACTAATAATTTTGTGTGAAATTAAGTTTATTTAATAAAATTATTTTAATATTAACAACATAAAATAATTTAACAATAAAAATAATTGTTAAAAAGAAAATAACATAATACATTAATATAAATTGAACAATACAAATTAAACAGGCATAAAATTGAAAAATAGACACAATATTAGACATCAATTTGTTTATTTGGACAATTATTACACATAAAATATGAACTCAAATTAACATTGTAAATGTTTTCCATAATTGCAAGTGAACAAGGAATTTAAAGTGTTTAAAACTCTCCCCAATTACACCACCATTAGGCATGGCAACGGGGCGGGTCGGGGACGGTTTTTACTTATACCACCCCTGCCCCCGCCCCTCAAAACCGCCCCCGCCCCCGTCCCCGAAAACCGGCGGGGCTAAAAAAAATGCCCCCGCCCCCGCCTCCGACGGGGGTCGGTTTTCCCCGCCCCCGCCCCACTCCGCCCCCGAACACTTAAAAATTACTATTAAAAAATTAATTTTAAACAGCAATTATAACATAAAATTTTATCGCGTTAAGTCTCAAATGCATGTAATTACAATAAAATTTCAACATTAGATGTTTATTGCTGGAAAATAAAATTAGTTATACTCCTAATTCTTGAATAAAATTAAGCCTTTATCCCAAGGTATTCCACATATATAAAAATATTTTTGTAAATAATTAAATATAGCATGGCGGAGGCGGGGGCGGGGCACAGGTGCGGGTCAAGTTGCCATGCCTAACCACCATTCGATCAATTTGATAAGTATGTCATTATTCATTGCAAGGTGAGTATATGCAATCTCTTAAACCTCAAACTCTTGTTATAAATATTTTTCTTAAACAAATTTATGTATAATACTTTTTTATTTAAATTTAAGTCTTTTGTATTCATCATTTTTTATAGTTTACAAGATAAATAATAATCATAGCAAAAATATAAAAAAATTAAATAAAAAAATAATAGAAAATTCATAGAAATTAAAATAAATATAGAGTCGTTAAAATTTATTTAGAAATTAAAAAAGAAAAAAATATTGCACGACCTTGAAATCTTAAAAAATTTATAACTTTACATAAATAATTTTGTTAAAAATAAAACATCTAAAGTCATTACCATTTGAAAATTAATTCAAAAATTACCCCATTAAACTCCAAATGAAATTTCTCCCTTTTGGTCAAAAGGCCTAACTCTACCCTATATTTAAGTTCTCCGTTTGAGAGGTCACGTGATTGTTAAGTTTTTTTTTCTTCCAAAAACACCCTCATCTTCTTCATTCGTTTATGGCATGTGGGTCTTTATTTGTTTATTATATTTCTTTAATTTTTATTCGATCCAAAAAGCTTAAATCTGAACTCCGAAGTAAATTTAAAAATTTAATCAGTCATTAACGAAACAAAAAGCATGGGAGAAGAGTATCAACTGTTCATTTCATTCATGCACAAGACAGCAGAGCTTGCCAAAACAGTTGTAAGAGGAGAAATTACTTAAAATTTAAAGTAATTGCAATTATCTTTTCAATCTTCATTTCCAAATCATACAGCTAGTTAATTTGCAAAAACTTCTTAATTCCTATGGCAAATAATGCTATGCACATCCTTTTATGTCCTTAATAGAAGATACCACTTATAAATAAAGTAATTTATTTTCTGCATACATGACAGCTCAATACATTTGTAGAGAGCCGCAAGGCACAACATAATAAGTGACTGAACCCCCAACCTGCAAAGTTCACACAAGTCCTAAAGGGCACAAGAAAATGTTTTCATGTTGGCATCTTAAGCCAACACCATTTCAAGCTGTCTAGTAAGCCGGGCTATTCCTTTGAAGAAAAGAGGCTGCAGGCCTCACATAAGAGAAATCCTTAAAGGGGTTTCCGCCATTTGGGCTGGAAGCTGGTGAGTCCACAACAGGCATATCAGTCCAGCGCTTCTCAAAGTTGGCAACACAGTGCACACCAGCTACTTCTGGCCTAAAGCTTGGTTGGATTTCTCGTGCTTCCAACTTTCTCCAATTGATTGGTTTAAACCACTTGTGGCTTTTAATTTCCTCAACACCCCGAGGTCCACAACCTAAGCGCCTAGCTGGTTCCTTCTGTAGCAGCTGTAACAGGGATAATCGTCTTATATTAACTTCTGTTAACTAGTAAAGTAGCAATAGTAGAAAAGCTCAAAATAGAATGCAAATCAAGGAATAGACATCTCTTGTAAAGAAAGAAAATTATGAATTTTTCGACAGCATTTCAAGAAAAGATGAATTCATCTTTGGATATGATAAAAAAGAAAAAAAAAAAACTCAATCCTTTTAAAGTCAATGAAGAAAAGGCGTAACAACACGTGCATTAGTGATTATGCTCCAAAGAAAAGACCCTCCAAGGTAGGGCTATTAAACATCTCATGGGCATGCCTATATTGACAACAGTATTTTAAAACGGAAAAGTTATCTAGAGCTTATTATGTGCCAAATAATCATGAGATTTAGATGATGAACTGTTCCAGAATAATCAATGGAAATATCTTCTTTGTGGACTAGTGATTACCCCTTTCAACAGTGAATGTGCTTCACTTGACAAAAATGCTGGCAGCTTAATCTTGTCTTTAACTATCTTCTGCTGGATTTTGTCACGGTTTCCACCACAGAAAGGCGGCTGCAAAGGAGGTGAAACAACATAAGCAACTATCTTAGCAACTCCAAAAGGACCTAGCAGTTATTCAGTTCCCAAGCCATTACAACTTACAAGTATAACCAACACTCTTAAATTACAACTTCTAAGCTTGAAAGCACTTGATTAAATTCAATAAATTGAATATTTATACAGTTAAACTTTAAAGATATGAGCACTGTATTAATGAATAAAAAAATGCTTTAGCATTTACAATCAACCAAGAAGGTACACTATTATCCTATAGCCAAATAAACATTTAAAAAACCTTGCGATCATAACTCTATCAGAAAAACCAGTCTTACAAATTAACAAGGAACAAAGAGGCAAACCTTTCCAGTAAGCATCTCAAACAGTAGAACACCTACACTCCACCAATCAGCAGCCTTATCATGGCCTTTGCCAAGAATAATTTCAGGTGCCATATACTCTAATGTACCACACATCGAATTTGATCTTGTACTCTCTTCAAATTGTTTAGCTAAGCCAAAATCAGTCAACAAAACCTAGTAGATCAACAAAGAAATAACTGTTCAGTTACTACAGGTACAAAGCAGGGTTCTCAGTCACAATGAAAAACATGAGGGAGGGAGGACAGAGTACATGGCCATCAGCATCCAGTAGGATATTTTCAGGTTTTAGATCCCTGTGCATTATTCCATTTGCATGGAGATGGGAAACTGCAGAAATAATCTCAGCAGTGTATATGCGTGCTAGATCCTCTCTGAACATTCAACAAAATAGAACCAGAGATTAATCCTGCATAAAAACAAAAACAGAAGAAACAAAAAACCTCAAAGTTAAACTCACCTGAAAAGGCCTTGGTGATAAAGCTGGAAAAAGAGATGGCCCCCATTTACAAAATCCAGCACAAGATACAGTCTGTATTTTGTCTGAAAGAGCATATAGAAGGAACACATCACTTTTAATTTCTATGAATGTGGACTATTTTGTTTTATATGCCAATTAACAAGAGAAAGCATTTTACTTACAAAGAAAACAATTGTGGATATAAAAGTAATACAAAAATATATCCATAATTTAAACTAACATACTGTTCATTTAGATTTTGGGTAACATACAATGATGGATACTATAGCAGGAAGCAATGAAATGAAAATGGCATTGCATATTGAAAGCTACATCACAAAAGATAGATCACCATAAAAAGACAAGCAGTTAAAAAGCGCTATTACAAATTCGAAATTAAGCACCTGAAAAGAGTATCTGAGTTGAACAACAAATGGGTGTTCTATCTTTGTCCAAATATCCCTCTCAGCTTTCATGTATTCAGCATGGTTCTTCTCCATAATCTTGTCCTTCCGCATAACCTTCATAGCATATATTTCTGAAGTACCCTTTTTCCTCACCTGATAAACTTTTGCAAATGCACCCTGCCCAACAACCTTCAAAATCTCAAAATCGTCAATGCTAACTCTGTGGATCTTCATGGTATTCCCATCTTCATCTTTCAATGATTCCTCAACAAAGGAAGATTCTTTGATGTCTTTAATGGTCTCTCCATTGACATGCTCCACTAGTTCCAACGAATCCTCAGTCTCATGTATGGTGAGTTTGCCAAGCTTAAGTGATTGACTAACACAAGTTGAAGGGCCAACCAGAGAATGTGAGCGAGTGTAAATCACTGGTGGGTCATCATAAACCAGCTCGTTCACTTCTTCTACAGGCTCACTGATAGTGGAATCGATGTTATTCAAATCTACCGTGACAGGACCAAAGACATCAGAGAAATCCAGCTCAATATGCTCCGTGTTCACAGTATCAGAAAGGTTTGCAGGAAAGAGTAACCGAGTCTGTGACGGTTTGTTGCCAGCCACAGTAAAACCAGAAAACTGAGAGGACACCATTTCTCACACCACTCAACAATAAGGAATCTAAATATGCTGATGATGATAACCAAACTAATAAAGACTATAGGTTAACCACCCCGAAGTTTCCCAAAACACCCACCGCCGATGGACTCCTGTCAATGGCCTGAATCAAGAGAAAGCTGATGTAGGCAAATGGAGTTCCCAAAAATTTTGGCAGCAAGCAGAGCAAAACCCAGCAGAAGAGGTCGTTGTTCTTGTTTCCCGCAACACAGGAAACGAAGTATGCTCCAGAGGTTGTTGAACTCATGAAGATCCAATTGACAATCTGCTTATCAACTCACCCAAAAACAGAACAAAAATGAAAAAACCAAGTGACAACCACAAAAAGCTTTGTTACCATAAGCTAACCTAATCACAATATATAGCAGAAACAGCACTTCCATAAATTACACATCACAATTCGCAACACCTAAATAAGATAAATTCGAATTCCAAATTCATTTCAATTTCCATTTATAATTTATAATATTTATAACATCAGAAATTAAAAATAAAGTAAATATCGACTCTTGCATCATCCAAGAAAGCTATTTAGAATTAAATAACTGAAATCGATATAAACGGGAGCAGATAGCTAGATGTAACTGAAAATTCAGAAACACTGAATCACGGACCGGTCACAAAGCGCGAAATTAGGTTAGGGTTATCAACTTATCATCAAACAAAAGAGTAACAGAACAAACAATTAACAAACATAATTGAAATTGAAGGAGATCTAAGTGATGAAATCAAAATTAAAAAGAAAAAGAAAATGTTCTGTAAGAGAGAGGGTTAGTACCAGGGAAGGGAATTGGGAAGGGGCAGTGAAAGGAATGCGTTGTTTTCAGGAATATATGATTCCGCGGTGAGGGACTCGCGTCGCCACTTATAGCATCGTTGAACAATTTATGGTTGTCTTTCTAGTTTCTATTGTTCTTGGACACGTGGCGTTACGTGAGTGGGTTGTGACCGAGTGAGATGGTGGGTTGATGGACCGTGGACTCGCCTCGCTCGTAGGGGATGCGAATATGCTAATCAGTATCCTAATTGATAACTTATTATTGTTGTACCGTATATGAACTAAGTGATAAATAATGAAATTATAATCAATATATGGTGAGAAGTTAAATATATTTGAATTTTTTTTTTTGTAAATATAAAGTATACTGCATTATTGGAATTATCCTTTTGTGTTGCTTATCTTTAAATCTTCGAATAAATAGCAAAAATTAATGATTCAAAATACAAATGAAATTTTAGCCTAACAGCACCAAGTAGAGCACCTAGGAAGAAAATTCTCACACATTGTAATGCACAAAATAGTCAAAAATATGTGATTATTACTGTAAAGTTACTGTATAAGTGTTTGATCTTTATGTCTGGACAAACAAATTATTTGTTATATTTATTTATTCAAATAAGTATAATCATTTTATCTCTTAATAAATCTTTTATTATCTATAAGACATTATCTATTAGTTATTACTTATTTATAAGTAATATATTATAGATAAGTATATATTATCTATTGTTTGAATGATATAACAGCTAATAATTATCCTTTTATTTTATCAAGAGATTAATTATCAACAAAAGTCAAAGTTTCATACACTTCACGTATTAGATACATGTTCTAAAATATCAAACCAACATGATGAGAAATGATAATGAAATAGAATGAGGAGAGAGAAAAAAAATGAATGTATTTAATAGTGGAGAAATGAAAGAGGAGAGAAATAAAAATATTTGGATATTACACCTTTATTTTTTTTAAGAGTTATAATGCTAATATGATGGATGATGGAAAAAGGACATCTAAAAGATTTTGAGTTTAAATTTTTTCTATTCATAAAAACTAACAAATTACATTTATTAGGTGAAAAAAATATGTGTATTTCTCTCCAAAACAATAAACAGGAAAATGCAGCAGAAAAACTATTCAATGACGAGAGAAACATAATCAAGATTGTCTACAAACTATTAAGCGAAATGATATAAAATGTGAAGATAATTGATTATTGTACAATAAAAAAAAAAGGAGATTGTTTATTAAATAAATAATTTAAAAAAAAAATATTTCTCTTCTACTTATTTCTTTTCTATTTTTTCTAAAATCAAACACTTTAATTTTCGTAACTATATTTATTCACTTTATTTCTCTGTTTTGTGTTTCTATATCTATCTTATTTCTCTTATTTTCTAACGAAGACACTAACAATTGAAATTTACCACCATGTTGTCACACTTCGTTCCCACCTTGATAAAAATGAAACAGATATTCCCCTATCCTCCGCTGCAGCTCGCTCTTCTGTGGTTCCTCTCAGATGAGGAACTCAAGAAATTGAGAGAAATAAGTGGAAATTAGGGTTATGTGCATGCTAAAAAGAAAATGAAAGAGTCATGGTGGCATCCTTTCCCTTGTACACCAAACAACACCTGGAATTTGCATTCCTTGGAGCAGCCTCGTGGCACTGTGAAGCAAGCCACGTTCCTCAAAATAGATCAAATTCAATCCCTTGGATTTCAAGAAAAAGATAGAGAATGATAAGACATGGGCTCTTGGGCGCAACCAAACCAATTTGAAGTAGAGAAGAAAAAAAAAAACAAAAAAGAACAAAACATCATTAGTATGGGCTAGACAAAAGAAGAAAAAAAAATAGCTTTATTATTTATTCCCACATTCTCTATTTTGTTACGTTCACGCTTTATCTTTGTTGTCTTTATTTTTTTACAAAAATATCCCTATCGAAAACATGTGTCTGTTGAGATAAATAAACAACGAAAACTTATTTTCTTCAAGACAAATACAAATACGCCATAAAAATAAATGTATATAAGATGTTTGAAAAAACCAAAAGGTATTTTATAGATACACTGATTGTTATTAGTTTGAATATTGTACATGGTTGTGTGCACAAACAATTAGAAAACTATTAAATAGTGATTACACACACTTGGCTCAAATCAAATCAATTAAGTTGGTTTAATTGTTTTTTTCTTTGATCAAGTTTGACCTAAACCAAACTAGTAATCTAACATTCGTTGGTTCAAGTATCATGTGTATGTTTTACAACCTAAACACCTGACTTATTTGTATACTTTTATTTCTAGTATTGCTTTTCTTTCACCATTTTTTTATTTTTTACTCACTATAAACTTTGATCTTAGATTTAAATATTTTAAAATTTTGATTTTGGATTAGACTTTGATTGTTGGAAAATAAATTAAAATTTAAAGGAATTTCATGTCTTCAAAATAATTTTTAAAATTTTATTATGGCAATGGACTTGAAGAACCCAAATCAAACCAGTTTGATTTGGTTCAAAGGTTAATTCAATAAGTTTATTGGTTTAATTCAAAGTCAAACCAAACTAAAACAAATAATTTTGATTAATTCAATTTTTACTCTTTTTTAAAATTGAACTAAATTGATCTATAGACACCTTTAACATATATATAAACTAACGTTAAATGTTGTTATAAAAAAAATCATTTTTGCAAAATGAAAATCATTTCTAGAATCACAATCGACTATAAAGTGAATCCATTTCTAATCAAAAAATCACATGAAACCAAATCAGCCTTTAACATTAATACCCAACATGGCAACGTGTAAATAATAATTAATTCTAAACACATACTCTATCCGTACATTTCAAAGTAAAACATAATCTTTAGTTCTCACCATCAACCAAATACTGAAAAACCTCATCCCTAATTTTTTAGTGCAAATGTTGCAACATTAGGATATCATTTTTTTTATCCATAAAAATCAATGACAAATATTAAAAGATTCACGGTAACTTACGCACTCTATTCAACCAATTAAGTTAAACAATGTCATTCATTAAACATGTAATAATAGTGTAAAAACTTAATTATTTGGGGCCTTTTTAATCAAGTACCTAAGTATTTTTGGAGAAGAATGATGAATTACTACACAAGAGAGAGAAGGCAATTAGTGTGCCAATTTTATACTTGGGAGACGTTTGGTTCAAGATATTGAAAAAGATTCCTAAAATGTGAATTTGAGAATATCATGTTAACATGTTCTGGTACAAGTTTTTATAAAATCTAAGAATAGTTGAATCATAGGAATATAAAATAATATATCATATTTGTGTTACTTTCTTTCCTATGTTGAAAATTGGATATCTTATATTTTTATGAGAATAAAAGTTATTTTTTATAATAACTATCTCTACCCACTTTATTATTCCCAAAAAATACAATTTTATCGCTTGAAACAAATATTGTCTTAACATTTTTCATAAAATCTTTAATAATAGGGACTAACATAACAAAAGAAGGTGAAACTTCATAAACAAAATTGATGAATGACTTGACTGTTTGTATGAAAGCTCTAATGTAAAAAAAAAATACTAAGTTAGCATCTAATAAAAGAAAGTTATTTGACAAATTGAGAAAATTTTAATAATGATTATATAAATAAATAATCGCACAAAGCACAAACCTTTTTGTCTACGAGAATAATTTTCCACGCCATTACCATTACTCAGTAGTTTTCTACTTTTCTTCTACACCCACTCCATACATTACTCAACTCATATCCGTTCTGCTTCTGCTTCAACACAGCACATCATTTTCTAATGCTGTAAAATTTGTACCATGCAGCAAGGGGCTCTGTTTCTGCTTTTGTGCGTGGTCTCTCTGTTCCTCCTCACTCATTATGCCTGACTTTCTTGCCACAAACCCCCTTACCGTTTCAGCTGCGGAATCTCCAAGATTCCCCTTCCTCCATTCATGCCCAACTCTTACACCAAGAACCCAACTCAACCCGAATTCCCGTATCCCCTTTTCTCCCAAACCATCCAAAAACAAGAGCGTCTCTTTGGCACTGAGCTCCAGGTCGAATGAAGGGTCATCAAGGGGTTATGGCTTTTACAACGAGCTTGAGTTTGAGGACAGAAAGGACAAGACTTTTGGGTTGGAGACGAACCCTGTTGTTGGTGAAGATTCCCAGAGTGAAACTGGGTCTATCCCATTTGATGGGGTGGAGGGTGGTGATGATAAGGGAGAGGATGATTTGGTTCGGGTTCAGGGGGATGCAGATGGGGATGGGGATGGTTTGAAGAAAGATTATGATGATTATGAAGGTGAGAATGAGAAATTTGGAGGTAAACTTAGAGTCAGAAGAGGTAAAGAGGTAATTAGAAGGTCGAATTTGTTGGCCAAGCAAGTGATCAGCATTCACTCTGCACTTAGTTTGGGATTCGTCTCGCAGCTATGGGTGGACACCAGCTCTGTGAGTCTTGAAAATAGTTACTGAATCTTAGTTTTGGGCAGTTTATTTGTTCGGTTTGCTAGCACGTGTCTAGAATGAATGCAATTTTTTTTTTTTTAAGAATTTGTTAATGGTATTCGTTTGTTTTCTTGATAAGATGATGTCTTATTTGTGGGACTAAGAAATTAATTTGTTTATGTATTTAATCTTTTGATGGATTCCATTTTCAGTGGATGGTGTTATTTGTGGAGATGAGGCCAAACTTGCTTTCTGGGGATTCAGAGAAATTCCTTCTGGATGATATTAGTCAGGTATAAGAAGTTTGGATTCAGGAGGGATTGACCCCTTTCTCTGTTGAATGTATATATGCTTGCTTCAAACACAATTAGTCTTAGAATTGCCTTTATATCACTTTTGGGGATTTTTTGTATTTTTGGCCTGCAATAATATGAAAGATATTACTTGAGAATTTTCCCAGGGGAAGGGGGGTTCTAAACCTTTTTGTCAAAAGTTTCCAACGCACTGTATGTTCTGATGGCAAATCCCAGCTTGGTTTTGTACTTTGACTTGTGGCCGTATTGAACTCCTAATAATAAATATGGTGTACCTTGTTATGTTGCCAGCAAGTGACTTCTCGGGCATTTCACTATATTGAGTATTCTGCCTGTTCCTTTTTCAGGTTGGAGATGTTGTCCTTGTCCAGGATGAAAGTGTGATAGACAATGAATTTAAAATGGTTGGATTGGAGACACTGGTATGTTTTACTGTGTTATACAAATCAAACTTGTAAATTATTTTCTTTTACATTATTTAGTTGAGTTCATTATCTGGCAGAATATGGATAAGAACTTGTCTTTAACAATATGTATTATGTGGTACTCAAACTCTGATGTGTTGCTGAAGCAGTGCAGATTGATTATGTTTCATGCAAAGACTGAAATCTTGCCTTAGAGGGAAATATTTAGATTGTTTAAAGTATTCAGGCATATACCAGTGAATTTATTTCCATGGTTTGTAAATTATGTGAACATAACCTCTGATAATTTCATGTTGTCAGATGTTTATTTATGGATTTGGTTAGGAGAAATGGAGAATTTGATCTCTCCTCTTTTGAATACTCTTTTTCATTTTCACTGAAGAGTAAATTTCTCTATTTGAATATTTATGAATGTGGATCTCAAAAACTTTTATTTGAATGTGTTCAATATATCCTCACATGGGTTATCCAGTTGCAATATAAGATTTTATTTTATGGCTAACATTAGTAGTGGATTTAGGTGACGATGACAAGGCTAGCATGCTTAGCATACATCTTAAGCCTATCCAACTTCCTATCAGACTAGTTAAAGCAGTAATTTGCAAACCTTATTAGGTATTTAGGTTTGATTCAAATTTCTTTATTAGTTATCACAAATCATGTTTAAATAAGGCCAAACCTACTACTAAAGGTGGATTGGAATAAAGAATTTCTTTGAGACTTTGGTTCTTTGAGAACTGGGAACTTAGTTGATTCTCTCAGTGGTGTTCAATCAGAGTAAGAAGACTACGACTTGTTGCTTAGCAAAGCAAAAACCTTGGTATAAATCATGGATAGTCAACACCAAAACTAGATAAAATTACCTAGTTGATAAGTCGGATGAACATACCATTGAAAGAATCGGATAAGTTCATACCTCTTGGATTCACATCACTAGGGTGCTTCACAGCTTGACACTAGGTAACTGCAATGAATTTTTCTTTAAATTTTTTTCAAAATGAATTTGGCATTTAAATTGCCAGCTAGGTAGCTTGAATTTTTTATTTTTATTATTTTCAGTGAAGAGGGAAATCATCAAGTCATTAAACTAACATCGGAAGTTTAGTAGATGTGACTTATGAAGTACGTTAAATCTCATAATCAATGCTTTGAGCTATCTTAAGCAAGAGAAATAGAGATAGAAGCAAGACATGATTCAAAGCTTCAAACAGCTGAAAAAACAAGGGGGAATAATATTAAAATTAAAGAAGTTGGAATCAATTATTAAAAATTTAAAAGTTAAAAACAATAATTGGTTCTTGGTAATTGGTTAAGTTTAATGAGATCAGAAGGTATAAAAAAAATCTTGGTGATAGACCATTTTCCAGATTTTGTTATTTTTTTATATATTTATTTATCATGTTGAAAATGATAGTTGATTCAATTACTTAATAGTAAATCTTAGATCAATGACTTGTTGTGATCAATTATATTCTATCAATTTGAAAATTGAAAAGTGCTCTTTTATAGAAATTCTGGTTTTCCACACTTTTGTCCAGAATTCTAGTACCTTTATATGTCTTTTCCCTTAACTTCCTCAGTTACCCTTTTCAACTAGTTATATAGGAAGTGATCCCACAGATTTTTGGCATCAATCTAGGCTTGTTTACCGTGTCTCTGAAATTGATATAAGTTAGGGGATATCTTAATTTGTTTGTATTTGCTAGGTTGGATACAAAGTTGTAACACCCTCTCGACGGAATATTGGAAAGGTGACTATATATCTCTTGCACTTTGTTGTTTTCACCAAATTATTCATCTCCATTATGTAGTTAAGGAAATCTTGAATTTTAGGTGCGTGGGTACACTTTCAGCATCAATTCAGGTGCTGTTGAAGAACTTGAACTTGATTCATTTGGACTATCCATCATTCCATCGAGTTTGGTAAGGGGTGGCTTCTTTGTACGGTTAATAGTACAAGTACAGAACTATTGATTGCATGCAAGTTTTGTCAATTTAACTGGAAACATGTATCTTATGCGCTGGTGGAGGTTTCCTACTACTAGTTTGATCCTACTACCAGTTTTCACTTGAATAGTAACAAAAAAATAAAAATTAAGTAAAACCTTATTGTTAGAATATATGAAAAATGTCTCATAATATTAATATTATATCTTAGAATATTTTTAGAGCTATTGTTAATTATCTCTAAGAATTAGTTTCCCTATTTCCTTGTTATCTCATGACTTGTCCGGTTGTCCCGCCACTATGCTATAAGTTCTGTAAAATCAGCAGCTCTACTTTATTTTCACGATTCATTTCAATTTAGTATCTCCCGCTCCAGTTTCCAATCTCCCTTGGTGTCTTCGTTTTTTGCCGTTAGCTAATGTCATTTCCTGCCAGTCACCCACAGATGAGTCTCCATCTTCTCCTTGATCGATCTTCAGCTTTCATTTTGAACCTAGTCTAGACAAGCCTGCACAGCCTTCTCTCTTGCTCATATTCTCTCTCCTTGCCACCACCTCACTTTTATTTATTAGTCTTCGCCCAACTAGGATCAAAATCCTGGAGCCACCCTGATCTTATGTTACCAATCTTGGCCTCAATTACTTAACCTTAATAACATAGTGCTCCTAAGGATTTACTCTTCAAACTTATAATATTTAGAGCATGTTAGGATTTTGATTATTTCTAGGGATTTTTTTCAAAAGTTCTCTCACAAAGCTTTCAATTGCAAGTTGTTTTGAACACAAAAATAAGCTCATCCAAACACACTTGTTACCTTTTAGGTGAGTACCTACTCTTTGCTGGTTGAGGACGTGCTGGAAGTAGTATCTGATGCAGTTGTTGTGCATGAAGCTGCAGCTTTGCGAATTCAAAGGCTTTCTAAGGTAACTTTAGTTCAAGAATAAAACTGTCACAAGGTTTGCTTGGTGATATACATCGCTTCTGTTTCTTAGCTGCTGAAATCGTTGCTTCTGAGATTCTACTGACTCTAAATCCAGATTGCTTCTAGTTGTCTTGTTGGATACATAAATATAAGCTCATGCTTTTTTATGGATAATGCAGAGGCATACATTTCTGATTTATCCTGCGTATGGCATATTAATTATTAGGTTCATGCTTTAAGTAGAGTCATCTAATTTTATTTGGTATTTTTGGCTTTGTCCAATTTTATCTGAGATAGCTGATGCCATCTTTGCCATAGTTTTAAAAACTAGACTGGACTGGGTCAGTTTGATTGATCGGACCGGAACCAGTTTGGATCAAGATCTAATCAAGTCACCAGTCCAGATAACCCAAAAAATCAGGAAAGTAAAAAAGCAGTAAAAAAAACAAGTCAAACCAATCATGAATCGACCAAAAGTGGGCAAGAACAGGCCCAGAAACCAGTTTGAACCGGTTTTTAAAAAAGTATTTTGTTATTTTATTTTATTTTTTAAAATTTAATTCTAAAACTTGTTTTAAAATAAATAAAGACCTGTATATGAGATTTGCATATGGGTTGCTATTATTTAACTATTTATTATGAATGTTTTATCTTGTAAGACATGTAAAATGATTCTTTTATTGTAATTTAAAATTTTGGTTATATAATTTATTAGTAGATATATTATACAATATCAATCTATTACTAAATATATTAAATATATATATATATATTTAATTATTACCTATATGGTCCCTGTTTAACCATGGTTGAACTAATGAACAGGGAATAAATATTTTCTCAATTACCAGTTTAGTTTTAAAATCATTGATCTTTCTAGGACCTTTCTCAATAAAATAAATACAAATATTTGGGCTTCCTTTTATCGTTGTTTGTAATACTAACTAATAAGCCATTCATTTATTTTGTCCTAATGATCATAAAGCAACGTATTTGTTTGTGATAGGGTTTTTTGGGCAACCAGAATGTGAGAATTTCAGTGGATGATTTTGAAGATTTTGACTCTGAACAATCTGACACATACGGTCCTATTTCAAGGAGAAGAAAAAGTTTCGGAAGAAAGAAACCCAATCAAAGAGATTGGGATGATGAAGATGATTGGGAGCTTCCAATGGACTATCTCTGATTCTAATTGATTTTCTGCTAAGTTTCATGTAAAACACGTTTTTTATATTATTAAAAAGAATGAAAGTTTAAATAAACCTATTAAAAACATCGGAAGGA
Organism: Glycine tomentella; assembly: GCA_007407185.1. Lineage (NCBI taxonomy): Eukaryota > Viridiplantae > Streptophyta > Magnoliopsida > Fabales > Fabaceae > Glycine > Glycine tomentella. Next base: position 166,942 of record PYAF01006217.1, on the reverse strand, counting down.
AATTCTTTATCTTTTCACTTTTGGTTATAAGTAGGCTTTCATTTAGTTGTACAGTTAGTTTCATTGAATTTCTTTAGATTTTCCTATCCACACTGAATATATGTTCGATATGTAATGATGAACAATTTCCTATAGTTTGATAAAGATGGTGTTTCTTCTTTTGATAAATAATTAAATATGTGTATTGAAAAAAAGTGCGCACTTTACATCTTAATGGTTTCAATCATCATTAAAACATACAAGTGATTAATTACTGACGGTGCATAAAATTTTATACTGTCAATTTTTTAAAAAAAAATTATTGATAGTTAAAATCAGAATATAATATTTTAATTTTTAATTATGGTAAAAGTTAATAAATTTATTATTGAATAAGGTTAAAAATCTTTCAATCTATTATTCTATTTTTTTTCCGCCCAATGACATTCATGTAATTTTATTGCAAAATAAAAACATTTTTATTTTGACTTTTTTTTTTTGTTTTCCATTTAAATTCACAAGGCCGTATTTAATAAATTTGTTAATTTGATTTTAAGATTTTTTTTCTTTAAAAATAGGAAAGTTAGTGCTTTGGTCATATTTTAGAAAATTAATTAATTTCTAATTAACTAAAATTTAAAATGATGCTTTTACAAAAAAATCAAAATATAAAAAAAAATATTGACATTTCTCTTTAAATTGGAGAAAAAACATTTTCCCACGAATGATCGTAATATATTTATAACATATCAATCCATGTTACAAAGTGCAAAATTATCAATTCACTTATAATTCAAGGACGGATTTAGGGGGCACGAGAAATAGCTCGAGCTCCTTCTCCTTTCAAACTTTTCATGTATATACATGTTTTTTTTTTTATTTTTTAAGTTAATTAGTATAAAATTAATTTTGTATGTTATTACTATAATAATAATTAAAATTAATTAGTATAAAATTAGTTGAGTTTGTAGTTTTATTGCAATGATTAAAGTGATAATTAATATAAAATTTTATGAAACTAATTGTGTTTGTTGTTATTATGATAACAATTAAGGTTATCATTATTTGATATAAAAATTAGTTCCAATTTTATGTGTAAAAATAATAATTTAGTTAAAAATTATTATTTATTAAAAGTTATACATTTAAATAATTATAATAGTAAAGGAAGAAAAAAATTTGAACTCCCCTTTATAAGATTTATAGATTCGTCCTAACTTTAACTGGCCAACCACTTAAAATATAACTTTGTTTCAATAACAACTAAAACTACATAAAATTTAGTTAAAGTAACAATTAAAACTACATATAAAATTTAGTTAAAGTGTGTTAACACATGAGGAGTTATAAGGATGATTTAATGGTAAATGGAGAAAGAAGAATGAGAAAGATCTCAAAGGAGGGGTTAAATTTTTTTTACATAATTATTTAAATATTTAAGTTCTAATAAATAATTATGTAATAAATAATAAGTTTAGAAAATATTTATTATTAATTTTATGGATAAAATTAGAAATATGATCTATTATTAGAAATGTAAAGCAAATATTAATTCAAAAACATTTTTTTCTTATATATTTTATTTTATTAATATTTTTTTTATATATACACAAAGGGTCTTAAGAGAAAGAGGGCTCAAGGCCCCTTCTTGTTCCTCTTGGATCCGTCTTTGTCGTTAATAAAACATTATAATTAATATTTATCCATAAAAAAGTAAGTTAACACCTAATAAATAATAAATAAGTTTAAGGGAAATATAAAATTGGTCTAGTGATAAAAAAGGAGAAAAGCAACAAAAAATAACAATACTAATAATTATTTATTAAAAAAAAAAAGGCTTAGATAAAAAATGTAATCAAAGTTATGTGCGAATCTATGTTTCTAAAAATTAGGCGAGAATCCAATGTAGTAAACTTTTTTAAAAGCAAAAAATCATTATTAGCAAGCCCTACCCCAAGTCAAAAAAAAGAAGGGAAAAAAAAATAAAGAACGCACTAGCCGTTAGCGCCTGTCTGGTTTCAAATTTAAAACTGGCCTCATGCTTATGTCGTCTCCACCTCTTTTATTCACCCCTTCCTTTCACTTCCCCTTCAAACCACAATCCCAATCCCTAACCAATAACAAACAAACCAAACACGACATAAACGCAAATGCTAACTCCGACCACCGGAGTACCGAAGCTCCGGCCGCGATCTGGCCGGACGCCGCTTCAGCTCAAGAACTCTCCTGCCGATCCCATTCATCCTTCCGCGAAGCCCAAGCCGAAGCCGTATTTCGAGATTTCGTTGATCGACAAAGAGAACAATCCGGTTGCCGCCGTCGCGGTTCCGGCGGCTGCTCCCCCGGAGACGTCGCTGGCGGAGGAGCTCAGCGCGGTCAAGAAGAAGCTGGAGAGGATGAGAGCGGACAAAGAAAAAACGGAGAAAATGCTGAACGAGAAACACGCAATACTGGACGCGAAGATGAAGGAGATGGAAGAGCGAGGTGAGATTCAGAAGAACCTCGAGATCGAGGTTGACAGGTTGTTCCGGTTGAAGGAACTCAAGTATCGCTGCATGGTTCGCACAACAACTACAACACATATTCTGTTCGATTCGTTTTTCAACTTTGATTTCTCGACGCTGATTTTTTTATTCGTTGGAACAGAGAGTTTCTCCGATGAGAACGCTTAGGGAGAAGGAACAAGGAAAGATCGTGAACGAAGCGCCATCGCAATCAGAGGTACGTGGATGTGGTGAATTTAATTTTTTGATTTTTTTGCATGCACTAATCGATTGAAGAGAGTGAGAATTTGAGAAATGTACCTTTGTTTTGGCGTTGAGAAGGTGAAAACGGAGGAAACAGTGGCGTCGGAATCTGAATCGGAATCGAAATCTGTTGGAGGCGAATGCCAAGTTCTGCAGAGTCCAGGTTCTGCTTGTTCACAAACTCATACTCCAAACACAAAATCAGATAGTTGAAATAGAGTATCTTAATGGAATTTTCCATACATAATTTCTCGTTATGTGTTTTTTTTTTTTTTAAAATTATGTGAATTTCACATTGCAATTTGTAACTTTATTTCATTATTATTACTATTTCTTGTTAAGAAAGAAAATGGCTCAAAGTATTATATTGCTGATAAACTTGAGCATTCTTTGTACCTTTATTATACTGCTCTCGTGTTTAGCTATTGTTCGACGATCACAGCGTATATATGTAATTTGAATGATAAAATAAAATATAAATGGTTTTGTTCCGAAAGCATTGAAGTTCCTTCGATATATATTAGACTGACGGTAGACAATTTGATTCTGCCCTAAAATGGAGTTCGTTTGTCTTGATTCTTAGTGCAAAAAGGGAATTGCGAAGTATTTAAATTTGAAAATTGAAATCTATGCCTATAATGCTGGACATTTACCCATCCAAATAATGCAAGACATTTTATTGCAAGTTTTATAGATAGCTGCTTTTCACACACACAAAAAAAAGTATATATTTTATTGTTCAAAGTAAAAAGTAAAGATATTTTCTAGAAATTCCGTTAATCTTGTGGAAAGTTGATTTCCGGTTTGTGGTTTAAATTTAGGGAAGAGAGTTTTTTTGTCCTGGAATTATGTAAGAGTAACTTTATAGAGTCTTTTCATGGGTTTTTTAATCAATTTTATGTGATTTTTATAATACTTTTTCGCGATTTATAAAGTGTCATGTTACGAATAAGAAATTTTAAAAAATTTTACTCTAATGCATTCAAATATTATTTCTTGGACGAAAACGAGAGAATTTATAAACCTGTGTAGTAACATGATTTTAAATCCATTCTATTTGACTTGGCATTTTCTCCACCATAATTATTGTGAAAAAATGTTTCCAATAATTAGTCTTGGTCAATTTATTTGCGTAAATGTATGTATAGTTCAAACGAAAAATGCACCACACCTAAAATTGGGTCAAATTATAATAGTTCAAATGGATTCTGTAGGAATAAGATCGACTAACAAGAAATCGTAAGAAACTTCAAAAAATACACATATTTACATTTTTTGATTAAATCTTATCATTTTTCAATTTTTATGAATACAAAATAATAATGAAAAAAATATTAAATATCAATTAAAAATAATAAAATTACATAACATTGAAAGGAAATGCGTAATAATAAAAAATAATTTTTTACATAATAATACATAATTAAACACAATGGCACTGAAATAAAAAAACACATGAGGATGAAAAATAAAAAATATTACATAAAATTAATTATTGTTATTTTCATTTCCAAAATGTTCCCAAATATGCTCAACTAAATCTGCATGAAGTTTGATGGTGTTTTTGTTTGTCATGAACATCGCTCTCCTTTGAAGATATGTTGATCTGATATTAGGGTGAGTCTCTAAAGATATTTCGAATGTTGACGTGGTATTACCTACACTATCGTAATCAATATTATTTTGATATGTGATACGTTCGTCCTCGACAATCATGTTATGCAATATGATGTATACATAAATGATATTCTTCATTTTAGCAACATCTCAAAAATGTGTTGGACCACGTATAATTACGAATCGAGATTGGAGCACTCTGATCGCCCGTTCTACATCATTTCTTGTCGATTCTTGTCGTTGTGCAAATAATTTTCATTTTTCTCCTTGTGGCATTGAGATGGTCTTCAGAAATGTGGCAAAGTCTCGATAAATATCATCCGCTAAATAGTATCCCGTATTATATTGTGTCCTATTCATTATGTATTGCACTGTGGGCGCACGTCCTAACAAAACTTCATCAAACACATTAGATCCATTTAACATCGTAATGTCATTATTTGAACCCATGGTTCCAAAAAATGCATGTCATATCCATAAGTCTTGTGATGCCACGGCTTCCAGAACGATTGTTGGGTTACGATGATCAACTCGACAAAATTGACTTTTCCATGCAACTAGACAATTTTTCATTCCCAATGCATACAATCAATGGAACCTAACATACCTGGAAATTCTCGTGATGCTCCCATTTGTAGTAGTCGTTCAGTGTATTCGTTATTTGGTCGCCTCAAGTACTCATTCCCAAATATGATGCAGATGTCTGATACAAATCGCTCCAAACATTTCACTACAGTTGTTTCACCAATTCGAACATATTCGTCCACGTTGTCAGCGGGTGAGCCATAAGCCAATATACAAAGAGTAGTTGTGCACTTCTGTAATGGAGATAGGCCTTTTTGACGCAGTGCATCGACCCTCATTTGAAAGTACTCATCATAATTGTTGAGCCCGTCTACAATTCGGAGAAACACATGGCTTCACATACGAAACCTTCTTCGAAACTAAATCTTTGTGTACACAGGATTTGTTAAGAAATAGTCGTTGAACAATTGATCATGACTTTCTTCACGATTCTGATGTACCACTCTTCTTCTTTGCCTACTCCCAGTGGTGTTGCCATGTAATTATTGTTGGCTCTCAAGTAGCAACCTAATGATTTCTTCATCGGTGTTGTCTTCCAATTCCTCGTCTATTTAATCCAAAACTTCATCTAAATCGATGTTTGGTTCCATTATATGGTATCTGAAGTGTTTGAAATCAGAGACAAATATTGCATAATTTGTATGAGAACATGTGATAATGATGAAACATTGGACATTTATATAACTTTATTCATAACGGCTAGTTATCCAATAGCTAGTTTTCCAAAGGCTAGTTTTATAACGACTAGTTTTCCAACAGCTATTTTTCCAACATAAAATTCTGAATTTAAGATACAACAACAACCTACATTGTTAAAATTAAATATCAAACAAAACATCAGCAAAACATTCGAACATAAGAACTAAACTTTTAATATCCTAGTTTTTTCCTAATATGGTCACAATACTTTTCGTGGTCTTGGCGTTACTATTTCGACATGTTGGATGTATCCTTCATGAGAATTTCATACTCCATACGTCTTTCATGTTCTTGCATATGCTTTTCCTGTGCCTCCTTTAATTGAATAAGTTTTGATGTGTTTGCACTCTTGTCCTTCATTACACTTTTTATGCCAGATAAATCAAGAGTGTTAGAAGCTTCTTTTCATTTGCTCTTTCTTTTTGTTGCTTTTTGTCCAATTGGGCAAGACATTGGCGATGACGTATCATATTCTTTGACTTCAATGGATGTCTCTGGGTTTGAAGACGAAGAGTAATTTCCACCAGCAGAAACCTTTGTTCTGTTTGAACACTTTGACATAAATTCTGTATCGAATTTTGGTTGATCCTTCAACAACAACCAAGCATGCTCAACCTCAAATTTTTTACCAGTATCCTGTGAGTAAATCATATGAGCATCAGTCATAACATCCTTATTTGAACTTCCACTTCTCCTATATTTAACTGTTTGTTTGTAGCACCCGTTAAACTTTTGAACTACAAGGTGGATCCTGTCCCACCGAGATTTCAATTGAGTCAGCTCCTTTCACAAAATTGTTTGTTTTGACGCACACCGTCATTGTTGTACACATTTTTTATCCTTGTCCAATATTGTTGGGATGTTTGGTCGACTCCTATAATTGAATCCTTTGACACATTGAGCCACGATCGGACGAGAATTACATCTTCTATCATTGAGAATGTTGTATGCATTTTCCCCACTACAATTGTGTTCTCCCTCATCTAGTTGAATATTGTCTACACTGATTGATGATTCGGGGTGAAATATTGGATAAAGAATGTCTATAACACGTGTTTGGGTTTGTGGGGGTGATGGTTGACTACAAAATGGTGGATTTTGAGAACCACCACTGGTAGGTGGCTCTACATTGGATGAAGGATGCATATACCACATGTATGAGGGTGGTGGATACATAACATATTATGGTGGATTTTGAGAATTTTCCCTGGTATGGGGTGGTGGTGGATACATAACATACTGCGGTGAATTTTGAAAATTTCACTGGTAGAGGTGGTTGATTTTGTAAATAATTGTAGTAACCTTGATAATTATACTGATTGGGATCAATTTTAGAGAAAATAAAAAAGATTGAGCCTTGTTAGGAACAATAAAAAAATTTAGGAATACAAATATTGTGTGCAAAACTCTATCAAATTGATCCAAATTTATAATCAACAATCTCTAATGGTAAAAAACAAAATTTGTGTCACAACAGTCCACTGCAAGAAATTCTCAACGTTCCATTTCCTTTTGAATTTTTTATTCGAAAGATTTCTCTCTTCAACGCTCCATTTATTTTTTAAAATTTTTTATTCAAAATTTTTCTCTCTTCCGTATTGGAGAGTCGGAGTTACTCTTAATTTTTTATTCAAAAAAATTGGTAACCAAGCCCAAGACCAGCCCACTATCTTTTATCCCTTTTCTCCATAACCTTCTCCTTTCTTCTCTACCACTTTTCGCTTTCTTTGCTTCTTTGTCTCTTCATATTTCACGCTTCCACTTCTCTCTTCTTCTTCACCCAAATCGCGATCATCGCACCACCACCATCGCGATCCTTCCCTCGCGCAACCACTGTCCCCCCTCGAGCCACCGATGATGCCCCTCCGTCGTGCCACCACCATCGCGACCCCTTCGTTGCGCAACCACCGTCGACCCTTAAGCCTTAGTCACAGGCCTCCCTCGTGCAACCACCATCATCTCCCCTTGATCTGGTGAATCCAATTTGTTGATCTGATCTAGTTATGTTTTGTACTTTTGTTGGTTCTTAATTTTTTTATTCCATTATGGGATTGTTCTTATTCTTGTTATTTTTCCTCTTTTTTAACATGGATGGTTGATGTTGGATAATAATATTTTATTGTTAAGAATGATTTCTTATATAGGATGTGCTTATTCTTCATGAATCTGTTCCGCCACGAAGGCAATCTCTAATGCACAATTTCTTCACGAAACGGTTTCTTCAAGTGAAGGAATCCGGTAAAAACTCTCCATTGGAGTTGTTCTAAGTATAAATTTGGATAAAAATATATTATAAATTTAAGTTTGATTTAGAAAAAGTAGTTTATTTATAATCTGATTTATGTTTGAATATTATATTTTTTTAAAGTATGTTGATAAAAAAAAAACTATTTGGATAATATTAATAAAAGTATTTTTACTCAATGTTATACTCTTGAATAATACTGTCGACGGAAAATGAATTTCCAAAATCAACCCTTATGTTTACTTCCAACAGGAACTCAATTTAGCGTCAATAGTATTAGTAGGTGGAAAAATAAGTTTCAAGGACAACAAAGTGCACGTTTGTAGATTCATTGGGAAGCTTGGGAATGGATGTTCGCCATCAGATCTCCCCCTTCCTTCTATGAACCGTCGTTGGATAGGTCTCACAACACGTACTTTTGCAAATCCAATGGAAAAACAAACATAGCCTGAACATAATAACAATTGAGAGTATAGTGAGACAAAAATGGGTTAGATTAGTCTAAAAGGGTATCTAAACATGGTGATTGTCCAGGGTGGGAGACCTTCCAATGTCTCTTACCATGGGGATAGAAATTATATGCTAATGGGATCACTGTGTTAGTTATGGTCCTAGCTAGTACATGACATGACAATATAAGAGAATCAGCTTGTAGCAGGTTAATGTAGTTAAAACATAACCACGATAAAGGAAATTTAAAATCTGATATCTCAATTTAACCACATATCTTGAAGAAATTTAAAAATTGGTTAACTGCGTATCTTTTAAAACTTTTAAAACTTTCAAAAATAATTGCTGTATTATTGTTTAGCATTCTTTTTTTTTTTGAAAAACAGAGAATTGTGTTGGATTTTTTTAAAATAATTTTTCTTTTTTTAATTTTTGTTAAGATGAGTCAGACCGTTAATCCACTAATTCGTGGTAGGTTAAACCGGACTAATATCTTATGAACTCTTCAAAAATTAAGTCAAGTTGAATTGATACACTTATTAAGTGAGTTAAGGAGAGAGTGTGTAAAAAGAGAAAAAAATGAGTAATAAAAAAAAGCTTATTTTTTTATTGTCCGATGACAATCGAACATTTTTTATATTATTATGTCTAGTGAAATTTTTTCCATAATTTTTATATTTATAGGCATTACAAACTGTTAATTTAAAGCAATAACAAGAATAGGAAACGTGTATAATTTTATAAAGCCTAAAAAATAAATAGCAACTACCAACTTATCAAATTATTTGTTTTTATAATTTTGCCAAAGTGGGCTATCCTTAGAGATTGATAGTTGTTTTTATAATTTTGTTCCTTACTTTGCTGTCAGCTCCTTTTTGGAGGATGATCAATGTAATTCTTATCAGTTGAGTATTAATTAATTTGTGTCTGGGGTGTTTTTGCTCATGCCATGCATTCAGAGAAAAAAAAATATCAAATTATTCAAGTTCTACATATTTGTCTGAAATTGACTTATAGCTGTTTTTAAAACGGTATGGCCACATGGTACATAATTTGGCTTTATCTTCGAATGGGATCCTTAGTCAATGTTGCCATGTTCTATTGTTCTTAACGTTGATTGCTTACCAGCACCAAGGAAAAAAAGACACTTTGATTGCTTAACTCCAATAAAATCTTCATCAATCAAGAACTTGTGGCATGATGTGCATGATGTTGGATCTTTCTTAGATGATAGATCGAACACTTGACAAAAATTAACACTTCTTTAACTTCGATCATAGTTTTTAAAGGTAAGCATTGAGCAAAATTTCAAAAAGGAAAACTGAAAACCTTGACCCCAAATAGAGCGGATGAAACAGAAAGATAGGAAGAAAAAAAATATTGTAATAAGTAAAGTGATGAAAAAGAAAAAAAAATATTAAAAAGAAGATATATAAAAATGATATGGGAAAAAGGTGCGTGTATGTTTCTTATCCATCTTCAAATATTTTCAATTACCATTGGTTTAACAAAAAATAATTATAAACATATATTAATTTTTTTTTCTATTTCATTTTCCCTTCATGTGTTTTCTTTATCTCTATTGCCATTTCTCATAATATTATTTATTACATTTATCATTTCTTCTCACATTTTTCCTATTATTTTTTTCACCTCAATTCATCCTAAAACGAGGTAAATATTTTCTATTTTTCCTTAAGAAAAATATGACTATCCAAACTTTTCACACATTGATTAAGTTAAATAATATTTAGTTTTAGCTAACCAAAAGATACTTGCATTATCTTAGGCTTAAAATAAGCTTATAATCCTTATAATAAAATAAGGGCTTTTTTAGTCCTTTAAAATAAAATTATTTTGTTTTAGTTATTCAAATATTTAATTTTTTAAAATTTTAGTCTTTGTTGTTATCATATATCCCGAAGTATATATATTATGGGACTACAACATGTGTGAAAGCTTATAATGGAATATCAAGTTATTTTCTTATCACGATAGGTGTACACCAAAGTTTGACTCTTAGTCCTTATCTCTTTATCTTAGTGATGGATGAACTAACAAAAAATATACAAGAGAAATTGTCGTGATGTATGTTTTTTTATAGATGATATTGTGTTTACTAATGAGATCAAAGATGGTGTTAATAGGAAACTTTAATTGTAGAGAAGCACTTTGAAGTCTAAAAGATTCACATTAAGTCGGAGTAAGATCGAGTATATGAAATGTGAGTTTTTTCAGTAGTTTCTAGCATTTTTTGAAATGCTTATTGAAGTAACATTCTTTGAAATGTTAGCTTCTATCTTCTAGTTTATTTATATTTATTTTCTTTTTGCCCTTAAATATTTATTAGGTTTTATTTTTAATCTTTTTTATTCAAGGTAAAATTTTATTATTTTTTCCTTTATATAATTTTATATTTTCGAATTATTTCAACAGATAATTTTATCAAACACTTATAATTTAATAAAATAACTTTTTAACTTTTAGATATCAATTATCTTTTCACTTTCCAATTAACTTTTCACCTAATTTTGTCAAATATAATCTTAAGAAAATAAAATGTATTGTATTTATTGTTTAACACTTAACAACATTTATGGATTATTACCCAAAAAAATGGTATTTATGGTTTAATTTTTAAATGTCCTAAAGTTCATGACATGAGGAAAAACTACTCAAAATTTTTGTCCAAAGTATAAGTTGGGGTTCTAAAAATTAAAGTAAATAAAAATTGAAAGAAAAGCTGTAGTGGAATACAAAGAAAGATGAATTAGTTCACTGCTTAGGTCAATTGATGAGGAAGTTGTTATTGGAGCAAAAAAAAGAAAGAGGAAGTTGCTATGAATTATGATTTAAGTACAGGCAATTATGGTAAGACAAGTTTGGTTTTGAAAAGAACAAAAAAAGTGCATGCAGCATGCAGAGAGCAGGTGCCTTGCATGCATGCACAAGTTGAATGCTAAGGCAACAAGACACATGTCTGATTCATCACTCCTGACACATCGATCGAGTGAGATGACACCAACCTTTATCTGCAAACTCTTATCCTGCTATAGTACAAAATTATGTTTAAGAGGCCATGAAAATTAGACAAGATTAAAATTTTGTCTTACTGTTAAGTAAGTAGTAGATAGTTTGTCTTAAAATATTTTCTCCAATTAAAGAAAATTAATGCTAGAAATTAAAAAAATATTTTTTCACTAGATGAATTTTATTTCTTTGATATAAAGTTTAAAGCTTCAATTCTTAACGAAATATAATAACGTACTTAAGAGATTTTTTTTTCTTCTTATTATTAATTTTAATTTTTATAATATATTTATTAGGTATTAGTCATGGGAATGTGATAAGAGATGTAGAATTGAATGTTTAATATATAGTTGAATTTTTATGTTTATATTTTTTCATGTATTCTTATTCTCCATATTTGATTCCTTAGCTTAAAAAAGGGAAAGATTTTTTTTTTTTGTTATTTGACAAATTTATGTGTTTTTTTAAATTCAATATTTTTATTGGGTCCACATAATAGCCCGTTTAATTGTGGGTTTCGCGGGACAACAAACCCAAAATTTAAGTTCATTTAATTTGTGAACTAAACTTAATTGGATTTGTAAAAAATGCATGGTTCATATCGGGAGCCTTAAAGAGGCTAACTTGTCCTGTATACTTAGACTTAATTATGGCGATTAAAAAATTATGGGATATTTGTGTAATTTCACTAACATTGGAAATGATTAGTGTAATTTTATGTAAGAGAGAATTATTAGGGGCACATTGACATAATTAACAAATTTTGTTTAGTATTTTTCAGATATATTTTTTTATTGAATAAAACTTATATTATTCTTTTTAAATATATAAACATCATTTCTTATTTAATGAAACATATTCTCAAACTAGATATATATAAAAAATTTAACCCATAAAATAAGTTAGATTGAGAAGGGAAATATTATTTTGACAAATTGAGAAGGAAATGTTAAAAAAAAATTGTTAACACTCTTGAAAAAAATTATAAACGAGAAAATATTTAAAATTAGTAATAACTAATAAAAATGCATTTCCTTACTTGGAGTTTTACCATTTTTCACTTTTCACAATAGATAATGTATGCTAGAAAAACAAAGATA
>PYAF01006217.1:130810-144136 GCA_007407185.1 Glycine tomentella | reverse complement strand
TTTGTCAAATTTAAACTTTATTTTGATTTGTATAAATAAATAAGTCAAACTTAAACAACTTTTCTTTTCACAAGTTAAACTATAACTTCAAATGTTTAACTTGATTGGTTTATACCTCTACTTAAAATATTTGTCTTTAATAACCTAAATGAGTAGAACTGAGGAATAGATCTTTTAAAAAAGTATAAGCATAACAAATAGTGATTTAAAACTACTTACAAATTTAATTCCATGCATTGTTGGTATAAACTTTTTGAGTGAAATATAATTTTATTTCTCATTTTTTTAATTCAATTTTAGTTTCTATAAAAAATTAATGTTTTTAATTCCTATATTGGGACTTTTCTATTTGATTGTATTGAAAGGTCCAATGAATTGGGACTTCCCTATTGGACCATGTCATTTCGGAACAAACAGATCATTTATGATGAAGAGGATGAACTTCAAGAGAATGATTCAGAGTTCTTGCATGGTGGGACCATGCAATGTCAGACACGAGATAAATTTTCCAAAGAACATGACTTTTTTGAATAAGCCAATTCATTTGAAACTCGCATATGATAAAAAATAATGTGATTTTAGTCCCTCATTACAAAATCATGTGTTTATGTTAAAATATAAAAACTAAAAACATATTAATTTCTTATTGGACTAAAATAGATTTTTGAGATATTTTAAGGAACTAAAATATATCTGATCTTAAGATTTTCACATGGTTAATAAATTAAAAATCATCCTAAATGTTATTTTCAAATTAATTATTTAAAAAGTCAATAAATTTAAATATATATGAAACTAAAAAAATATATTTTATTGAACATCACAACAATAATATAACTAAGAATTTAACTAGAATAGCCATAATGTAAATCTTTTATAAATTGTCATTTACTAATATGTTCTCATATAATGTAAATCTTTTATAAATTGTCATTTATAAATTTTTTTGTTAACTTTTGAAATAATAAATTTAAATATTATATCTAAAATAATTTCTGGGTTGTTATAACTTATAACAATAAATAATAAAACTTATTTTTTTTCAAATATAGGGGTAAACACATTAGTGGTTAAAACTTAAAAGAAATATTACTAATACATTCTCCAATATTAGACAAATTTGTGTCAGGCTGAGTCAATTTGAAGTAAAATGCATATCCGTCAGTAAGTGAAACTCTTTAAATTTGTTACTTAAACCCCTATTATTTTGGTATCCCCCTCTACCATTCTTAATAAAATTTAACCAATAATGTATTACTACCAATTTTTTCTTAATGTATTTACGATCAATATTTTCACTAAAGAATTTAAAATTGTCTTCAAAGAATACAAATAATAATAATAATAATAACTATCTTTTAAAGGGAAGAGAAAGGATAATAAAGAAGGTATGGTGCCTGTAAAAAAAAAAATAAAGAAGGTATGGACTTTGGACATGGTGGTTGGTCCGAAGAACGAAGCTGAAGTTATATTAGATCCAACTAATTTAGAATTCAAGTGAATTTGGAAAAACTTAAAAAGATAATACTCTTTAAACTCAATTATTTTCCCTGTTCAGTATTAACAATAGTTAAACTCAATATTTTATGAAAAAACAATCATTTTACCACTCGAGTCTATAGCAGCTCTGCAATAAATTTTAAAAACGTGTATTTTAATTTTGTATTATCAAATGTCAATATATACGCTGTAAAACAAATGTCAATATATATGAAAACTGATAATATTATACCTTTTAAAACATCTTTTTAAACTTATTATTATCTATTAAAACTATATTAATATAAACTTATAAATAATTTTCATTAAATAATTGTTAAAATATTATATGACCAACCTTAATAAAACTTATTCAATAATGAAGAATATATTAGTATCATTTTTGTCTTAATGTTTTACTATCAATGTTTTTACAAATGAATTTAACCATTAAACACAAATTATTAGTGTGAGATGCAATCTGGGTAGTGATGTTCAGTTTAAATTTTGAATGTACTAGTGTTTTTTTTTTACATCAATACACCACATTGTTAAATATATGAAAAATGAGTTTTGATATTTATAATAATCTTACTTTAAATTATTTTATGTAAAAAACACGTGTGTGCTATTTATAATAGTCTATATGTATTTAATACTCTTGCACACATTAAAACAAAAAGTTATTGATAAATGTTATGATTGATAAAATTAACCAAAAAACTTTAAAGTTAATTTATTAAATCATAAATATTTGATAAAATTAATTATTGAAGTAATTTTAAAATATAAAATAATATAAATAAAATATTTAATATGAAAATAAAAATTAGATAAATAGTTTAAAGGATAAAAATTAGAAATTAATATTTTAAAAAATATGACTTTAAGTAACATTTCACAAAATACTAAAAAATAATTAAAAAATATTGATGGAAACTGTTAACAAAATTTTCAATTAATAAAATATAAATTAGAAGCTATTGAAATTACTTCAAAGTAAGAATAATAGTGTATAAGTTATACACATGGTGATAGATGTCTTAAAAATAATTTAAAAGTGTCTTAGAAAAATGATATATTATTTTATTTTGAAAGAAAAAGGAAGAGAAAGGAGAGAAATGGATTGGATGGTGGTGGCCCGAAGAGAAGAAACGAGAAAGAGAAAGGAAAGGAAGTAAGGGAAAAGCAAAGAAGCATTGGATTGCTATTACTATCGCTATTGCCCATTGGTGGTTCACCGCTCCTCTCTCTCTCTTCGAACTCCGATGCACCCTTCCATCTCTCCCTTTCACTCCAACCCAAATCTGAATCTCTGATCCCTTCTCCCTCTCATTTCTCTTTCCTCTCCTCCCTTCGCTCTACTACATCCCAACCACATTTCCTTTTCACTCCCATTTTCACCCCCAATTTTCACCAGGTACTTCATTTTCATTCCATCATCATCATCATCATCATATCTTCTTTTTTTTCTTTTTTACGATGTAGGGTCCGGTTAACCATTCCATTCAAATTTTGTTTCCTGATTCATTCAACAGGTTTTTAACATTTTAATTCAATTCCAGGGAATCCACCGTTAATTTTCGCTTAATTGTGGAGCTAGGTTTTTGTTTATTGTTCTTGTTGTGTCAATCGAGAATGCCTCGGGGGTGATTCCGATTCGTGTCTTAGATCTCGTTACTGTTGTGTCCGTGGATTGGATTTGGGGGGTTTATCGATCCCTTAGCGGTGTTGATACAATGTGGTTGGAGAAGTATTTATGAGTTCGGATGAGTCCTTGCTTTTGGAATCGTCGGATTCTCGTCCAGTGATACATCACCGCCGCGGGAAATCGGGCTCCCGGAGCTACCTCTCCGGCAATGGTTCCTTCTCATCTTCTTCCTTTGATGATGCTTTCGCTGAGAGCATCGTTTTGGATGTGAAGGAACGTGACGCTGGGGGCGTTGTGTTGTCCAGAGATTGTAGTCGCCACACTGCAGCGTTTGGGAATAATAGTGGTTCTGAGGGGTGTGTTGAGGCCCAGTTCCCGTGGCAGTTTCCCTTGGAATGCCCCCCACGCGAGAGGAGGAGCTTGGCATCGTGGGGTGCAATGGAACTGCGTGATGCCGATAGCCGGAGTGTGCCATTTGAGATATCTGGAGCTTCATCTCAGGTGCAGGACAGCAGGTTGAATAGTAAATCACAAAGAGTTCGGCACAAAAGTGTGCAATTTGATGATGCTGCCTTACATGAGGACAGTGCCAGGTTGATCTATATCAATGATCCAAGGAGGACGAATGATAAGTATGAGTTCACTGGAAATGAGATCCGGACTAGCAGATACACCTTTGTTACCTTTTTGCCCAAGAATCTGTTCATTCAGTTTCATAGGGTGGCTTATCTGTATTTCCTTGCTATTGCTGCGCTCAATCAGCTTCCTCCGCTGGCTGTGTTTGGGAGGACAGTATCTCTTTTCCCGCTTTTGTTTGTGCTTTGTGTCACGGCTATTAAGGATGGCTATGAGGATTGGCGGAGGCACAGGTCGGATTGCAATGAGAACAACCGGGAGTCTCTGGTGCTTCAGTCCGGTGATTTCCGATCAAAGAAATGGAAAAAAATACAAGCTGGTGAGGTTGTTAAGATCTTTACGGATGAGACAATTCCGGCTGACATGGTCTTGTTGGGGACGAGTGATCAAAGTGGGCTTGCCTATATTCAGACAATGAATTTGGATGGAGAATCAAATTTGAAGACAAGGTATGCTAGGCAGGAAACAGCTTTGGTAGTTGCGTCAGAAGCTTGTGATGTTTTTGGTGTAATTAGATGTGAGCAACCGAACCGGAATATTTATGAGTTCACGGCCAACATGGAGTTCAATGGGCTAAAGTTTTCCCTTAGCCAGTCAAACATTGTTCTGCGCGGCTGCCAACTGAAGAACACAGATTGGATAATTGGTGTTGTAGTTTATGCAGGACAAGAAACAAAAGCAATGTTGAACAGTGCAGCTTCTCCTTCTAAGAGAAGCAGACTGGAAACTTACATGAACCGAGAAACCCTTTGGTTGTCAGTTTTTCTTTTTATCATGTGTTTGGTTGTGGCCGTTGGGATGGGTCTTTGGCTGGTACGGCACAAGAACCAGCTTGATACCTTGCCTTACTACCGAAAAAGATACTTCACCAATGGATCAGATAATGGAAAGAAATATAAGTATTATGGGATACCAATGGAAGCATTTTTCTCCTTTTTGAGTTCTGTTATAGTGTTTCAGATAATGATACCAATATCTCTTTACATCACAATGGAGTTAGTTCGATTGGGTCAGTCATACTTCATGATTGAAGACAGGGATATGTATGATGTCAGCTCTGGGTCAAGGTTTCAGTGTAGATCATTAAATATAAATGAGGATTTGGGTCAAATACGCTATGTATTTTCAGACAAGACAGGAACACTAACAGAAAACAAAATGGAATTCCAGAGGGCTAGTGTACATGGGAAGAATTACGGGAGCTCCTTGCCTATGGTTGATAATACAGGTATTCAGTCTCCTCTTGATATTGTTATCTAAGTTTAGACTGCTTAATAATGTGGTACAGTACCATTATTTCTTACGTCGCTACTTCAGTTTTTAGTCTCTTAACAATTATTTATTGTGTAAGTCTGAGAAATGTATTCATTAGTTTTGCTTTTTGATAACCTTGGTTTATGATAATGGCTGTTCTGCTGGACAGTTTGATGAGAATTTGTTCCAATATAACATGCGCTCTTTGGTTGTTATTTTTTTCCAAGTGTTTGTTATCTTTTTAGTCCCTAAACATTTTAGGATTTCTGTTTTTAGTCCCTACACTTTTTTTGACTGGTTTTAGTCCCTTAACTTTTTTCCTGTCATTACTTATAATACCTGTTAAGGAACTGGCACTAAGGATGGAAAAAATGTTAAGGGACTAAAGTAAGGACAGATAAAAAGTTAAGGGACATTGACTCGTCAAAATAAAGTTTAGGGACTAAACAAAAATCTTAAAAAGTTTGGGACTATAAAGATAGTAAACCCTTTATTCAATTACTTATAATTGATCCTAGGATAGCCCTTGCAAAAAAGCGTAGTGAATATTTATAGCTCTGTAGTTATTGTATGGGGGGAAGAGCTTCCTGTGAGTTAGCTGATATTTTTCTTTCCATTGTTCAATCTCTTCTTGCTGGTTTGCTTATTGGATGAAATGGTTATGCTCTTCAATTATTTTTCTATTACAAACTTACGATTAATTATATATCATGATCTAAGGTAGAAGGTGTCATCTGTGCGAGTTTTCATCAGAAACCATTTGTAAGCTTATGATGAATTGACAAATTTGCTGGTGCATATATATCACAAGACTTTTATTAATGATTGCAGCAGCGGAAGATGTTATTCCTAAACGGAGATGGAAGCTCAAATCTGAAATTGCAGTTGATTCTGAACTGATGACATTGTTGCAGAAAGACTCAAATAGAGAAGAAAAAATTGCTGCTCATGAGTTTTTTCTTACATTGGCTGCTTGTAACACTGTAATACCTATACTTGGGGATGATGGATTTTCCAGTCTTGGAACTAATGAATTAAATGAAGATACTAGACGCATTGATTACCAGGGAGAATCTCCTGATGAACAAGCTCTAGTTTCTGCGGCCTCTGCATATGGATATACTCTTTTTGAACGCACATCTGGACATATTGTTATTGACGTCAACAGTGAGAAACTCAGGTAGATAGTGACTTCCTTTTGGTGGGGGACTACTTGTTTTACTTTGTTTTAACAATGTTTTACACACACACATTTAATAAAATTGTATTATGTACTTGAGTATTCTACTTCAGTCTTGCACTTTGTATGTAACCTAAATCTTATCTAGATTATTAAATAACTTCATTATCTCTGTGGTATATAGATTGGACGTATTGGGTCTGCATGAGTTTGATAGTGTGCGAAAAAGAATGTCTGTTGTTATTCGGTTTCCTGACAACGCGGTAAAGGTGTTAGTCAAAGGTGCTGATACTTCAATGTTTAGCATTTTGGAAAATGGCAGTGAGAGTAACATATGGCATGCAACTCAGAGCCATTTGAATGAATATTCTTCACAAGGTTTGCGCACTCTTGTAGTTGCCTCCAGGGATCTTTCTGATACTGAACTCGAGGAGTGGCAAAGCAAGTATGAGGAGGCAAGCACTTCGTTGACTGACAGAGCTACTAAACTACGACAAACAGCAGCTCTTATAGAAAGCAATTTAAAGTTACTTGGAGCAACTGGAATTGAGGACAAACTACAAGAGGGTGTACCAGAAGCAATTGAGGCTCTACGGCAAGCTGGAATCAAGGTCTGGGTTCTTACTGGTGATAAGCAAGAGACGGCAATTTCAATTGGTCTTTCCTGCAAACTTCTTAGTGGAGACATGCAGCAGATTATTATAAATGGCACTTCAGAGGTCGAATGTAGAAATCTTTTAGCCGATGCTAAAGCCAAATATGGTGTGAAACCATCATGTGGAGGGCGTCAGAATCTGAAGCACAAAACCAATGCTGGACATGGTGATCTTGATATTCCCAATGGTTCAAAGTCTTTGAGCTTTCCCAAATGGAATCCTGGAAACGAAGAAGGAACTAATGCTCCATTGGCACTCATAATTGATGGAAACAGTTTGGTTTATATTTTGGAGAAGGAACTGGAGTCAGAGGTAAAACTGTCCTTCCTCACTTGAATTTGTTGTTTGAAATATTTATGCATGTTGAAAATCGAAAACTTGCTTTTTCTCTCAGTGATATAGTAGGTTAATATACCACTGCTTTAGATTGGAGTTGTTAAATAAAACTTAATAGTAAATATTTATCAGTTTCCTTTTTCCTTTCAACAGCTTTTCGACCTTGCAACTTCCTGTAGGGTTGTGCTGTGTTGTCGAGTTGCACCCTTGCAAAAGGCAGGAATTGTTGATTTGATAAAGAGCCGCACAGATGATATGACACTGGCCATAGGTGATGGTAAGTTATTTATAATATGAAATTGCACTTAATTTGCATTTGGGTGTTCTTGTGAGGCCTGGTTGATGGTTGATAGTAATTTGCATGGCAGTCCATGCTTCACCTAGTGTTTCCAGATGGATTTTGATATAAGATTTGATTTATATGAACTTAATCATTTTTGTTTTGATTACTTTTGACAGGGGCCAATGATGTGTCAATGATCCAAATGGCAGATGTTGGTGTAGGAATATGTGGGCAGGAGGGGCGCCAAGCAGTGATGGCATCAGATTTTGCTATGGGACAGTTTCAGTTCTTGAAAAAACTACTTCTGGTTCATGGGCACTGGAATTATCAGCGTGTTGGTTATTTAGTTCTGTACAACTTCTACCGCAATGCTGTCTTTGTAATGATGTTGTTTTGGTATGTATGGTTGTCCTTGGATATCACATAAGTTACTCTTGTGTTTATAAGTTGGTCTCTCTTTCCTTATTTCTTTTGTTATCCCTGATGTTTCAGACATGTGGACAAAAGCTTGAATTAGAAACATGTGATTTTCAATATTTGGCTATGATATTATTAATAGGCTATGTGCAGATAATTGGCAAAAGGATTTTTCCATATTTAGACGTTAACTTTTGTTTATACAACTCTATCTTGTTATATTCTGGTGCCAATATTTCTGGAAATAATATATTTCTTCCCTCTGTATGCTAATCCTTGTTGATATGTGTAATATGTAGGGTGTATCATAAATTATGGGTTCAAAGATTGAAGTTACTTCATTTTAATAATAGTTGAAGGTTTTATGAGATTTTCAACATTCTGATGTGTTTGTTGTCTTCCTTGTCTTTAGGTACATATTATGCACGGCTTTTTCTACAACTTCTGCGTTGACAGATTGGAGTAGTGTTTTCTATTCTGTGATATACACATCTGTACCTACTATTATTGTTGGTATTCAGGACAAGGACTTGAGTCATAGGACACTATTGCAGTATCCAAAACTGTATGGTTCGGGTCATAGACAAGAAGCTTATAATATGCAATTATTTTGGATCACAATGATGGACACAGTATGGCAGAGCCTTGTTCTTTTCTACATCCCATTGTTCACCTATAAGGACAGTTCAATTGATATATGGAGCATGGGAAGTTTGTGGACAATTGCAGTTGTTATCCTTGTAAATGTACACCTTGCTATGGACATCAACCGTTGGGTATTAATTACTCATGTTGCTATCTGGGGATCAATAATCATTACATATGGTTGCATGGTGGTATTGGATTCTATACCTGTCTTTCCTAATTACTGGTTAGTTATTGTGTCCTTCAATAAGTATTCTGTAATCTGTATTGTGGATGAAGCAGTACTATAGGGTATAATATACAGCTTACCTGTCCCTTGAAATCATTGCAGGACTATTTATCATCTGGCAAGGTCCCCTACATATTGGATAACAATTTTGCTTATAATTATTGTGGCATTGCTCCCTCGCTTTACTTGCAAAGTTGTTTATCAAATTTTTTGGCCTTCGGATATCCAGATAGCTAGAGAAGCTGAGTTAATGAGAAATCGACATGATAATTTGCAGCCAAGGCAACAAGTTTCCAGTTAACTTGTGTTACTGTTCCGTGTCTTATAGAAACTACTGAAATCTCAAATGAAATGGCTTCCCTTGTATTTGTCCATCACAATGCATTCTTGTGGCAATTAGTTGTGTAAGTGACCAGGTAAGGACATGTTTTCTATATTTTCTTCTCCTGTTGTTGTTATTACGATTATTATCCTCATTATTATTACAATGATGATGCTTTTTTTTTTTTAATTCTTTCTAATATTATTTTCTGCACTAGTGTCCTTGGACTTAGTGGTTGACACAATCCAAAAATAACTTCATTTTAGATTGCAAATTGTCCAACACCTGTTCATATTAGTCCAGTTTTCTGAGGGCATCCGTGTCTTCATTAAAGTTGTAATTTTGAACCAGATATAGATGCAGAAAACGTCTGAGGAGGGATCGAAGGCTTAGACATGCATAATTGCATTGTAGTAATGTAAAACTGTAGAAGTCAAAATAATGGAGTCGAAGGCTGAAAACTATATATATATATATATATATATATATATATATATATATATATATATTCCAAAGAAAAAAAAAATTGAGCACCCCTCCTTCCCCCAGGATCCGTATTCTGCCTTTCCCTGAACATAAATCTGCTAATAGAGATACTAATAGATAGTTGATTTAGAGTGAAAAACTGTTAATTGTTGTAGAGATAATATACAACAATTAGAGTATAAGGTTGGTACTTGGTTGAATAATGAAGTGTCACTTTTGCTCTTCTGCCCTCACCCTCCTCATTTTGTTCGTATTATGGGGTGTGAACACTGGGCATACGCTAATTTTGTGGGGAATAGAAAGAGGTAAGAAGTCGAATAATGGGAGTGTTTAACAGATAGGAAAGTGGTGACTGGTGAGAGAATAGGAGTTTTTTAAATTTGGGTTTTTTCAGAGAGTAATTGGCTTTGTCTATAGGAAACTAATTGATTTGATTTAAGTTTGTGCTTCTTTTCTTAGAATGATGAATAGACACTTGAACTGGCTCTGTCTAAGAAACTAATTGACTTTATTTAAGTTTGTGCTTCTTTTCTTAGAATATGAACAGACACTTGAACTAGATAAGGTCTTGTTAAACAGTGAAGATAGAAAATTGTTTGTTGTTAAAGAGCTCTTGTTGCATGTTTCAAATCAATTTTTATAATTGGCCGGGGCTCATAGTTTTGTTTATGTAGATGGTGATAGATTTGGTGATGAATAATGGACGTCTTCCTCCAACTATGTATGCATGTTTTAATTTGGTAGGTTGTCAATAAATTATTCCGAAGGTGCACTAAATGTCGTTTGGTAGCTACTAAGTACTATTAAAATATAGTTTGCTGCTTCTAGGTGAAACTGGAAGCAAGGATCTTTCAATCCTAATATCCTATTGGAGAGTACAAGTGTGAGGTGAAGTTTCACATCGAGTAGAAATGAAAAAGTTGAGCATCATATAAGTAAGGAAAAAACCCATAAACTTGAGTCTTAAGGTTTTGGATTAAGGTATGGTGTCAGATTCATTTATGTAGTTGCTCATGGTCCATTGGTGCAAATTTCCCCGGTATTTACTTCCTCAATTTCCCAACAATTTGTATCAGAGCATGTGGAGGAGATGAAGTCTTTACAAAAGAATCAGACATGGGAGAAGTTGAACACCATTGTTGGATGAGACTCACACTTGAGGGAGAGATTGTTGAAATACAAATGTGAGATGAAGTCTCATATCATATAGAAATGAGAAGGTTGAACATCATTGTTAGAAAATCGAGGGGGTAAATATCAGGGAAATTTACACCAATAGACCATAAACAACCATATAAGTGAACCTAACACCATATTTTATTCTAAAACCTTAAGACTCAGGTTTATGGGTCTTCTTCTCACTTACATATGGTGCTTAACTTTCTCATTTTTACTTGATGTGGAACTTTACCTCACACTTGTACTCTAACAATGTTCGCCTCAAGTGAGTCTCTTTCACACAGTTTCCCCCTCGAGTGGAAGTCATTTTCAATCTACGAGTATCCAATAGTGGCCCTTAGAGCTTAACTGTGACTGCCTCAACTCGTCTAGCCATTGTCGGCAACATGCTCTAATATCTTGCACCTCCGCAACACCCGTGGGACCCGCTGCTTGACCTTCATGCATGGACTCACCCACCAGGAAGATTTTTTATACAAGGGATCTCCATGTCCATATACCCGTTGTCATCATCGTACTTGTTTGAGCCAGTTATCATGTTGAACCATCGACTTTGATACCAATTGTTGAAAAATCGAGGAGGATAAATACTTGGAAGATTTACACCAATGGACCTTGAACAACCATATAAGTGAACCTAACACCACATCTTAACCCAAAACCTTAAGGCTCGGGGTTATGGGTATTGCCTTTACTTATATGGTGATCAACCTTCTCATTCCTACACGATGTGAGACTTCACCTCACATTTGTACTCCAACAATCTCCCTCTCAAGTGTGAGTCTCATCCACATGGTAGTCTCTTCCTCAAGCAAAAGCCATTATCATCCAGGAGTATTCCATGGTGGTCATTAGAGCCTACATGCTATAGATACTCGCACCTCTGCTTCACCCACGGGACACACCGCCTGGATCCACTGCCAGGAAGACTTTCGATACGAGGGATTCCTAGACCAAGGATTCATCGCTGCCTTCTTATTCATTTGAGCCAGTCACCAAGTCGAACCATCGACTCTGATACTAATTGTTGTGCGTTTGAGGGGGGTAAACACCGATGAGATTTACATCAATGGATTATGAGCAATCATATAAAGTGAAGGCAAGACCCACAAACATGAGTCCTAAGCTTTGGGTTAAGGTGTGGTGTCAGATTCACTTATATGATTGTCCATGGCTCATTGGTATAAATCTCTTCAATATTTATCTCCCTCGATTTTCCAACAGAGTAGGATAAAATATGCTAACAATTAATGCAGTCTGGCTATAGTTCTGTTGCCATGTGTCTATAGGAATCTCCATTGACTCATTTTAGTTTGTATATTTATTGAACTTCATCTGGTTAAGGATGGATTTTTTGTTGGATCATGGATGCCCTTTGTGAACTTTTTCTCATTTTTTCTTGTGAGTGGTTGTAGGTTAGTGAAGGGGGTCGAAGTTTTGTAACAAGCAAATGACTTGATCACAATTGTATGTTGCAAGTTAGTGTTTTTTAAAAAAATTCATGTTATGCAGGTTTTTTGTGGTCATACAACAGTACTATTAAAATATAATTTGCTGTCATTGTTTGTGTATGTGCTCACTTCCTACATGATTAAGATGATCTGTCTAACAAAAGAAAAGATGCCCATTTCATGTGTTCAAATTTGTCTCTGCTTGGTCATGATTTTTTCTTGTCTAAACTTTCCAGATGAGTTGCTGAAGCAGATTGCGTGGTGTAAGACAAATGCTTGGCATCCAACATAGTAACAGATTGTGCCACAGGGAAAGCACATGCCAAGGCTGGCAAATAGCTTGCCTGGTTTTTCAAATGCGCGGGTCAGGTCAGGAAGGTAAATAGGAGATGGAGGTTGGAATAGGCTTAGACTCGGGTATCTGTATATCCAGCAATTTGATTTGGGTGGAATTTTATCAGTTGCGACTTGATAATAATGATCCACGGTTTATAGAAAAAGTGTGGGAGAGAGTAGAGTGTAACTAACTGTACTATAGTTCTGTAAAAATCAGGCTTGAAAAACGTCCTTTTGAAAGGAGAATGTCTCAAAGGACGACTATATGAAAGGAAAGAAAATGTAATATTCACGATCCCTGCATCTTTCATCTCCTTCCTTCTTGCAAAACCCCCTTAAATTTGAATTGAAAAGAAAATAGAAGAATAAATTTAAACTTTTATTTTTATAAATCAATTTTTTTTCCCTTTTTCTTTCGATTTCTCTCTAACCAAACAAAAAGAAAATACTTTATTTATAGGGTAAATGTTACGATGAAAGGTGATTTCTGCCTAATTATCTTTTGTATTTTTCTAATTACTTTAATCAACATTTATTTTGAAAAAAATTGCACCCCAGATTTGATGTTTCGTGTGACTCGTGTGCCTATTCTTACAGTTAATAAAATTGTTAAAAATTAAAAGATGCATTTTTTCCATATATTTTTTTAAAATTTTTAATACATTTTTATTTACTAATTCTGTAATTACTGTTCTTTACATAATAGTTAAAGTAATTAAAAAATGTCAATTATTTAACGTATTGAAAGGAAATATTTATATTAAACTTGGTATTAATATTTTTTAT
>PYAF01006217.1:104457-122455 GCA_007407185.1 Glycine tomentella | reverse complement strand
GTACATATATATGTGAATTAGCTAGTGAGTAGTGTCTCTTTACCTTTGTGTGAATGAGTACATTGGTATTTGTATATTTTTGTATTTATTTATATATGATTGTAAATGAAGTATTGTTCATATCATAAAATTGATAATTTTGAATGATATTTACATATATTCTCATTAGGGATAGGGAAGGCAGTAGGACGTTATTACATAAAATATGAGCTCATCGATCTTTTGAAGAATATGAGATTTACACTAGTTTCAAAAATCAAAGAATTGTCTTGTGATACTGAGAATCACTAAGTTGTGTCTATTATATTTATTTGGATGCGTTGAGGTATTATCGTTTATTTAAATATTTTATTTATTCAAAATTTCATGAATTGTGATTGCTTTAATATGATTTTTATTGGTGTGTAATTATATACATATATAGTCTTATTTTAAATTCATTACGGATACCATGGTTGATTTTTTGGATTGACGCATTGGCTAATGACAACACTATTTGCGAACTCCTATTAGTTGTTTTATTCACTGAGATTATCATCTCATTATAAGTGTTGTTTTCAGATCATGAGGAAGAAGTTAGTGAGTTTGAGGAGACTTGAACACATATTTTTCTTAGTTATATTTATTTTAACTTAGTTAATACTTCAGAACAAGACGTTGGATGTGGTCATTTTCGTTATATTTTTAGTGTTCATTTAGTTTAGATGTCTATATTTTGAGGATAATATTCTTATTATGTAAAGATTTATTTATTATACAAGAGATATTTTCATACTATTGTAATTTTTAGATTTTATATTCTTTTAGTATGTATTGTTATTTTAATGAAGGACATTACATGTCATCCGTAAGCCGCCGTGCCTTCCCACCTCATAACGCCTCTCTCTTGCTTGTGGTTATGCCAAACAACCATATATATATATATATATGTATGTATATGTATGTATTAAAATTATAAAATGAACCCATGAATCGTTTTGTTTATCTGCAGACTGAATACAAACCTAAAAAAAGTTGATTTATTTTGCAGAATAAATTTACTCGATTTGCTTAAAACATGGGATTTATGGGTCGGATCTTAAATGGATTGCACAGGCCGGTATACCCACCCCTACTTGTATTATTCAATATTTTGACAAAATGTATCAACTTCATTAACACAACATTGGCAGGTAGACTTATAAAAATATATTTCTACTTGTATACATCTTATGATTTAATATAATTCTCTTACATTATATTACTTTGTCTTTTTTGGAAAATCTAAGATATTTTTTTTATCAAATAAGTGAGATTGGAAAATCTAAGATATATATATATATATTTTTTATCAAATAAGTGAGACCGAAAGTGATTTTTTTTTTAAATTCTTAAATGTATTGGACCTTTTCACTAACATATTTAAAATTTTTATCAACATACAAGACTCCTTTTACTTTATAAATATTGATAACAAATATTTTTTTGTGTGATGAACCTAAAGTGTAAATTTTAGTTGCTAATTTACCTTTGGATTGACACTAATCAGATGTTAATCTTTCTAACTAAAATTTCATATAAAAAATTGATCTTTTTTAGTAGATATTTTTTTATGTACATGAATCTAAAAATTAAATTCTTAACCACATGTTTATAGGAGATAGTCATTTGTCAATTATACAAAATTACGCTAGTGTTATGTTTTTTTTCTTTCTAAATCATAAGTAAATTTTATGAGATAATTTTATTTGAATTGAATAAAATTATCATTACCAATTAAAAAATTTTACACTCAATTTTTATTACCGTGTTATGTTTACTTTCAATTTACTATTGTTATTAAAAAGAATTTATATTATATTAATAAGTGTCACGTGCGATGCACACTATCTCTAATCCTTATCCAAGTTGACACTGTTTAGGGACTGACTTGTTAACTACCCCTTCCTCGTCTGTAATCTATGTTTCTTTTCTCTCATACATAAAATTTTCAGCAAGGACATACCCGTCTTTTTAACCATTTTTGTCAGAGGCTGCTATTTTTCTTTCGGTTATAACCAATCAAATACCGCCACCGGTCCCATGACATCTTTGGCAACGTAAGTACGATGACGTCACTTCCCTCTAGTGATATTCACCCCAACGCGCCATCGTTGCCCCACGCTCGTGAAACCCCATTCTTAAACCATTACACGTGGCGCAATTCTAACCGTCGTTCCGCGCACGCACTAAGGTTGCGAGTGAGTGTTCAATTTCGTGTTGAAAGGGGTTGGAATTTTCATGCCAAGGTTCCTTTTAACTTCGGAGCATGTGCACAATAATATAATGCCTTCCCCCCTTGTATAATATATAGTTCAGTTGAGTGGGTGTGTTGATTACAAAACAACCTTGTGACTTCAAACACCAAGGTTGGTTCAACTTGTGAGGGGGATCAAAACTTTCCTAGATTTGAATATGGAAAATCTTGGTTGTTCTAGTCGTAGGAAAGCAATTGAGGAGCTCCTTAGAGGGCGTGATTGTGCCAAACAACTTAGAAGTGTCATCAATGGGAGTTGTGAAGATGGATCATCAGCAACTCCATTTGCTGAACAACTTGTGAAGGAGGTGCTCATGTCCTTCACCAACTCCCTCTTGTTCTTGAAGAACAACCCCACTTCTGAATCCCATGATGTTTCCAATGTTCAAGTTTGTGAATCTCCCAAGTCTGAGGACTCCCAAGAGAGCAATGGCAAGAGCTCCACCATTAAAGAACGTAGAGGGTGCTACAAGAGAAGGTAATTTTAATTCATTCATTAATTTGTTGGTTATATATGTATAGATTTATTATTTTAGACTTTTAATTAGTTCCCCTTTAATTATTGTTCCTTGCCTAATTTTCACTGCACCTGATTACGTGATGTTTGAACTTTCAAACATACATGATGATGAATAATGAGGATGTTAATTGTTGAATAGTAAATACCCTATACCTGTACTCATCAATTGAGTGTCTCTTTAATTTGGTAACATGATACTGTGTTGTCGTTTGTCCTTTATATGTGCGTACAATTGGACCCCATCAATAATTGTTCATATACATACATGTGGTGAAGTACCATGTTTTAGTTAGCTAGACCTATTTATTATTTATTTGTTTGTATACTTATGGTTATGTTATTTCTGTCTGGCACTGTAAAAATGACTGCACACACTGCGGTGATTGGCTTTGATTGGTTTAACTTAGAAAGTTTATCTGAATCTGCAATTCATGTTTGCAGAAGAACTGCACAAACATGGGAGAAGGAATCTGAAGCTCCAATTGATGACGGCCATCAGTGGAGAAAGTATGGCCAAAAGGAGATCCTGAATGCCAAATTCCCAAGGTATAGATATATATGATCATAGATGAGCACGTATAGGAAAATAAAATAAAAATATAAAATGAACTAAACTTTTATGAAGTTAAAATCTACTTATATATTTCAATTTTCATAGAAATTTTTTAATTTAATTTATTCAAAAACTAATTTTAACATGTATTTATGTATGAGCTAATTTTAACTTTTGAGATAAACTTAATTCATTTTACTATCTTTTTTTTTTTAGTGTTTATTGAAAAATATTCTTACCTGACCTAAATTATGTGTTTTCTGAGCCTAAATTGTTATATGTCTTGACCCTTCAATTTTCAGGAACTACTATAGGTGCACTCACAAATTTGACCAAGGTTGCCAAGCAACAAAACAGGTGCAAAGAGTTCAAGAGGAACCGATCCTATACAAGACCACCTACTATGGCCACCACACTTGCAAGAACTTGGCAAACCCTGAGATCATACTTGACCCCATGTCCCCTTCATCCTCATCCAAGTTCCTTAGCTTTGACAGCTCCTTCCCGACCCCATCAAAGCAAGAGTGCCCCTTTCTCTCATCTTCTAATTTGCCATCATCAGTGAAAAGGGAGGGCAAGGAGGAGGTCCTTCCCTCAACTTCCTCCAATGATTATCTCATCTCTTCTGACCTCACTTATGATAGCTCACCAAGGCATCATGTCACTCTATCATCAACACTTGACTCAGAGTACATGTATGATTCTGCTCAGCTTGATGATGTCTTTGAACCCTTCCTTGAATTTAGATGAGCATGTCCTTGTTTTGGTTTGTGATTTTTTTTTTTTTTATAACCTTACTTCAGTGAAGGCAGTATAAAACAAAATTGTCTAATATATAGTAGTACTTTTCTTAGATAAATGTAATATCCGTGCTTTTATTATAAATTTTGGCATTGTCAATGAATGAGAAATGATCATAATGTTTCAATGGTTTATTCTAGTTAATAAGAAAGAGACTCATATCTCATAAATTTGAGTTTAAATCTCATTGTGAAAACTTTGTTAGTGATAGTGATTGATTAATATTGTAAGTACTTTTATAGAAGACTCTTTTGAATCTTAAAACCTATCATGACCCTAGTGAGATTAGGTATTTAATTAACCTAAACTTTCATTTAAAAATAAAAGAATGAGTTGAGGGTAATTTATTTGCTTCAATGGAAAAGTAGTATGGCTATGTTAGATAAAAGCAAAATGTACAAAAATTGTGTTGTACCTCTAAGCAATGAATAGATGGTTGAGTCACTAGTTTAGAAAGGTTAAGGGTGGGTTCAGTGCATTTATCGGCAAGGGGGGCCTAGGTAGCCATAAACTGTTGAGTTGTCTGTTGGTTACAGTGTCATGTTTTTGCTTTCTGGGATTTCGGGATATATATCAAACCAAAAAGGTGATGGGGATATGACATGCTTCATGTTGATGAACGTTTGATATCAAATTTCTAAGGGGCAAAGTTCACTGGCCACACCACCCTCAATCCTTTATACGATCACTTTAGTAATCACGCTTATCATAGGGATTGCTTTTGTTGTACAAAATATTGAAAAGAATATGTAATGTTGTTATTACTACAACTTTTCACTCGTCCAACATATTCAGGGAGATTCTTGATAGAAATAATACAAATTCAAAGTTTCCTGATTGAAAGGAGATTCTTTAAATCTATGGCTGAAACCTGAAAGCATGTTTCCACATGCTTTTTTGTTAACGACTACACATGCACTGCTTTTCACTTAAACCAAAAAAAAAAAGTCAAATGAAAAGATTCATTCCTTCATATATAATGTATGTGTGTGTATACATGGGTCATACATCGACGATAATTTTTTGTCAGGTCTTCTTCTCAAGGATTTTAGGTGAAGTTTATTATTATCTTCCATAGCATAGCGCTTTGACGATTATCGTCTAATTAATGTACGTCTGAAATCTGAAAACTATATATATGTGATCAAGAGTGATTCACTAGTCCTTATAAAACATCTACTCCATCTATTGTTCGTTAATGTAGTCGTTTTTATGACATCCATTGTTTCTTTCTGAAAATATCATTTTTCCTAATATTTTAATACTTGTCAGCATGTAAAAATTTAAGAGAAACATTAGTAATATAATATCTTACACACACTACTCCTTTTCGGGTAAAAAAAAAAAAACTCTTTTAAACACAATTTTTGTTATTAACTGAAACTATTGAAAATCATAAAATAGTGTAAGTCTCATTTCTTATTTAATGAATTTTATTTGTGACTTTATAATTTTTAATTAATTTTAACTAATAATAAAGAATGTGTTAAAAAAATATGCTGCTTACACAACTCTAAATATAATTAATGAGCTTACTCTAACTCGACTAAAAGTATTAAGTTGAATTTTAAAAAAATATGTAATTGCCGTTAGAAATTTGTTTTAATCTAGTGATGTCTAACAAAAAACAAAACACAATCATCATCACTTAATGCGCTATGTGAACCTTTAAAGTGTAAGTTTGTTCAAAATTAAAGATTTGAATAATTTAGCTAGATAAATGACTTAAAAAAGATTTATAATTATAAGGAGCATCTAATTTTAATAATGATAACAATTTTTATTTTCCGTAAAAAACAATATTTCTATTTACTCTTAGGTCTAGAGGAGGAAAAAAGGAATATTAACAAGGTGCTTTATACCTGCTATCTAGAGAAAGAATAACCATACCGTTTCAAGGAACAAATTAAATACAGGATTTCAAAGTTTTTTTAGGGGGATTTCAAAGTTTCTGATTGCATAAAATGATTGTGATCATTAATTAACCAATACGGCTACATGTATTCAAAAAACCAAGAAACAGGAAATAATTGATAGAGATTATTAGACAAGATATTAAGTTAAAGTTTTATGGATGAAAAAAAATATTATTGTTGTTTAATAGAGCTAAATTATATTTTTGTGGATGATGTGTGTGTATACACACATGTATTAGAAATTAGTCTTTACTAGGATAATGTATGTAAGTGTATACACATTAGAGACAGATTAATGTTTTGAAAAATGTTAGCAACATATTTTCACACAATCCTTTTAACATAGTTTTTAAATATTCATTTTTTAGGAATAAATATTGAAAATTATAAAATTATAAATAAAGCTCATTAAATAAGGGTATATATATATCACACAATTTTGTGACTTTAAATGAATTATAGTATATAGTAAAAACTGTATTAAAATAATGTGTTAGAGAATGTATAGTTAACATTTTTATTCATTTCTTTTATAGACATGATAAATATTCTATCACCTTGAGTAAATAACATCAACGTGTAAGTGTGTGTAGCCGATAAAAAAAAAACAAAAAGGTGTAACTAATGAAATCGGAATGACTTTCCTTCGATCAATTATATGTGGTCTGGCTGGTCTCTATGTTGTATATGTGAACATTTGGCATGGTTTACACTTTACACCTTATTCAGAAAGCCAGAACCTAGCTTTTGATAGACTTTGAATATCATATCTACCCCTGGTCACTGAAGAGAAATTAATAGGAAAGAGAGCAAAATAAAGTGAAAAGGAAAGCAGTCCTAGTGGAGATGCGTTTGGAATATATATATATATATATATATATATATATATATATATATATATATATATATATATATATAAATGAGATCTTTTTACATCGGTGTAAAATTTTATAATTTTATACCATTTAATAATTTTTTACTAGATAAGTATTTTACAAAATATACCGTTAGATTGAAGGTTTATATCATGTAGATCACATGTATTAAATTTCACAAAAATTCGAAATCATTTGAAACCTAATT
Source organism: Glycine tomentella (assembly GCA_007407185.1). NCBI lineage: Eukaryota > Viridiplantae > Streptophyta > Magnoliopsida > Fabales > Fabaceae > Glycine > Glycine tomentella. The sequence continues at coordinate 115,307 of PYAF01006217.1, read as the reverse complement.
GATATATATATATATAAATTAACGGTATATGTACTTCTAAAATATGTGAAAATTAGACTATTTGATATCACCACACAAATGATTTCAAATTTTTGTGAAATTTGATACATGTGATCTATATGATATAAGCTTTCAATCTAACGGTGTATTTTATAAAATACTTATCTAATAAAAAATTATTGAATGGTGTAAAATGATTCATCTCATATATATATATAGAGAGAGAGAGAGAGAGGGCGCGTATTTTAGTAATTAGAAAATGAAACGTGGTTCAAAGAGTTCATCGTAAGAACTATATTTTAATTAAAAATCTAATGTTTTTAACTATTTATTTTAAATGAGTTGTTAAATTTATTTCTCTCACACTTTTATCTTTTAGTTGTTTAGGTCTTTTCTCTCTGTCTATTTATCTGTATATATTTTTATATATGCAAGACTAAGCTTTCATCATCAAACATCAAAATTATTATCAACTTTTAGGGTTGTTGGAAAATAGTGGTCATTGATGAACAGGCCAGGGGGACGTGGATCTTTTAGGAGGTGATCATATTTAAATTCAAATATCCAAATGCCAGTCTTTTCTCTTTCAATCCCTCGTGCTAACCCAATTCAGAAAATAAAAGTGGTGGGGTCTTCTTTTTCACAAAGAAAACGATTTTTGTATAATTAAAATGGGATTGTTGTCTCTAATTCTAGAGAAATATTTTTGACATGGATATGTGTAAAAAAAAAGTAAAAAAAATCAAAACAATTATATATAATTAATATTACATACGATATAAATTAAAAGAGAGAGCAGACAAACTGTGAAAAGTGGCAGGAAATTCTTGGATGAAGTACAAAGATAAAAATTATTCAGAAATCAGCATTCAATAAATGTCGTAAAAGAAAAATTGAGAAAGAAAATGTTGACAATCTTTTTCAATTTTTCTAGCATTTACAAGACAAAAACTAATGAAATGTTGGTTCGGCCCCACTCTCGATAACGTTTTGTGTAAGTAGGGACAAGTCTCTTAGAGGTACCAAGGGTTGTGCCAGTACTATGACGGAGGTCCATCTTTATAGGCTAGGTTAATAATTGCACACTCTTTTTGCAACAAATTTTAGTGTTATATCTTTTAACAAGAATGTGTGTTCGCACAGACGAGAGGAAAAAAGGTTAATTAGTTGAATTCTTTGAATTGAACGGCACGGTCTTGCATCTTAATTTATTTTCCATATGATTCAAATTCCTCTTTTGTGTTCCTTTTCTTTGACACAGCAATAATTCTAAATCCTATTATGGTAATGTTTATGTTGTGAACTGCCCCGCGTGTCTGTGAATTCTTCATGCTACAAGTCTGCAACAAGCGTTTATTTGTGTGGACTCCAACCCTCAAGTAGAGTTCGGTAGAATAATGATATTAAGTTTATTTGAATATAAGGTTAGAAGTGTTTTTAAGAATTTTTTTTATTAAAAATATTTTATATTTTTAATAAAAAAATTTTAAAAACACTTATGACTTGTATCCATTATTAGTTTGCATTCCATATCTTGCTCAGGTGGTTTCAAGAGTATTTATCTTTGATCATTTGCTAGGATTGTAGACTTTAGGTGATGATAAAACAGTTCTTAGGATAGTCAAGGATGAGAACAGGTCATATCGTTGGATAAAGATCTATAACTTAATTCACATAAGATTCAAGTTAAATTTTAAAAATAAAGTGTAGCAATTATTATTTGAATAAAAGAATATTTGAAAAATACCTTGCTATATAGTTTTTTTTTATATACTTTTCTCTTATAATATAAAAAACATAAAATAAGGCTGCAACAATTAGGAATCGTTGGTTGCAGATGAAAAATATGGGTTGTTTTTTAATGACTATAAAATTGTTGATTCATTAGATGATTTGTGTGACATAATATTACATTGAAAATCCTTACAACCAAATTGAAAAAAATAAAATAAAAATACTCTCCCTCATTCTATTGTTTGTAATTCCATTTGAGACAAATGTATTTAATGTTTTTTCCAAATGTCTTCAAAACTTTTAGGATTATTATTTTATGTTATGAGTTGTTGTTTTGGCACTAAAATTCCCTCATATTGTGCATATATAAAAAAAGATTTAATTAAGCAACATTACAAAAAGTGTCTTTAATTTATCTTTGGACTACTTTACTTTGGTTTTGGATAGGCATGGCGTGGGATGTTGTCGTGTCTTGTATAAAAAGGTATGATAGTATCGTGTGCTCGAAAATATGTTAAAATTGGAATGAAAAGAAAAAATCCAAAATTAAGATGTGAAAACTTAGATATTGACTAAAAACATTGATTAGAATGAGACAAACATGTATCGGTGTGGAATGTAGAAATGCTTAAAAAATATAACTATCACATAAAAATTTTATAAATGTTTTCATATAAAAATATAAAAGAACTTAATTTACAGAACGAGAAATGCTAAATTTATAGAACACTTATAATTTATTTAAATAATAAATTTAACTTAGGTTTAAGTATTTAATTCTTTTAAAATCAAACGTTTTTCTGTGATATTATGTATTTTCTATATAACAGCTGATAATTAATGATATATTTAGGAACCAAATCATATTTTCTATTTTTTTATCGAAGATTTTTATATATACGAATAACAAGTATCTTGTATATAATACGGACAGTTTTAAATTCGGATAAAAATTTATCAGTAAAAAACATGTTTAAAAATATAAAAACTTGAGAAAAATTAATTTAACGTAGAATTCAAAAGTATAAATCTAAAATTGTATTTAAAATCACATAATTATTTCGAATAAATAAAAAGACATTCTCATCTATTCTTATACTCTAAATTTAGGTATAGAAATGTAACTTTGAGTTTCTTGACTCTCTCAATTAGACGTTCTTAACACACTCTTTCATTTTTCTTGGAAATTATCTTTGACATACTAGTTTCACAACTAGTTTAAAATTTTCTCTTTCATATCAAGCTAGCATTCTTTTATCCTTATTTGTATATATACTAGATATTTTAATTACCTATTTATATTAATTCAAAAAGAAATTTATATCATAATTTGAATTGTTATTATACATCTAAAATATTATATATATATATAATTTATTATAATTTTTAATCATATAAAAAGAAATATTTATTCTATAAAATGGACACGCTAAAGTACTATTTTTAAAAAAAAAAAAAATTGCTATAAAAAAGTTCAAATTTGACATGATTTTAAAGTAGTGGCTAGGAATGATAATGGGTAGATCAGTATTGTAGTACGCATCTTCACCCATTTTCATATATGCGTTTGAAAATAATTCTCGTATTTGATTTCATACCGATACGGATAATAATTTTAATCCTTATTCTCATATTTAATGAATATCTATATATTCATATATGCTCCCATTATCAGCACTTACCTATATATAAAAGTCAACAAATGAATATAAAAGATAATTATTAAAAATAAATACTACAACTAAATTGAAAATTCAATTTTAAATCATCCAAACATAACTTTAAACATTCAAATATAATCTGAAAAGTGGGTTTTTATGATCAAATGAAAAATCAAACCTATTTAAATATTTCTGTTATTCTATATTTTCTTGAACGAGGTGCTCAACCTACAGGAACTGCCTAAATTCATTCAAATATAAGTCATTAAAAACAATACTATAAATATAATTATCCAACAAATCATTTTTAACTGTAATATTTTAATCATTTAATATAATAATTAGAAACTTCAATATCATGTGAAGGTATTCTTTAAGACTTTCAAAAAAAAAACACATTGAAACTAATTAACTTATAATCATATATTCTATATGTGATGGTACTGAACAATTTTATAACTAGCTCAAAACAAAAAAAAAGAATCAAATATATTAAAATGAGTAACTTATTTAATGAGACCTAGACATGTGGGGTAAAAAAATATACGTTTGGGTCCATTTATATTTTGATATGACAGCTTATATTAAAATTTATGTACATTTGTGTTTAAATTTTATATATTAAATTTTTGATAAGGAGTTATGTTTTATATACTAAATTTTATATATGTAGTCTATCTAGTAATTGAAAAAACCAAAAATTATAATGACTAATTGATTAAGATTAATTTTTAATTACACATTCACTCACTAATAAAAAATAAAGAAAAAAAATTATCAAATGAAATATGATTTATATTGATTTTTAATAGTAACATTAAAAATGTATTCTACTAATTTTACATGATATTTTGTGTATTATCATAATAACAACAAGTTCCAAAATCAAATCTGACTCAACCTATAATATGTTTCAAAAGTGTTGATCCATAATTCACATAAAGACATATCAAATTGTGCATCAACGAAAACTTAGATTTCTTACCAATTATCATTAAATTAATAATTAGTAATATATATACATAAAGCATTTTAATTAAACTAATATATATATATATATATATATATATATATATATATATATATATAATAGGTATGTGACGGGATGGGGTGAAATAAGTAATATAATACTCATACCCACATTTATTTCCATTAACTTTTTTTAAATAAATATCTATCTCGAACTCATTTCCAATAAACAAGTATTTGCCTTACCTATTTAATTATGAATATTATTGTGGATGCCTTAGAATTTGATTACATTTTGTCATCTTTGTTAGTGACGTCTAATAGGATAACAATATATATTTTAAACAATATAAAAGGCGGACATGCCATAGTTTAGTGCATCAATGACAAATATCTTTGAATAGACCGGTGGCAAACATCTTTTTTTGTTTGAGACATGCCATAATTTTCACTAGTTTCTGCGGTTCTGCTTGTTGTTAATCTAGGTGTCCACCTATACATTATCTTGGTTCAAGATTGGAATTACCCATGACTCTACATTGTGGGACACAAGGATGCATTGTCTCGAAGTCAAGAAAATGAATTTAAATTCGAAAGCTAAATGATTTATTTGTTTTTTTTTATAATTTGGATTTTTATATCTTAAATAGTTTAATTTGGTTTTTATTTTATTTTAGTTCTTTATCTTTTTCTAAATTATTTAGTCTTTTACTTTTAAAATTTTAATTTGATTTTTTACGTTATTTTTAGTTCAATTTCATCATTCAATTCAATTTATTTAAAATTGATATCATTTATAATTATTTAAAAATGAATTTTTTGATTCAATTTTCTTCCATTCCCTTTCATTTTATTTTAACAAAAAAAGAGATCATTCTTAAATTATTAACAATATTAATCTTAAATAAATCGATAAATTAAATTGAAAAAAATAAAATAAATGATTGAATTAAACTTTTTAAAAGATAAAAGAAAAAACTTAATGATTAAAAAAAAAACATGAAAAACCAAATTAGGTCAATTAGCGAATTCCAAATGTCGTTTATCTTATTATCTTGTACAAATAGTTATGTATCTCGCATTCTCGCTTGAGTGACTTTCATAATTAGTTAGAAAAATGTTAAGTGTAACATCGACACACGCACAAAACGTCATTTATCGAAGTTCCACATACATTATACAATCATTTTTAAAATTGAATAAAATTTATTTATAAAATAAATAAAAAATAGAAAATAATCTTATTGTTAATAATAAACTAATAGGCTTAATTGTATTATATTGCCCCGAATTGATCACTGAAGACTCTCTGAAAGTTTTGAATCGTCGCTAAACATACATATTTAAAATAAGTGTTTTTAATATAGTAACAACTATAAATTACCCTTATTAATAAGTTTTGTTTTCTCTCCCTCACATTTGGTGTCCTCTTAGTTTCAATGCATATACTGTCACAATAAAATGTGGTCCTAAATATCTCAAATTCCAAATCCCTTCGCCCTTCCCATCCTATGCATTTTTAGGTGTCACAAACACACACCCTCAATGCATAACCAAAGCATATGTTTTAAAACTTATGAGACAGAAAAATGCAATCTGTGAACATGTCCTAGCATCTAGTCGAGGGTCATTAACAACCCTAGCCTCCTTAAGAACAAACTCCTTTAATTCCTAAAAAGGTGGAATAATCGGTTGCTCAACCCAAAATCGATCAAACAGGAGACAATTAGGAAAGTCAAAGAAGATTCAATACAAGGATGTTTTGAGATATCTAACTGCGTGAACCCTACTTTAGCATTCAAAAATGGAAATGAAACTTAAATATGGAAGCGAAAGAAATTGATGAAGCAGTGGTAAAGAAGATAAACAAAAAATGCTAAGCACGAATGAGAGAGAAAGTGGATCAAATTACGAAGGGAGAAGAAGAAAAAAAAGTGCACCTTCATTGTCGCGATCGCGATTATTGTCCTTCTTCACTAGTTACTACACCATCACCAATCATCGATGAATCTGTGAGATATCTGTTCTGCGAATGCACCACTCAAGTTCGTAAATGAATCAGTGTTGACAAAGAAGGGATTGTGAATTTGTGATATATTTAGGATTTCATTTTGTTGTGATTGTATATGCGTTGAAAATAAGAGGATGAAGAGGATACCATTTGCGGCAGAGAAAATAAAACTCATGATAGTCAGTGGTAGAGTAATCAAAATTTTTAATTCATGCTAAATTTTAAATAGTGTTAAATTTTATTTATAAGTAATGATAAATTTTATTTTTAATTTTAATTAATTATATAAGTATATATAATTATTAAAAAAAGAATTTTATCACTCAATAATTCTAAATTTTATTTTTTAATAATGTCTTGATTATTACTGACCAAGAAGTAACTCCGGCACTCTGGATAGTGGTACCACAATGTTAAAAACCCTTATTTTAAATACGTAATTATAGGTTTGAGTTTACTTTGTTTACTTTAATCTTTGTCTGGAAGTTATCCGTACTTTGGGTTGGTTCAATAATTTTAGTTCAATTGGTATTTGCACTAATTTGGGTCAGGCATCAATATACTTTGATTTAGGCTTGACCCTTCGATTTAGTTTTAAGACTTGTGACTAACAGAATAGGTAGACATTTTCGTGATTGGGCTTTGTGGGATAAGGCACTTTCTCTTTGTAGTTCTTTTTTTTCCTTTACACTTTTTTTTAAAATTTTAAAATACTCAAAATGCCCTTCTCCACCCCCTTTCCTTTCTCTTTTCCTTCTCACCGGCATTCCTCTCCTCCCTTTCTTTTCTCTTAATATTTACGCTCTAAATATCATCTCCTTCACCCACATCCTCTTCTCTAGTTAATTTCACTTTTTTTCCTTGCAAGTTGCAAACATAACGAAAACTACCTTCCGTAATGTCTTATAACATAACTACATTACGAAAACTAATTTTCTTAAATATTACTATAGTTATATTATGGAAACTAGTTTTTGTATTGTTAAAGAAGTTTTTTTCCTCCAAAGATGGCTTAGTTGGGATAACTTGTTGACTCCAATTATGTTTTTTCCTCCAAAGGAACACTGCTAGCTAGAACAGTTTGGTGAGCCATCTTTTATAAAGTTGTATTTATACTATATTAAAAATTATGAGATGGATTTAGCTATAGTGCTGAGATAGTTTTTTAACTCTTTTTTTTCGAAAGAAAGAGGGAACACTTTGGCCCAGACAAATTTGGGGGCTGCTATTTATCAAATCATCCACAAATCTACATAGCTAGGCTTAAACAATGGTAGATCTAGGATATCTAAGTTAGGGAATAATTTATTTAAAAAAATAAAATTAATAATTATTATTATGAAAGGAGTGAAAAAAATAGGAATAAAGTTCAAATATAAAAAATTAAGCGATAAAAAATATACATATTCAAAATATTTATATATTTTTTTAAAAAGTGAGAAGATACATATATACTATGCATGTCATAGTATGATCAAATACTATTCCTTGTGGTGAAGATTTATTGTTATTTCTCTTTCTTCTTCACTTCGTTCTAATGGTGTGATCCGAAAGGAAGATACATGCAAAAAATATTTTGATGCTTAAGTAAGAGTTCGACCTGAAACAATAAATATAGATAATAAATGTGCATTCGAGAAACAATATTGATTTTTACCTTAGGATCCTACCCTTTTTATACCAATCTTATTAGACCTCGGACCTTGAATTTGTGTGCATTTATTACCTTGGATTAATTACTGATGTCCTATCTAGTATATGTATCCTTAAGTAAGTGTGGATTTGCCACTAAGCTTAAACCAACCATGGCTCAAGTTAGAGCAAGAGCCCCTTTTACCCCAACCTCAATTTATTTTCCAAGAAATGCTAGTTATACAATATATTTATACATCATCATTTTATACAAAAGGAAAGATGTATATAGAAAGAAAATAAAGGGAAATATAGAAAGATTAGATTATAAGTGATGTAATAAAAACATGTAAAAGGGATTTTATGCATTGACATTATAAAAAGTTTTACAAAATCATCTAATCATAACCTATCATATATAATAAGTTTGTTGATATCTAAAATAATTATCTTAAAGTAATTCAAACAATAATTTGTTATTTGATAACAATATAAAACTATTTTACATCGTCAGGACATAAGTATTAAACTTTAAATACATTATTATAAAAAGAATTCAAAAAATATTAGTATATGGAAAATATAGCTTGTAAATTATTTTCAATCCCATTCACATGAACACCAAAAACAAATCCTCACTCACATGTTGGTCAGTTATTAGAAGATAAAGTTGATCATACATCTCAAACTTCAACAAGATTTTTCAATTCAACTTCTCTCTCTTATATATATATATATATTGCTCTAGCTAGCTAGGCTATTTTACAGTGGTACATTGCTTATTGTTGTCTGGGAATTTGCAGACAAAATCAAACTCATGCAACATAAAAACCAACACCAAGGAAGCTAAAAGTACTAGCACTGGACCCAGCATCCATAACATCAAAGGAACAGCAACACAAAGCACCCTATTAGCAACAAGAGCTAAGGTGAACCCTCTTTCTAATATTGTTTGTGTGTAACCCCCAGATAAGAACTCCCCATATGCATTCATCAGAAAATTGGCATCAATCAGATATCCTATGGCCATGGAGCTGAACATGAAGCTCATCACCAAACAAATTGATGCTGATCCATACTTTAAAACAAAGATTTTATCTGACTTTGACCCAAAAAATCCACTGCTAAAAAGATGGCTAGCATTGTAGGTGTTGTTGGTCAAAGCTGCCAAACCCAAGTTAATAAGAATGGTTATAGTAGCTGTGAGTATTGTGGACATAAGAGTGTTCCTCAAGCTTTGCACTGTCAACATAGCTTTGCTGGCATCACCCTGCACTATGACAAAGGCAAATATCTAAGAAACATTGAAGCTCCAATTGACCAATTCATGAATAAGTGAGTGAAAGTTTTATATCTATTACTCTCTTTATAATCATTAAATTGTTGTGTCTTTAATTATCAAAATTTGTAAATATTCATCGAAAAAGAGATAAATACAAAATTTCAACATGATAAGATGAGAAAAATCAATGTCTAATGTTGCATGTTTGAAAACTCGCTGAGAATGAAAAATTATGCATGAGATGTGAAAGCTATAATTATTAATTTCTGAAGATCACGTTCTGACGCGTGAAAAATCATATCTGAAACATGAAATCAAATCTGAGAATTTATTCCATGTATAAGCATATTACATATACAACTGATCTATGCAATTACCTGATTTAAATTGAGACTCCAATCTGTCCTTCTCTGCTTACTGATTCCATAAGTTGTACGTGAAGGTTTGTTCTTGATGGTGTGACAAAGATAGGCATGGTAACCTACTGTGATGAAAAGACTCAAAGGGACGAAAATGGTGTCCAAATAAACAGCCACTCCCATCTTTTCCCGGTGATGAGGAAAGAAAGAAAATAGCTAACTAGGGCCTTAGGGGTTGGTTTGGTAACAACGAATAACACAAGATGTCTTTTTATAATGGTCTCTTCTATTAGAGAATGCCATGGAAATTAAGTTGAATAAGAAAACGAATGATGCATGAATTATTGTTTTTAATTGTAGTTAGTGCATGCTACGACTCCTCTCTCCATAAGTGGAAGTGATATAATGGACACCAAACTTGATGTGGGGTTTGAGTCATACGTAACTCGTACTATGAAGACCTAATATGCCACAAAATCAAATTGAAAGTAAGGAACTAATTACATAATTAAATATTCAATTGGCGTATATAGATAGAAATAGAAGCAACTTGCTGGGATGTTCAATTGGATAGTATCAAAGAAAAAAAAAAATCCAATTCAATTGTGTTGATGGTTGGAAAACTCACATCGATTAATAATAAAATCAAAATAATATATATAAATGTGTGTTGGAAATATAATATATAAAGTGTTGGATATGAGCGACATATTGAAAATAATTCAAGTACTACATAGATTAAAAATAGTGTCAATAATATATAAAAGTGCATTAAATTAGGCTTAAATCCTAAATCTTTCGGTTGAAAATTAGCTTTTAGATGGTGTTAAATTCATCAAATTAAAGCCCTATCTTTTCGGTTGTAAGAACATCCCTTAAAGTAAGATGTATTAAGAATCATGTCTATTCTTATTTAATAAATCTGAATCTTCATTTTTGAATTGTAGCATTTTTAAGAGTTATAATAGAACTGATTTCTAGCAATTATTTTTGAATGAGAGCCTCTTTATAGAGTTATTTTCACTTTCACTAAACCACATGAGCTTGTCCTAATCCTATATATACACTTATTAATTTGTATGTGTTTGTGTGTATGAATCTTGCTCATTTATATGTAAAGATCACTTCCTCATTATATACCTCGATCCCATATGTATATTAGGTGATATATCAGAATATTAGATACATAAATATTGAATTGT
>PYAF01006217.1:93316-104357 GCA_007407185.1 Glycine tomentella | reverse complement strand
TCTTTATAGAGTTATTTTCACTTTCACTAAACCACATGAGCTTGTCCTAATCCTATATATACACTTATTAATTTGTATGTGTTTGTGTGTATGAATCTTGCTCATTTATATGTAAAGATCACTTCCTCATTATATACCTCGATCCCATATGTATATTAGGTGATATATCAGAATATTAGATACATAAATATTGAATTGTATAATTTAAATTTCAAATTATTGTTAAGATTTGTTAGATTGTTATAATTTGTTCAATTTGTTATTATCCCATATTATTAGCATTTTGTTGAATTTCTCTTTCTTATATAAAAACTCATGTTAAGGGAAAATATAGAAGAGAATGGAGTGAATGAATGAAAGAGGAATTATTATTCCAATTTTGTCAGTATCTACTTTTTAACATGGTATCAGAGCCATGGTTCCCTCCATGAACAATAGTCATGGTTTATTCAGCTGCCTTATTTTTTCATAGTCTTTCTTATTCACATTCCCAAAAAGTACATCTTCTTCTATCTTTTTATCTTATCTTCAATGTATTCCACTTATACGCAAGTATCTATCTCCTCAACTTTCACCTTCTCTGATTCCTTTACAAATTATGATTATTATTATCATAAATTTCATTTTTGTCAGGCATAACCTTTGCAATTTTGGTTCTGTTTTGAATCCTTCTCGTATCCATTTGAAGGTCATTAATGTGAAGCTCGTTGCATTGTTATGAGTTCTTCACAGACCAACCCCGAAGTCTATTGACATGAACATGTGATTGTTCCGAATCCATTCTCGTATCTCAATTCTCCATGTACGTATTCTATTTGAAGGTCATTGATGTGAAGTCAGTTGTATTGTTCTGAATCTTCATAGACCATCCCTGAAATTTATTGACATGAACATGTTATTGTTCCGAATCACTTCTCGTATTTCAATTTTCTTTCTACCTCACATAATCGAAGCACGTGGACTATCCTGAAGCACCTCTTGAACCTATTGCTGATCAAAGTCATTCTTGGAAAAGTGTCTGAAGAAACAATTGGCAAGTTGGGCATGGCCGATATTCATGCACCAACTTGAGGGGGAGTGTTGAATTGTATAATTTAAATTTCAAATTATTGTTAGGATTTGTTAGATTGTTATAGTTTGTTCAATTTGTTATTATCCCATATTATTAGCATTTTGTTGAATTTCTCTCTCTTATATAAGAACATCATGTTGAGGAAAAATATAGAAGAGAATGGAGTGAATGAATGAAAGAGGAATTATTATTCCAATTTTGTCAGTATCTACTTTTTACCAATAAATTCTTGACCTTGCGTTTAACTAGAATAATCGAGGACTAATAAAATAAAAATAAAAAGCTAGAATAATAGAGGGACCAAGGCTTCCTCGTGCTCCCATGTCCTTAATTTTCTCCATCACTTCTAAGGGAGTTTTCCTATGCCAATATTTTTAATTTACTTGGAATCGGCAGGCCAATGAGAAAATGAGGATATAGTTTTAGCCTATTACATTTTGCTTTGTCGTCATAAATAATCTTTTTGCCTTCTTTTATTGGACGTCTCTATTGGTTTTGATGTGGTAATCGCTGACATCACATATCATTCAATTTTCAAGAGTTCGTGGACTCCTGATATATATATATATATATATATATATATATTCTGTGGACGTTCTCTTCATTTTCAAAATCTTGGTAAAAACTACGTGTAATTTATTCATGTTTTAAAATTCTTTATTCTTAATGTCGCCTTTAATTTGTTTATAAGTTTCGCTGTCTCTGAGTTTGTGAGTCTGGCTATCTATGCTCTAAAACATGCTAAACATAATTAAGTAGGTATAAAATTAACTATTGTTTCTGTCATTATTTTATGTATAGATATGGAGATCAAACACAGCTTACTGAAAATTTATTGAATACTCTTGCAATGTTTGTGCTATATATTGTTTATCACTTTATTGGGTGGATTAGCATTGAGGTAGTTTTTAATCTCCATAATTCGAGATGGACAGGTGGTAGTATCCATACATTTTCTTTTATGCCATATTTTATTTTCATGTGAATCATTGTTGCTCACTACTATTTCATATTGTGCTGAACCAACTAGATATTCAGTGCAACTGGCCCAGTGAGTGAACCTTAGTTAATTTGTTTTTGTGTGTGTGTGCAAACTACATATGGATAATGAGGTTGGAATTTAAAATCTCATTCAAACTATACTCAATGCGCGTGTTTGGATATCAATCACTCAATTGATTTTAGCTCCCAAAATCACGGTGAATTATTAAAAAATTAGAAGCAACAATGGAGTTTTTTAAGCAGCACTGTAAAAAAATAAGCGAGATAACGAATCTTCACATTGTTCAATCAAACTCACGCTTAAACTCTTATCACTTGGCTAACCCTAGTTTTTTATTATAACAAAACAAGCTAAAGCCTAACAAAAATGACCCTAGGCCGACCCTAGGTTTCAGCTGTGGCAAATTGCTTCAAGTAACGAATCTTCACAAACGAATCTACGGACAACAACATAGTACGTCTGAGTTCCATTGATTTCATTTATGAGTTTTAGATTGGATTTTTTTTTCTCCATTAGTAGACCCCTGAATCAAAAGTAAATTAAATGTGCAATTAGAAAATTGCAATCTCCCAATCTACACCATCCCTCCTTCACCCCAAAATATGTCATATACTTACGATGGAATCAATTGCTTAACAAAATTTTATCTGTATCCACAGTTCCTGTGCTAACACGTTCCCAATAAATGAAAAATTGTAGTTTCACGCTAAACTGTATTCGAACATTGTGGATGGTGGTTGTTTGATTGTTTCAATTGGTCTGTGCGAAGAAAAAGACAAGCAGATTTGATGATGCATGGGAACGAGAAGGTGTGCGAGAGAAAAAAGGATTTTAATAAAATAAAGACTTAAATATGTTTTTTATTCCTAATAAATATTTGATTTTTGTGTTTATTATTTAATAAATTTTTGTTTTGCATTAAATTTTTAATAAAATAATAATATTATTTTTAGTCAGACATTTTTTTTAGTCTCTTATAAAATAGTAAATTTTATATTTATTTTTATATTTTTTTCATTTATTATTAGTGAGGACTAAAATAAAATTGACTAATTTATTAAGGAATAAATAAAAGATTTACAAATTTATCATATTCTAAAACAAAATAGCAAGAATAAATAAATAAAAATCTGATACTATTTGTTTTTTAATTTGGATATATATGTAGGAAATAGATTGTAATACCTTGTGTGCACCCGACGTATTAACATTATACAATATCAGAGTAACGCAGCATGCATGGGAGAATGAACACTAAAGGAAGCATAGTCCTTTATAATATACATAATTTTTACATATATGGTGAATCTCTGTCATATACATGATACATATTCCTCAAAACTATACAACTATTCCCTAGGTATCCAAATACAAGCCAAAATAAACAGAATCAGAGCTGACCAGCTCAATCATCTAAACCTAGGGTGTCTTCTAACTATCCCAGTGTAGGCCTCTTGCCTTGGGATCTCTCAGGGACTTCAGACTCTGCTCCTGCAACATAAGCCCCACATAGGGGTGAGATAAACATCCCAGTAAACTCAGGGTTCTTAGAGGTTTCCCTCCCCCTGATTTACTTCCTAGCATATAAACACAGATATAAATGTATACATGGATAACATAGCATAATCAAAGCATGATATACAAATCTCAACACAGCATAAGAAAGAGGCATCCACAATGCCTGAGAGGAATCATCCATCGCTGTGGGTACATTCAATCAAAGCTCATTTTATCTATGCCTGACTAGGATCATCCACCTACTCGTGGGTACATCTAATTAGGACTTGCCGCCCAATACCTGAATAGGCTCATCCACCTACTAGTGGGTACATCTAATCAGGATTTACATGGACGCCTATGGATTACCTTAAGGGAGATCATCCACCTACTCGTGGGTACGTTCCCAAAGGGTCCATAGTTCCTCAGTCTACTGGCCAGCAGGTGACAAGCAGTCATATCAAATCACATCGAGTTCAAGCATTACATCATCAACATCATAATCAATTGATATCCAATATCTCAGGGCAGAGCTAGCACACAATTGCCAGCAACATCTAACCATTACATCAATATTTCATACATAATAGTATCATCGAATTTATAAGGCATCTGACCTACCATTCAATGCTAATTCATCATAAGGCACAAACATACATGATATCTTAATCAAGCACCCAAAGTGGGTGAAGCAAACACAAGCAGGAGAATAATCTCCAAGAACACTGAGCTTACCTGGTCGTAGCTCAGAAACAGCTCTCCTAGTATCTGGGTGATCTCTAGCAGCACTCTGCACTTCACGTCCTACAGTAGGCATGAATTAAACCATCAGAAACGGTATTTAACCGTTTTATATGGAAGGAAACACCTTCCCATTCATAACTAATTAAAAATCCTCTAACTTAAGGTTTATCTTAGTCCAGCTTCTACTAGGCCATACATTGACCCTCAATGGTCTGCCTTAGTCTTACCAAGGCATCAGAGTTCCTTTAGAACTCTGTACAGCTCAATTTAAAGCTGCACCAGAATCAAGAACCCACATTGGTTCAACTCAGCCAATACACATATATAATCACGTTTTCACCGATTATTTGGCCTTATGAACAACTTTTGTAAAGGTACTTAAGTTAGTTTAGGCCATAGCACCTCCCATTCAAACTCACTTCTTCCTCACAGAGTCAAATTCAAACTTCATCACAATTCCAATTTCAAAGTTCCATATTACTCAGAACAGCCTCCTGACTACACTTTTTTAAAGAACCTAAGCCTAATTCCAGTCCTATCATCAATTGGTCACTATTCATCCAATCCCCATTCCACAAATTAAACGGTTAAAACAGAGGTTTCTTACCTCAGATCAATGAAGGTAAGGCTGGAGAAGTCTTTCTCCTAGCTCTGGTGTCCTGGACTTCCTTCTTTCCTCTCCCACAGCTCATCTCTCTCTCAAGAACTCAAGGAATGGGGTTCTCTCAAAATTTCTCTCACAACTAGGCTAGATTTGGGCTCTCCAATGGTTCTAATCAAGTTTAAAAGTGATTAGGAGGTGTTTTAGTGGTTTATGATGAAGGTATGAAGCTTCTAAGGTGCATTAATGGAGGTCCAGGCTCAGGGAAGAAGAGGAACAGTGGTTTCCTCTGGAAAAATCGCGAAATCCCTTTATATAGGGGGCCTGACCGACATGCCGCGCCCTTGGCGCCACTTTGGCGCTCTTGGCGCCACTTTCCAGTGCCTCTGGCGCCCTTGGTGCCACTTTGACGCTCTTAGCGCCACTTTTTAGTGCCTCTGGCGCCCTTGGCGCCACTTTGGCGCTCTTAGCGCCACCTTTCAGTGCATCTGGGGCCCTTGGCGCCACTTTGGCGCTCCCAGCGCCAGTTTCCAGCATCTGTGGCGCTCCTAACGCCACTCTGGCGCTCTTGGCGTCAACTTCCAGCACCTGTGGCGCTCTTGGCGCCAGACTCCGTCGCTAAAATCCGTCGCTAATCCGTCGCTAAGACTTTTGCAACAGAATTTTATAAATTTAAATTCCTATTTCTTTTACTCTTTTTTTATAAAAAGCCCTAGGCTATTATACAGATGGTTTTGATGGTAGATTATTATTCATATTTTTATTGTCTGTGCATGTGAACGATTGTTATGCACCCCAAGCATGTGTTCTGTTTTCCTTTCACTTAAAGCAGGTGAAACAAAATAATTAAATTCAAATAAAAATGTTGAATCAGTCGTGATAAACTATGGAATCGCAATATAGCTAATGTGTGAAAATCCTGTGCGTCAAATTAAAGATGTACAATATAGAATTTTGACTTCTATTATTTAGTGGAGATTATTTGCTCTCTTCACATTCAAAACACAATAATGGTTAATTAGATTTACTTGATTCTTTATTCTTTTTAATCCCTCCTCAATTATTTCTTCATTTATAGGGGGTAAAAATAGCAGGGTCTATACCATTGTTTCTTTGCAAAAAAAAAAACGAAAAAGAAGATAAAATGGACCCTCTTCAGGCTAAGAGGTCAATAAATAAAACTGTTGTTCTTTACAAACAACACCACCTCATGCCAAGATGACTTTCATCTTTCTTTGTTCATTCACTGATCAGGTAAATAAAATCCTCCTCTTAATCTCTTATTTCCCTACTAGAGCTCTCATCCTACCTATGTTGATTATCAATTGCAGATTTTCTTAAGATAATAAAACTATAAAACGAAGACCTCTCATATGTGACTTTTGCAACCTTATTATAAGCATTTTTTTTTTGTATGAGTTGCTTTCAGGTGGTTTTCATGTTTGAATTATTCTTATTAATTATTGATCAAACATTTTAATTTCTTCATTCTTCTTCTTGATTTCTTTTTTATCTTAACTCTCTAATTCATCATAAAAAAGAAACTTTTGATTAATTCAGAGTTCGATCGAGAAATAAATAAAATTTTATTACAAATTATTTCTATAAAAAATCGAATTCAAATAATAGTTAAATGATTTAACCTTAATATTTGAACAGTATTCACTTGTATCTAATGACTTGTTTATTCATTCTTCCTACTTTTTGTAATTTCGAACTATAAAAGGAAATCCTAACTTCACCATTGTTTTAGCAAATAATTTAATTCTGGACATGTCCATTTCAAGTGAATGATTTGTGTTTCTCTCGGTGGGCCTTTCTAAATTTTAGAGGAGGCCCAATAGTGCATAAAGGATCACCACTAGAAAACCTAGAAACATAAGGGAAAATGAAAGGATGTGACTTTAGAGAATTTGCTAGGAATCATTTCAAAACTAAATTAACTAGTTACTAGCTAGGCTAACCAGACAATAAATGACATATTTTGGTTAATCAATTAGGTGCTCTATCGCTTGCAACAGGGATTTGTTTGCTAGTAAGATATTTCTACAATTTGGTTAGAACTGATAACTTCAATTTTCAAGTCAATTGAGTATACCCGGTGATATTAAAAGTAATTTTGCCTACATTAACAAATGTTTAAAACAAAAAATTTCACTTTTCATTACTTAAAAATAATTAGTCTTAAATAAGTGGTTAACAAAGCCATATTAAGAGAGAGAGAAAACACACACTAGATGCATATATAATTGGATTAAAATACATTTTTAATCCTTTATTTTTTATTATATTGAATTTAATCTTTTTTTAAGTTCAATTTAGTTTTTTATATTTTTAAAGTAAGTTAAAATGGTTATTATGAAATAATGATAGTTTTCAATTTTGAAATATAATTTTAAATTTTTTAATTAATTTGATGTGTGAAACTTGTCTTCATGTACGTCAAAATTATAAAACTCAATTCATGAACTAAAAAGGTCCATGAACATGGTTAAAATCCCATGAAAAATGAATTTAATGAGCAATAAAAAATTAAAAATTTTTAATATCAAATTATTTTTTGATCGTTTGTGATACTCATTTTTTAAGCAATTGTTACCATATTTATGATTTTTTTTGTTCAAATATCAATTGAGTTATATAATTTCCATATAAGCAAATCTAATGAGAAAAGTTCATGTCTAAAATTAGTCAAAAAAAAAATTAAAATCATGTCCTAAAATAAAATATAAAAAAATCATTATTTCGAAAGGACTATTTTAACTTGTTTAAAAGCATAAATGGTTAATTTTTTTTTAAAAATAAGAAACCAAATTAAATATAATAAATAACATAAAGTACTTAAAATGTATTTAAGCCATATATTTAACAAAACCATACTCAATGCATGCATACTTTTTGGTTTAAGTGAAATTTAAAAAGAAAAATAAGAAATACAATAATAATAATAATAATTATTATTATTTTTATATTATTATTATTATTAAGCATTTTAAAAAAAATAAAAATAAAGTATAATAAAAAATATCTTTATTGTTTATAATTAATATTTTATTTTGTTAGCTAGGAATAACTTAAAGATATTATAAGGGTTCATCACATAAAAAATAGATGATTTTTTACTGCTGGTTCGCAACCCCTGACATCAATCATCTTTCTTTATCCTAGCTTGGAACATGCCATGCATGCAATCACATATAAGCGAAGACCAAGGTTTCCATAAATCAATTTGGATTTATGCCAGAAGGATGTACCATGGAAGCTATCTTCTAAGACAATTAATGGAAAGATATAGAGAGGAAAAAAAAAAGACTTATATATGGTGTTCATAGATCTTGAGAGAGCATATGATAGAATCTCAAGAGAAGTCTTATGGTGGACTCTTGAGGAAAAAAAAGTAGTATTAAAGTATGTTAATGCAATCAAGGATATTATGACAGGACTACCACATGTGTGAAAGCTTGTAATGGAGCATCAAGATATTTTTCTATCACGGTAGGTGTTCACCAAGGTTCAGCTCTTAGTCCTTATCTCTTTGCCTTAGTGATGGATGAACCTATGAAAGATATTCAAGAGGAAGTACCAAGGTGTATGCTTTTTGCAGATGATATTTTGCTTATTGATGAGACCAAAGATAATGTTAATAGGAAATTGGAATTGTGAGGAAACAATTTGGAGTCTAAAGGATTCACGATAAGCAAGAGCAAGACTGAGTATATGAAGTGTGAGTTTTCGAGTGTAAGAGATGGTGATCAAGACACAATGCATCTACTTGATCAAGAGGTACCCAAGAAAGATGTTTTTAGATACTTGAGATCAATGTTGCAAAAAGGTGGTGAGATTGATGAAGATGTAAATCATAGAATTAGAGCAGGGTAGATGAAATGGCGGAGTGCATTGGGGTTTTTGTGTGACCGCAAAATTTCCCTTAAGCTGAAAAGAAAATTCTATAGAATAGTTGTAAGACCGGCAATGCTATATAGAGCGGAATGCTGGTCAGCAACATGAACATAAAATATGGGTAGCAGAAATGTAAATGTTAAGGTGGATGTGTAGATATATGAAGATGGATAAGATTAGAAATGATGATATTTGACGAAAGGTATCAATAATACCAGTATGTGAAAAGATGAGGGAGCATAAATTGAGGTGGTTTGAGCACGTTATGATATGGCCACTAGATGCTCTCGTAAGAACAAAAGTTTGTTATTAAGAGCTCGACACAAAGAGAGGTAGAGGTCGACCGAAACTTATCTAGGGAAAGGTAGTTAAACAAGATCTAATGGGGTGAGATATAGATTGACAGACTGTTTGTCTTAGGACGGAGTGGAGAAAAGTTATAAGCTTGGTGGAGGGTTAAACCTATTAATAGTTATATGTTTCAGTAATTCCCTTATTTTAGTTTTTTTTTTCTCTTCTTTTTTTCTCTTTTGTCTTATTTTCACTTTTTTCTTCTCCTCTTCCTTTCTCTTTCTGTCTCATTTCCGTTTTATTATTGGATTCATCTACCATCGATCCCAATTAACTTGGATTAAAGGTGTTGTTGATGTTGATAATATTAAGGAATAAATTAAAGATATAATAATACTTTATTTTTAAAAAATACATTAAAGTATATTATTTAAATGAAAATACTCCATCTTTAGAGCTATCAATTTGATATGATATGTTCTCTAAAAAATTTGATAAATAATAAAATTCCTTAATCATGTCCAAATTTCATCTAAATAAAAATCAATCTCAATTTTTTATTTTTCTTTTTAAAAATTATTATCTCATATCTTATATTTTTTTAAAAAATATTAAATTTATTTTACTTAATTTTTGTCTTCTAAAATTTTAAAATTATTTATTTTATATTCTAAGTTCACCATAAACCCCAAAATGTTTAGATAGAAATTAATATTTTGAGAGTTTTAGATAAAATAAAATTGATGACAAAATAAAATTTGACGAATTTTAAAAATGAAGGAACATAATTGACTAAAAAAAACTTGGAAAATTAAAATTGTACACTGTCTAAGTTTAGGATATTCCAAAAGTGGAATTAAATTTAAGAATATTATAAAATATGTGTTTTTCAGATGATAAATAAAGATGATTGTAAATATATTAATGCAAAAATAATTGCAATGTCTCAACTCAAATAATATTTTAAAGAAAATCCATAATAATCAGTGATATCGTGTATTTTGATCAATATCATTTATGAGTTTGAACATGAAGAAACCAAACTCACGTTTGGGCTAGAAGACAAAATTAATTAATGTGAATTGAACATACAAATTGCATGTTTGATTGAGTTAGGAAAGTCTCAAATCATGATATAGATAAAAGTTTATCTTTTATATTTTATATGTTGGGTACCAGTATCAGATTGACAATAGTATATCGCGGTTAAATTAGATTTGAGAAAATAAAAACTAACACAATATTTTGACTTGAAAAAACTCCTTTTCTTTATTCGTAAGATATCTAACCACTAGACGCTTCTTAAGTCATTTCACATGTTACAGCTTATAACTTTAAATTAACATTAGCGTTAGCTTTTAGGAGGGTGAGAGTGAGTAAATCGAATGATTATAAAATGAGTATCATTAATGAATTTGCAGCAGGTGATCAATGAATGACAGCGTGTTCTTGTCAAGTTGTTAATTAATAAAACACAATGGAACTTAAGTAAGTGTTTATCATTGAACTCAAGTATACCCATTACAACGATCAAAAGTCTAAACAGTTTACCTTATTTATTTATGTGAAATGCTGCCCATGCACAAGGCAAAATACATAATTTTTTATTTTATTTTAATAGTCCAAAAATTGATTTTGACAAAAATCACTTTTTAATACGTAAAAGGTGTGAATTTATCTAGAGTTAAAATGAAAACAAATTAATGATTAATATTTGATTATAAGTGTATCGATGCTTAATAATTAAAGTTAATATTTAATTTTGTTT
This sequence comes from Glycine tomentella, assembly GCA_007407185.1. NCBI lineage: Eukaryota > Viridiplantae > Streptophyta > Magnoliopsida > Fabales > Fabaceae > Glycine > Glycine tomentella. The sequence continues at coordinate 93,481 of PYAF01006217.1, read as the reverse complement.
ACAAATTATTTAATTATTTTTTCTTAATAATTACATTTTCTTACATGTACTGTCGTATTATTTAATGTATTTAACATCCAATACATTGATTGTAATAATTACTTAAAAAATAAGGAAAATGCTAAATTCAAATAAAAATGGTTAAAAAGCCTTAAAGTATACTAA
>PYAF01006217.1:72621-91409 GCA_007407185.1 Glycine tomentella | reverse complement strand
AAACAGAAGAGAATGAGAAAACATTTTCCTGCTGTTTTTTATTTTTAGTTTTGAAAACAATTTTATAAAATTAATAGATTCTGGATGAGAAATTGATTGCTGAGTAGCATGAAATTATTTTAGAAAAATAGTTTTTAAAACCGAGAAATAAGAAGGAAATCAAGCAGGCCCTAAGTTTCACCCTCCCTCTCTTTTTTGTCTTGGGTGTGGTGATGCCGTAGCAATAAAGTACACTATTGTACCAGAACCATAACAACAAAAAAAGGACATATTTTCTGGTTTCAATACCTATGATATTTCTAGAGTGTATGATGCCACGCTAATGACATCTATGAATAGGTTGTTAGGAACACTACCACACAAAAATAGCTCAGCCCTTTAAATTTTTTTTTTTCTGGTCATTTTGGTAGATTGCTACTTCACTTTGAAGGCGTGGAATGCACAGAATGGTGGAGCAGCAGCTATTCTTGTAGCTGATGACAAGGCAGAAACATTGATAACTATGGACACTCCTGAAGAAGGGAAAGCAAATGATGATTATGTGGACAAGATTAGTATTCCTTCTGCTCTTATCAGCAAATCCCTGGGGGATAGTATCAAGCAGGCTCTCTCTGATGGGGAGATGGTTAACATAAATCTTGATTGGAGAGAGTCTCTTCCGCATCCTGATGATAGAGTTGAGTACGAGCTATGGACCAATAGCAACGATGAGTGCGGGCCAAAGTGTGACAGTCTAATTAATTTTCTGAAGGACTTTAAAGGGGTAGGTCAGCAGCTGGAGAAGAGAGGGTTCACTCAATTTACCCCTCGCTATATAACTTGGTTTTGTCCTGAAGCATTTCTCTTGAGCAAACAGTGCAAATCTCAGTGCATAAACAATGGAAGGTACTGTGCTCCCGATCCTGAGCAAGATTTCAGTAGAGGGTATGATGGTAAAGATGTTGTTGTTCAAAACTTACGCCAAGCTTGCTTCTATAAAGTGGCAAATGAAAGTGGAAAGCCTTGGCAATGGTGGGACTATGTTACTGACTTTTCAATCCGTTGCCCCATGAAAGAGAATAAGTACACAGAAGAATGTTCAGATCAAGTTATTAAATCTCTTGGTAGGTGCAGCAGTTCATGTTTCTTTGCATACTCTATGGAACTGGCTTGTGTTTCTGTTTGGTGCTTGATTTTGAATGGATTGCAAAAATTTGCCCAAAAAGAAAAATCATATAATGCTTTTAATTTCAAACAATATTTTCTTTTAATTTATTGGTTTCATTTTTTGTTTGTTTGTTAATAGTTTAGTGTCCCTGGCATTGCCTTGTGTTTTAAGGAGGCATTTGTTGGAAGCTATATTATTACGAACCAAGGAATGGCATTTCTCAGGAAATTATAATAAAAATGTTGCCAGGGTAAATTCAAAATATGTTTAATTAAAATTTAATACTACTGGAATCAAATGATGAGAGAAAAAAAAGACAGAAAATGGATATTAAGTTAGGTTATAAAACAACATCTCTTATTAACATGAGAAAGCGACATGCCCACTTTTCACCATAGGAATGAAGATTAAGCAAAACATTGTATTCTCTCTTTCCTCAGGATCAACAATACCAAGGAATTGTTTTTAAGCTTGTATCAAATATGTGAATGCCACATTCCCATGTTTACTCTTCCAGGTAGTATTACTTTACAAATCTTGAAATAAGCACACTCTAAAATGCTGAAGCTATAGTGTATATGAGGAACAAACCCAAATTTTTACCTGCGCTGATAGAAGTATCACTGCCATCATTTCAAATTCAAACCCAACTAGAGAAACATGTACCTAGCCATAGTTCCTTTTTCAATATTGTAGCATAAACTAAACTAACTTGTCTTCTGTTATCTCAAATGTTCTTCTAAAAAGGTTTATCACATCATTCTAATGAGAGATATGTTTGCCCCCCTCCCACTGTGTGTCTTCCATTTACTTTACAGGTATTGATCTGAAGAAGATTAAAGACTGCGTTGGAGATCCCCATGCAGATATAGAAAATCCTGTTCTAAAGGCTGAACAGGATGCACAGGTTGGCTTTCTAAAATGCATAACATTTTATTTATGTTATTCTTGTTTCCTTTTTCTTTCATTTAGGCCATTTTGTTGTTTTATGAGTTTATTGTAATTTGTTCTAAATTCGGTTTCAGATTGGTAAAGGCTCTCGTGGTGATGTTACTCTACTGCCTACTCTTGTTATAAACAACAGACAATATAGAGGTCTCAGGCAGCTTTTCTAGATATCTTGACTTCTTTTTTACTTTATTATATTTTCTAATATGTGTTTTTAACTGCTTTTAGGTAAGTTGTCAAGACCTGCTATTCTCAAGGCAATCTGTTCAGGCTTCCTAGAGACCACTGAACCATCAATTTGCTTAACTTCAGGTCATTTTTTCATTATCTTTTTTAATTTCTACTTTTCTCCTCGAACCTTTCCCCCTCCCTCCTTTCTTCAAAAGAAATCATAGGAGAGACATCAGGAATTCTTTTCTGCCTCTTTAGTTGTTTGCTTTTATATATATCTGCTTCAAATGATCTGAATTATTTCTTGGCTTCTATCTATCAACAAGCTGTGTCTATTAGGTAGTTCTAAAGTTAGTGCTAAAATTTAAAAAAAATTCTTTCTCCTTTTTTTCATTCTGATGTTTCCTTTTATGAATTTTCATAAAAGAAATCTGGATTTTGATCTAGATAAAATCATATAGGTGTACTGGCAGCTGACTCATTGAAATTGAATCTTGTTCAGAAGCTAATGGTTTTACTGATTATTCTTTGCAGACCTCGAAACAAATGAGTGTTTGGAAAACAATGGTGGTTGTTGGCAGGACAAATCTTCTAACATTACTGCATGCAGGGTATTTGGTTAACTGAACCTTGTCACGCACATTATTGTGAAAAGTTTATTATGTTTTCTCTTCAGATGGGATCTGTTTCTTCTGGTTTTAACTATCTACATATGATTTTTTTTTCTAATAATAGGACACTTTCCGAGGAAGAGTATGTGAATGCCCAATTGTTCAAAATGTGAAATTTGTTGGAGATGGATATACCCACTGTGAAGGTAAAAAATTAATTTTTCAAATTCAGATAAATTGCTCTGTTCTCCACTGTACATATTTTAAGTTTTCCAAGACTAGTGAACCTTTCAATTTAACTTCCAAATAGAACACATGTCATCATCATCCCCCCAACTTGATGTTTGGGTATTACATTTCTACCTCCTTTTGATTTCTATGAGTGGCTGTCATTCTACCTAATTGATTTCTTGTCCTTTTAGTTTTTGTGTTAGGGAGGTTGAGAAGTTGTTCTACTTATCTTAATTCAATTTTTATGGGTATCATTTATTCATTTTTGTGGGAATTTGAATTTCTTAACAGCTTCAGGATCCTTGAGTTGTGAATTCAACAATGGTGGTTGTTGGAAGGGAGCCCAAGGTGGCAGGGTTTACTCGGCTTGTCTTGTAAGTTGTTTCGGTCATCCTTTAGTGCATGCCTTTGGTTAGAAAGGGAAAGAGTAAATCTGATATGCTACGTGTTAACTGTCATATGTTTCTTAATTGAAAATGCAGGATGACTATAGAAAAGGTTGTACATGTCCACCTGGGTTCAGAGGCGATGGAGTTCAGTCATGTGAAGGTACTTGCTGCCCTAAATTTAGTGATTGTTTTAATATTCGATGAATGACAAAAACACAAATCAGAGAGTTACTTCTGTTAGTGGATTAATGCTGAGTAATTTAATTTGATTCACATTCCTGCAGTTGTTATTAATCATGCTATTAAACATTCCAGAAATATGTTGGCTTTTCTACATTTCTTCTTCTGATTTTGTTGCAGATATCGATGAGTGCAAAGAGAAAACAGCCTGTCAATGCCCAGGTTGCAAATGCAAAAACACCTGGGGGAGTTACGAGTGCAAATGCAAAAGTGGTTTGTTCTACTCGCGAGAAAATGACACGTGTTTTGGTGAGGCTTTTTAAGTTTTTCTATCCTTTTCTTTACGACTTTCAAAATTGCATTGCTAAATGGATCGTTTTTGTATAATCATTTAAAGTAATACTAGTTTTTCTTTGAGAAGCTTGTGAATTTTCATTTTAAACCAACATGGAAAATTCTTGTAAGTTTTCCTAGGGGTGGGTATACAGATCCAGGTCCGCAAACTGACCCATTAAGCCTGAGGACTGGGTGGATAATGGGGGTCTTTTTTTATAAGTCCGTATAATTATATTGAATTTTTTAGTCCGGCCCATTAAACCTACAAATCTGGTGGACTTTATCCACATACTCACGGACTACCTATTTAACCCACCTAAGTCTAATAAGTCCAATGTGCAAGTATTTTTAATTTGTTATGTTAAGATTTTGATATTTAATTTAAGTTATTATAATTTTTTTTTATTTTAGACATTTTTCACTTTTTAAAAAATATTTTATAATTTTTTTTCAAAGGCTGCAAATTGGTCTATTTCTCGTGGACTATTGCGGGCCCAATATGGACCTTGAAAAAAGTCCATTTATTTCACGGATCAAGTTTATTTGGCCCGTTTGAAACATGGGATTTGTGGGCTGGGCCTTAAACGGGCTGGACCAGTATACCCACCCCTAGTTTTCCATTATCTCGATAGTGTTGTAGATACTCTTTGCATGAAGCTGAGATTTTAGATTCTTCTTGACTGTATATAATTTCCAAAGGTTTCAACATTTTTTTTGGCCTTACTAATTATCCATGTAGATATTGCATAGATTTTTAGATTTAAAGATAAAAAATAGTTATTTTTTTCACTTTATTGATATTATTATAAATGTAGGTGAATACTCTGCTTCAGTGCTGAATATCTGGGTGATTATCCTCGTCTTGGTTGTTGCTGTTGCTGGAGGATATGCATTTTACAAGTACAGAATCCAGGTATGATTATCGCAAGTTTGATGTTTTGTTAATATAAAGTTCATAATAAAGTGACTCTGGCTTTTCTTCTCTTTCTTTTTAGTCTTGATTTGTTGCCAACATTTTTATGCATTCTCATCATAAAATTCTTTGTTTTTTTTTATAAAAAATAAATAAATTATGTGCAGAGATATATGGATTCGGAGATACGTGCAATTATGGCTCAATACATGCCTTTGGATAATCAACCTGAGGTCTCTAATCAAGTTCATCACAATATCTAGAATGATCTCTACAGCTAAATGGAGATAAATGATAATCATCAGCATGCTCAGTTTATATTATCATCCTCTTCCTCTCGTAGGGGGTTTTTATTTTATTTTTTCCTTTGTTAGTATTATTTAGCTTTGTAAATTTTAAACCAACGTGGTCGTGACGTTATCTTCTACATATATTTATGCTCCTTTTCTCCTGTTTCGGCTTCTCGAAGTTGCACCTTATTCTGTTCGTTACATTATACTTGGCATGGAAGGGTAGTTATAAATTATGATATTTAGTTTTTTACAAGTTCTTTTATATAATTAAGTAATGAACTATTATAAATTTTCTTTAAACTATACTGAGTGCAAGTTTTCTTTTTCATAAGATTTTCAAAAATATAATCGGATTTTATTTATTTGGTGTATAATAGTGGCTACAAATTTAGAACCTCTAATAAATTATCCAACCTCTTAAAAATAAATTAATGATTGACATTGTAATTAATTTTATATTTTATTATATATGAATTTAATATTATTATATTTTCAATTATTGATTTTCTAATCAATGATCGTGATTTCACATGGACAGATTCTCACTTTCACTTTAAGGAGTTAAATCTCAATAATGATATACCATTGTAGTTAAAAGTTAGATGAAAATTTTTGTCTAACCAAAAGTCTTAACATTTTTAAAATGCTAACCAATACTCTTGAAGTACTTATAAAAAATAAAATAAAAAATAAATGTTTTTTTATAAAAATTTCAATATTAAATGTGTTTAATACATTTTTATTGTACAAATTTTTAATAAAAAATTATTTATTAATTACTGCCTTTAAGACACTTATTAGCAAGGAAGTCTTTATACCGATTTGTGCAAAAAATATATGCACTAAAATTGAATTCAGAGGTCTTGTATCTAACAATTTGTGATGTATTGCAATATTCATTTAAGAATATCTTTATCGTAAGATCTTTACACTAGTTCCTATGCTAAGAACTTGGTTCTTCAAAGAACTTTAACTAACGGAAAAGAGAAATTTCTCCATGGTGGAAGAACCGTTCTTCCACAAGAACTTTCAAAGAATCTTTAACGGTAGAACCGTTTTTGGGTTCTTAATGTAATTTTTGTGGGTCACTTTATGACAAATCAGATTTAAGAAAACCCCTAGATCTGGTTCGGATTTGATGTCAGAAGCTCTGAAACATATCTTTGAATTAGATCTAAAGAGTTGGAGAGGAAACGGCATCGAACACCACTACTGGATTGTAATGACGTTCAAGGTAGGCGTTGTAGAATTGCATCGCCAAGTTTCGTGGCGGTATCCACTGTCACTCCTCCGACGTGTGGCGATTTGAGGCATGTGTGGTTGTGGTTGTCGACGATGTTGTGGCAGAATTAGATCTGGACCACCACCGTTTGCCATTGCACATTTGATGAAATATCACAGAACGACCGCACAAACAAATCTAGATCGATGGTCACTGTTTGTCATGAGCAGATCTGAATCCAAATCGATGATGATTGTCATCCCCGATGAGCAAATCTGAATATGAATTATTGTCGTTCACCACGGTATTGAAGAAGTAAGGAGATGGGACTCACATGAAAGGGAAGGGGAGAAGAGGGTGATGGGCGCTACTTAGATATGGCATGGTGGAAGTTACGACAGCAAGTGAGACTAGTGAGGGGAAGAGAGAGAGAATACTGCAATGGTAGAAACAAAGTTCTTTTTTCTAATAAATCTTTTACTCAACTTTTTTATATAAAATTTCTTTTAGATAAAAAAAAAGCTACTTATTTTTTAAAGAATTTTTCTGTTTAATCAAAGTTTCACTTTTAAGAAAAGAAAACTTGTAAAAAAAAAAAAACTAGGCCAAACCCGATCTAAGCATTGCTTACCCGTTAAAAGAAGCCAATGGGATCTTAAGTCGGCTATGTGTTCTCATTCTTCTAGTTTGATACAGAAGAAACATTAATAAAATAGAGATCTAATCTTATCTTACGTAACTATTAAGTGTTTAAATTTCCCTCACTTGTGGGGTTAAAGATGCAAGCAGCAGTTACTTATTTTAATGTTTTATAAGTGCAAGTTGAAGACAAAGCCCTAAATACCATATCTAATTTTTTCTTGTACATTAGAATCTGTAACCGGTTAAGGTTACTCATAATATGATATTAGTAATTTTCCAGAAAAAATCTCAACTAAACATGAAACCACAAGTGAAATTATTTCCAGATTCTCCAAGCTCCATTTTTCAAGGTATGAAACCATAACCCTTAGCAGTGACTCTCTAGTCTTGATGACCCAGCCCGTGAAAAACTATATGAAGAAAAAATGATCACCAAAATTTAGTCTGACTATCTTCAACTCGATCTTCAGTATTTTACCAGATCTTCATGCAGATCTTCAATTTTTTACACTGGCAAATAGAAATAAACTACATCACATTGACACTACAAAGAAAGGGCACGTTGAAAAGACAGCATATCTCTTATTTATCTGCCTGAAGGTTTTTGGATTAAAATATAGTGTCTATGAATTTAAAAGGCTAACCTTATCATAGAACTAGTTTCCTGGTTCAGTTTCCAAGTTTGAGCCCTTTTGTTGATTACGTTCCAGTACTATTCTATAGATATAGAATGCCACCACTGCACCACTGCAGATGTGAAACAAAGTCGTTACGTAACAAAATACTAGTATTAATTAATATGAAAGATCAAACAATTGAACCAAAGATTGAGAATGGGCCAAATGATATACATTTCCAACCTATATTTTCACAGTTTAATTAAAACCCGTGCTAGAGTTTTCCATTTGGGTCTTTCGCAAGAACCATTATAGTTTAAAAGCTTCAGGAAGAATTCAACATTCCAAATTTACAATTTAACAATCATTTGCTAGATCAAACTCAATGTCATGCAAGACATCACCGTCCATAGTATTAATAAAATCTGGTTTTCATCCAACCATGTCTAAGTTTGTACTAAACATGAAATAGCAGCGAGTTACTAAGATTATCAGTAAATGCTACAGTGGGAAAACAAAAACACCAGTGTAACAATTAACTCCAAAATGAAGACAAAAAAGTTCATATACAAGTTAAATAATATTGAAGTTTCAAGAACCTGATCAAGGCAGTGAAATAAGATGATCCCTGGGAAAAAGAAAACAAGAATGAGAAAATATCAAATGTTTGAAACTAATTTTAATTTTCTTGGGATGGAAATTAAATTAATTTTGATAAATATTCAATATAAAGCCTTACTTTGCCTATTGAGCTTATCTCCCGCAGAAACAATATACTTGCTATAGCTGCAAGTCCAACAAGTAATTTAGAATAAGCTTCAACATAGAGAAATAAGCATATACACAACAGATTTTGATGTTGATGTTGCATGTTTTTGTTTTTAGTATGAGACCATAAATATTTCCTATGGGTGACAATCCTACTCAAATCAGGTAAAGTTGATGACTTGATGTTGTGTTAAATATTAAAGATGGATTGGGAACATAATGTCATCATTTGTAAAAGTGTAAAGAATGCTTTGTTTCTTCTTTAATTATAATATATTTGGCTACAATTTGTTTAGTATTTTTTAATATTGTGAACAAAAACTAATCAAAGCAAATAGTCTCCTATTCAAGTTTTGTGGATGGAAAAAAGTAGGCATTGGGAGAGTTTTGCCCCCTTAGAGGGGTCCGCACAGTGCAGGTTAACTTGAATTGGTTGGGATTTAATGTTTGTAACTTTTAATTGCCAAGGATCTCACCCAAAAAAAGAAAAAATCACAGATAGAAGGCATCAATTATACAAAAAAAGAAAATCCAAACACATTTATTTTTGTAATTCTTTTAGATGTAGTATCTTCTGCTAAATAAAAAGCATATGATCTTACCAGCTTGGCCCTTCAAAGCGAGAGGAGAGGTGCGTCCTTTTTTGTATGATTTCAGACTAAAAATGCTTAAAGCTAGGAGGACACCACCTAAAATCACCCCAAACCTTATCGCTGCAGTGTTTCCAGTTACCATAAAGGAAAGGAAGCCACCAAGAGAAAGCAACAAACCTGCAAAGAATAGGAATATGACAAAATATTAAACCAGGTACATGGGAGGAGAAATAGGACAATAAAATATTCCCAGTCAACATGATAGAAGTCATATCATTATATAGCGGGATGCGTCTATAGGGAACTGATATTGAGGCCCATAAGCCATCCCCCTTTACACCATCCCAATATCTAGAAACATTCCAACAAAATCAGTCCCTATATGGACTATATGTCTATACCTTTAATAGAAGATAATGCTCATTAATACCAATCATTATCAGCATATATATAACTCCTATCAAAAGGTAATCCTTGTCAGCTATCAATTCTAATCCTCATTGGTTGCCATTCCTCCTAACAAGTGAACATGGCCAAGTCATCTATAATACATGAACAGTGATATTTGGTACAAAGTCCTTGTTATAAAATTTGACAAAATGGAAATCATGAAATGAGAATCTTCCTTGACCATTCACTGGTCAAAGGATAAAAAGCAGTTTCTATTATAACAGCTTGAAAACTACCATTTGTCTTTTTCCACATAATTTTTTTTTTACTAAACATGATTTTCCATAACATATACTATCTCATTTACTCCCATCTAGTTGCTAACTAGAGCACAGGAGTACTTTTCCTTCGTTGTGCAAGTCCGGCTACAACAACAATATAACAATTTGGGCTTAGGGCCAAACTCAATCCCACAAAACTGCCTTATACAGTGAGGATTGTCCAAGCTTTATTAGCATTATTTGAGCCTTATGTGAATCTCAACCTGTAAGACCCAAAGTCTCAACAGCTGCACACTACAATGTTTCACACAGCCTTGCTGGTCAACCCCTTCGTCAGGAGCCCTTTTCAAGACATAGACAACCAACTTTGATAGGCCGTAATTAAGGCAGGGCCAAGGATGACTGCAATTAAGGTAGCTTTCCAACAAACAACATCTATATCAAGGAATCATACATCATCACACATTCAAATGCCTCTTAACATACTTTCTGAATCATCATAAGAAATAAACTCTCTAAAAGAGGTGTAACATTCATCAAAATATCATCCCATATAAAATTCAACCACACAAAACACATAATAGTTTCATACCATAAGGTACACCAACATAGAAGTCCCTCACTCCAGACAATTTCTGGATATCCTCAGGCGGCGAGGTAAACGTTTCCACAATCTCCTTCACCTCTGGTGAACTTTCCGCTGCTGCAGACAAATACTCTTTCCCTTCGTCAGTGATTTCCTTTGCTGCCACACTCAACTCGTTCTTCGTCTTATCTGCCAGCACCTTCAGCTGCTCCGTGGTGTCTGTCAGAATGACAGCAGCCTTCTTAGAATACACCTCATAAGCCTCTTGAGAAACGCCCTGAAACTTCTCCGCCTGTTCCCTGAACGTCTCTAGAGCCTGCTTCCATGCTTCCTGAGATTCTTCAGAGCCTGCGTGGACGTCACGCTCCTTCTCCACTTCAATCTCTCCGTGTTCCTGCACAGTTCCCCAATCCAAATCACCAATTCATAAACATTTCCATTGCAACTAACCAAGAGTGTGTTTGGATTACAGTTGTGTTGCGTCAAACTGAACCCATGTTAAAACTCAATCCACCACTCCCATAATTTTTTCCATTTGTGCATTAGAATGTGTAATTTTATCGTTCACGTGGTTACAACACCTATCCAAATAAAATACTAAGTAACTAACTAACTAACAAACTAATAGTGTGTTTAGATAATACACAAGAATCAATTCTATCCCGCAAAATCATGGTGATACCGTGAAAAAATAGAAGTAACTATTTGTTGTTTTTGCTTTGCCGTGAAAAAATATTTGATTATTTCTCACCATGACGCTAATACTTACTAACACTGTAACACAGCAGAATTAGTTTTGGCCTTACCGAGTCTTGGTGAGAAGCTGCGAAAGCGACGGTCAACGGTTTCCGTCGGTGAAGGGTGAGGAAGCAGGCGGCGAGGCCGTTAGGGGGGACGGCGGCGATAACTGCACGGGGTTTGAGTAAGGGGTGGAAGTTGAGGGAATGGGGGAACCTGTTGAATGGGAGAGAGGAATGGGAGTGGGAGAGTTTAGGGTTTAACACCGAAACTGAATCCATGGTGAAACTCATCATGGTCATGGAGGTGAGAACGAGAGAGGGTGGAGTTTAAGTGAGGCGAAGGTTACGAGAAAGAAAGTGAAGGAGAATTTATAGTAGAGAGAAGAATGGAAATGGAAATTGGAGGGGAGAGGAGGTGTTTGTGAAATGTCCTAAACCAAACCACCCACAAGACGCGAAGGGGAAGTTGAAGAATGCGTTGGGTGGGGGTTTTGTTTGTTTGCTGCGAGAACGAGAATTGGAGGTGAGACGTTGACCCCTACTACCACTTTTAGAAACAGATACAAGTATTTTTCAGAGGTTTTTCTTATAAAAAATATAGAATTATTTTAATAAAATAAACTCTCAAAAATACTTCAATTCTTATATTTAATCCGATTGATACACATGTTATATATTATTCGTAAAGATCAAATATTATGATATGTTCCATTGGGCCCTGAGTTCCCCAAGTCCCAAGCAATAACAAATGCTTCATTGTTATTTGTCACTTCCTTTCCTTCTATTCTTTCCTTTTCTTGTATTTTTTTCTCCCTTCTTTTTTATAGGTTAAATTTTTTTCTTGTTTTAGATTAGTGTTTTAAGTTTGAGAATTTTTGTTTTGATTTCTTAAAGTAGTTTTGTTAGATCATCAACTTGACTTTTTTGCCAAATTATTACACAAATTCAATTAATTTGATGATATATGACAAACTAATTCACGTCATGTGAATTTTGGTCACCTTAAATAGGTGTTTTTCACGCCAGTCAAAATAAATTAACACGGTTAGTAGGAAAAAAATGATGGAAAAAACGTTTTGATCTCGTAGAACAACTTTAACGCTTCATTTGGTAGCCCAAGATACATAGAGATGGAAGGAAGAGCCAAGAAGTGAAGAGGAGAGATGATATTCGTGTGTTATTTGGTAGCACAAAAGAAAAGGGACGGAGAAATAAAGGAGTGTGGTGGGTCTCAACTTGTATTTTTTTCTAAGAATAACATGACATGGACGGAAAAAGGCTTTATGTAGCTTATGGCATTTAAGGGTGGTTCAAATTACGGGTAAATTCATGGTTGATGATATTTTCAGTGGTTTAAAATTGCCAATAAATGCAAAACTGATATTTATGAGGGTTTAAAATCGTCGGTAAAAATGCCATACATGTCCAAAATTAATTATGTTGCAACATAATTAAATATATATTGCAACATAATCGATTATGGTGCTTTTTTATTTTTTTATTTTCCCTTTACTAATTTTTAATTGTCTCTCTTTCTCTTAAATCAAACACTTATTTTCTTTATATTTGTTTTTTCACCTACTTGTTTTCTCTTCCTCAATTTTCTTTCTATCTGTCAAACACAACATAACTTGCTTTCTCTTCCTCTTCCTCTATTTTCTTTCTATCTGTCAAACACAACATAAGAAAATAAAGTAAAACCCTTTAAACTTAAAATACAAGTGAAAACAAAAAAAATTAAAATATAATTCTTATCCTCATATATATGAAAATATTTGAAATTTATTCCTATAAAAATTTTAATACATTTTTCATTCACATAAAGTTGAAATGTGTCACTTTTTGATCTAAATATAAGTTTGAATAAATCTTCACCTACTTGTAATTCTAGGCCTATTTCAATTTTACTAGGACAAAAAAGTATTGAATATTTTGCATGCAGGAATTTCAAACATTTGTACATTTATGAGCAACAAAAAAATATTCAATTTAGCCAAAAAAAAATCAAATGAGAGCAAGTTATTTTCATAAATTTTTTTATGCAGTAATTTTAAATATATTTTGAATTAATTAAAAATATTTTTCAACGTAATTAATATTTTTTTCTAGTACAAATTTTCTACTTTTATACGTATAGAAGACGATAATTAACCTTTACCAATTATACTCTTTGCTTCTTTCCATTCTTTCCCTCCCGTGCAACCATAGGCTGTCTTCAGAAAGTCCTATTTCACTCCATCAAATCACAATAGGCCAGTATATTCTTTGCCCAAAAACATCACAAAAGAAAAAGGGGAAAAGTATGTATGCATACATAATATAATAGTTGTATGAATAAAAAAAAAGAAGGGAGACCACCATGATTTTATGAATTGTAATAGTAGTTGTTTAAATATACCAGTACTATAGTAGTTGATAATTCCTATATCCAAAGTCTGGTTATAGTTTAGATTTAATTATTAATAACTACAAGTTGAACTATAGTGGTATATTATATCTGCCATATTTACACAAGTTATTAATTTACCAAAGTTACCTTGAGCTTCTAACGAAAATATATGGTCTTTATTTGCCCTTCTAAGTTCTGAAGGTCTAAGTGTAAGGACTCTGATAATCGACAGGTGCAAGAAAGGGATAGGATTCGAGTAACTGTCTTTGATGATAACACGCTCTACCTTTTGGTTCACAACAAAAGCAAAGAACCAATGGCCAAATCAAAAAGCAAATCCAAGCTTATGGCCTAATTATCAAGCACGACTGAAATAGAAAAACCAACCGACTGTGGTTGAACCAGTTCACATGCATTGGACGTCAAAAGTTTACTTAATATTTATATTAATAGAGAAAAGGAAAACAAAACTACAATGCAAGCAAGCACGAAAAAGAAACTCCTCTAACATCCTCATATATAATGAGTTGAGCTAAGGAAGGGAGAGACGTGGAATCTAAAATGGTCATATTCAGATTGCATGATGACTCAAGTTTGCCAAACAAAAATTGTGCACATGTTAGTCTCTCTAAATGTGTGAGAGAGGGTAACCAATCATTAAAGGAAAATAGTTGGTTAACATCCCTTATAATGTGGCAAAAGAAGCTTGAGCAAGCTCTTCGATTGTTGACCATCTTAACAGTAACTAAAGAATTAATCCATCTCAAACATATCAAAGATAATCCTCCAAACCATCCTTAAGAGGGACAATAGACCTGATCTTATTGAAGATGTGTGGAGGAAGGAAGTGTTAGAAAATCTAAATGATTTAATCACGCTTATATACATCAAAAACTATTAGAGTGTGTTTGGATAGAGAATTTTAATTGGGGAAAGAAATTTATTAGGGAATTTGAAATTCTTTAATTTAAAATTCATTGTTTATATATTTTTATATGAGGAATTTAAATTTTTGAAATTTTAAAATAGAATTTTAAACAACTAAAAATGTGGAATTTGAATTTCCTTCTAAAATGTGATAAATTAAAATTTTCTTCTTCTCTAAAAGCTCTAATCGCACCACTTTTTGCTCAATCTCGATCTCGGACGAATACTTTGATCTTCTTTACTCTCATGGCACCCACCTCACGCACTTTTCTGTACATGAGGTTCAAAATTTTAAAAACGAAGAAATTCAATTTCTTTATCCAAACACAAAATTTTGAAAATGAAGATATTTAATTTCTTTATCCAAACACAAAATTTTAAAAATAAAAGAATTTTAATTGATGCATTTTAATTTCCCTAAATTTTAAATTTCCTGAAATTTTAAAATACTCCATCCAAACATACTCTTAAGGATCTTCTATGCTTTCATTATCACACACTGATAGTGTATTGAGATTTTTCAGATAGCAAGCATAGAGACCTTAGCCATGGTGCATATCTCCTTTTATAACCTCTTCTCATTAAAGAGGTTATTTTTAAAGGATAAGGTCAACAACAACTTATTCCTAAAACGATCGGATGAGTGGATCACCTTATATGATATTAACTTAGTCAAACAATAGAAAAGAAAATAACATGAAGTTGTTGATGATGCTCAAATTTCATCCTATCTCACAACTATAGCAATCACTGAGAGATTCCTTTCTTTCCCTAATATAATAGAAATCATACATTTCATAACTATAAGTTTTTCATCATTTTTGTTTTGCATCTAGACACAATCTATCAATATACACAATGAAATTGTATTTTCATTATGTATCTTGTCAAAAAAAAAATTGAGATACACAATAAAAACTTTTATTATGTTATTAAGACTTCAAAATATACAATAGAAATATGCTTCTTTTGTGTATCTGGATAAATTTTGTTGAAATATACAATAAAAATGTGCTTTCGTCAAAGATATTTTTGTCAAAAACATTTTTTTAAAATGTTGGGGTGAACTGAAATAAAATAGGGGATGGAAGAGCAAAGGCCGAAGCTATATCAACTAATGACAACTGTATGTTACTTTTGGGCTGTAAAGACTAATTAAGGGTACAGGGCTGTTGCTTCCTGCACTCCTTCTGGAATATTTTTTTGACCTTCTGGATTGGTTATTCCAGAAGACAAAAGGGGAATGCATTCGAGAATGTAATTTTACATTCTGGATTGGCCATTCTGAAAGGCCAAAAGGGAGTGCAGGAAGCAAAGTCCTAATAATTGGGTCACTAGAAGAAGAAGTTCGGCCTAAGAATAAAACATGGTGTATGGGCCCGTAGCCATGTGATCCTTTCTTTTACGTTTCATTTTCTTACGGATGGAGAATGATGTTTTATATGGTTACTTGGATCCTGCGCCACACACAAGCAAAACAAAGCAATTTCAAATAAACAAAATTCAAATCTAAAAACCCTTTTAAAATTAAAACCATGTGAACGTGAATTTGATGCTCTGTAATCAACATTCAACAGGCACAGATGCAAAGGAAGGAAGCTTTATTAAGGTGTGAAAACCAGAAAATTAATTGAAGGAAAACGTAGCTCTTGGTTAGTCTTACATTTTCGTGCCTTCTAAGGCAAATTTCAAAAGGAGTAAATTTATTAGACAATATTGGGTAACAAAGTCAAATCAATGCAAATGCATAAAGACCAAGTGCAAAAATAACTTGGACCCACAAAAAAAGAAACTAATGATGGGTGTTTGAAGTTTGAACCATGAAGCTTGAAGACAAACATTACAAAATAAAAATTGCCAAAAGCAGATGGCTGACTCTAGTGTTTGGGTTAGCTTCTTGGCTTGAAATTTTCCAAAAAGTGGTTTGATTGGGACGTAAATGGCTACTTAAATGGTGTGCAATATTGACAAATACGTTTCACCAATCTAAGAATCATATGTAACACATTTCTATCACAACACAAAATTATTTTGATAAAAAAAATGTAAATGCAATCAGTTATATCATATGTTAATTTAGGATTGTTTAATTAAATTCGAGTTTAGTAAAGACTAGTAGTACTATTTCAAAGTCAATGCCAAATGGACAAAAGAATAGTAGGTTGCAACCAGCGACGTGGAAACATCATTTGGTTGGTTCTTTTTTATTGTTTCATACATATATCCTTGTCTCCTCGGGCAATAAATTGTTCCCACGAGGCATCAATGTGCTTTCATCTAACCCTGATGAAGTTTTTGAATTACACTGCACAAATCAGTGAGGGAGGGCCATCTTTTATTCTACTAGTGTTATATTCTATGGAATTATGAATACTTGTACTACCATTCAACTGCAATAATGGTCACGATTGGATTATGTTAGATGAAAAAAAATCTAATAAATGAAAACTGTAATCATACAAAAATGTGATTTCGGCATCGAATAATACTACAATATAATGACTGAAGAATAATAGCTGGGAAATCCAAGAGTAATACATCTTTTCTTAAAGAATAAAAATGAATTCTTTTTGTCGACTAAACTAATGAAAAAAAAATTGTTGATATCGCGGTAATCATAAAGAAACATGCTTTCAGAACAAACTTGAATGATTGTATATATTTGAAATAATGAATGGTCAAGTTAAAATGACATTGTGCTGTACAACGTGGTTTGATAATGATATTTTCATTTTCATAAGAAATCAGGTATATATATAGTTATTTGTTTAAAATAATTTAAATGATATATTTATTTTAGAATGTTTGTTTATATATATATATATATATATATATATATATATATATATATATATTATCCAACCATCCTTACGTGTCAAAGGGTAAACAGTTTACACTTTTTTGTTTTTTTAATGCATTTTATTTTAAAAAAATATACATTTTATTGTATTAAACAGTCTTGTTCTTTTATTTATGAATAATTATTATATATGCAAGTGCTTAACGTTTCAACCATCCCAAGTAAAAGATTGGGTGGACTAGTTTAAGGAGTATTTTTTTTTTTTACAGATTTTAATGCAATTTATTAAAAAGTAAAAAAAACAAAAGTTACTAATTTTAGAATGTTTTATATTGTAATATCCCAATCAAATCATACTTGAATAAGAGGGATCCAAGGATGTATAAGTATAAAACTGTATAATTGAAAATGATTTAAAGGACGTACTTAGTACTACTTATATCAATAAGATATATATGTTTTTTGGTAGTTCTTTACTTAAGAATTTCACAGTGAAACATGTTTGACTTGGAATAGTTATGAGATAGTGACCTTTCAAATTTTTTTAGGAAGTATGTAAGTGAGGAAAAAACACACTAAACAATCTTGTATTTGTTTGTGGGACAGTCATTGATTCAGAAAACAGTCGAAGTAGATTGTCGAGATCTCGAAAAAGATTAACGGAGGATTCTAACCAAAGAGAAGTTGAATGAAGTGTCTTTGTGTGAATTATCGTAATGTGAGTCGTCAAGAAGTCAACAATCAGGACTATTACAAAACGGTATTAGAGCATGTCTCTCTCCTAGTACGATGTGATTCGAGAACAAACTAAATGGAAGCTGATGGGCATGTAACACCCAAATTGAATCACATCCGAATAAAAGGGATCCAAGAATGTGTAAGTATGAGACTGTATTGTTAAAGATGATTTAAATGAATTAACTGATATTACTTATATCAACAAGATGCATCTACTATTTGATAGTTCATCTCTTAAGAATTTCACAGCATGTTTGACTTTGAGTAGTTATAAAATAGGTAACATTTTGGAAAGTTTCTCAGGAAGTGTGTCAGTGAGGACAAACATATGTTGAAAAGTTTCGTGTTGGTTTATGGGGACAACCATTAATCCTAAAAGCAACCAAAGCAAATTGTCAAGGTCTTGGAAATGACTACTTACAAAGGATTTTGACCAGTAGTGGGTTATGATCAATAAGAAATTGAGTGAAACATCATCATGTGAAATATCGTAATGTGTGAGACATAAAAAATCAACTATCAAGACTCATATATATATATATATATATATATCATATAACAACATAATAAAAGTCTAATGTATTTCAAGATTTCTCAGGTGAATAACTAATTAAGAAATCACTCCATGCATATTTAGGTTAATTTAAAAAATTATGCATGTAGTATTGTCTTATAGAAAAGCATGTAGTATTTTTTTCACTAGCTTGATTTTAATTATTAAATTATAAAAACATATGTATAATTTCTTAACTCTTGAATTAGAGTTGCATAACAAAAACTCTTGAAATAGAATCCATAACTATTATATAAAAGAATTAAAATCAAATAAAACCAATAATAAAAACATTAAATAAGCATATACATCAAATACAAAAA
>PYAF01006217.1:33109-66498 GCA_007407185.1 Glycine tomentella | reverse complement strand
TTAAAGTATTGGTAGAACAAAGTATTATATTACTACTGTATATAGTATATCATATAAGTAGACAAATATGTTGGTATAAAAAATTGATATTTATTATGAATACATTAAATGTCAGTATAATATATATATATATATATATATATATATATAGAGAGAGAGAGAGAGAGAGAGAGAGAGAATTATAGTATTAATATTAATGATTTAATTTTGTTAGACAAAATTATAGTACTAATAAAGATAGTCGTCTCAATACTTAATACCCTCTTAACATTAAATAAAATTGCATACTAATCCGTTAAAGAACTTGATTTTTTTTTACTAATAGATGCAATTCGAGATTTTACAAAATAATAATGAAGTGTTTTAAACAATGTCAAAATTCTGTTGCCAGCATTTATCTTTTGGTTGTAAAACATTGTACAACCAGCTTTTGCTTTTACTCTTTCCGTATGACACCCAACATGAGATTTAGAATTTGGAATAAACTAAAAGAAAAGGGGGACATAGCTAAGCCCTCAAAGAATAATTAGCTCAATACATGAGCCGCAACCACAAATAATGCACCGAAGAAAAAGTAAAGGGAAAAAGCACTCACTTGCTTAATTTATTGACACTTTTAAACTCAAGACTAATGTTTTTGTTTCTCTTTAGCAGAACGTTTTTCAACAAGGTCAGGGGAGTGAAGAACTCAAGCACTTGAATATAGTAATTGTTTACTTACCCTATTGGCATCTATCCCAGATTCCCAGTTCGTGCAAGTAAATTTAATAATTAAAGCTTGGACGTTAAGTAAAAATATTGCATAGCTTAAATAAATAAATAGTTGTAGGACTGCCACACACAACCTTATCAAATAGGGCTTGTTCGACATCATCAAAGTGCATCACAAGATGTCCTTAAAAGCACCACCAACTAACAAGCTTTTTCAAATGGCAACATTTGGTGGCATTGCATGGCAATCATGCCATGTTCCAACTTGTGAACTGTCTCTGTTGCGGTCTAATTGAATGAAGAATAATAAAAAATAATGTTTGATGTAGCTTATTGATTTACGTTCACGCTACCATGTACACAGATGATTATGCCTATCTGTAAAACAGTAAACAAAAGGAATATACAGATGACTCTGCAGATCATTATCATATCTATTGTTGGATACACCGAAAATTAACTGACATTTCTCTTTAGCATGTTACTGACTTTTTTCTCTTTAAAGGTCAAAAAATTAATGGTTAATTTGTTAATTTTGTTAGTGAGAGAACCGAATCCACTATATTTATTCTCTTTCTTTTTCTTAACAATCAAATTAATTTTATAACTCCTTAATAATTTTGAATTTGAAAGTGGAAAGAAATGAAAAAAAAATTAAGATGAAAGTTTTGAATTAAATTAGAGTATAAAAATGTGATTTCTATCTTATTTTATTGTTCTTTTTTCTTTCTTTTTTGTTCTCTTTCTCTACAAACTAATGGAAAGTAAATATGTAATTACATCAATCAAATATTTAGTGAGAAAATTTTATATAATGGTCATGTACAATTTAGACATAGGAAAAGGTATATGTAGTTAAAAAAAATTGAATAGTTGGATATCTACAATTAACCTACTTGTTGTTGTAGGATAACAATGTAGTTTCCTTTACTTTAAGCGAAAAATTGTTAACTAATTCAGTTGCCAGTTGGTGTGAGACTTTGTTTAGATCATTTTAATTTGTCTAACATACTTTATGCCTAAACGTGGATGTGGTAATGTATCTAAAGTCTAAATTACTTAATGCTGCTTAATTTATACAAAACTGCTTTTCCTTGTATTATTAATAAATTTTTAGGAAAGAAATGTAAACAAAAAGGGTATAAGAAAAAAATGATAAACAATTTTTTTGTATAGATCACAAAAATCATTTATAAGAGATAATCTTGTTCAAACAGAATAAAATTATTATGAGTGATAAAACTCTCATTTGGAATATTTAATATAGAATCAAACTCAAACTCAAACTTGATAGTTAGATCAATAGGATAAGACAATAGTTAACATGAAGTTTGATGAAGAAGTTTGAAATAGCTTGCTAATCAAAGAGGTCCAATAAAATAAGTTTTGGTACCATGTTCCCTTCCATGTACTCCCACCTTTTGTTTTACTTTGTGGAGACACAATGACACACTCCATGGACTCAATGAGCACGTACAGGGCAAGATGATGGGGAAGCGGAACTTGTACAACAAAATTTAAACAAAATCCATAGCAGATTACTGTATGGTACCATGATAATTAGTGAGTGTCAATGACTTTTTCCGGCGCACGCGTAGATGAGAGGAAAAAGAGTCTGAAAGTGTGATATGTGTCATATATCATATATGCGTAAGCTTAAGCTCTCAAATGATTTATGATGTCCTAATATTTAATGGATTAGAAAAAATCTCGAGAGTAGACCACTTTCTTTCATAAAGTATTATTTTTTAAAGCATGGTCTGTTTCCTTTTCTAAATATTTTCTAAATACTTTTTTTCTTTTATAGCACAGTTTTTCATGAAAGAAAAATCATATTTAAGACGAATAAAATTATTATAGATGATAAAATTTTACTTTCAAATATTTAACATAATTATAGGACTTAAAACTTGAAACCTCTTGTTAAATTAGAATAATTTCATGTTAATTATTTCATGTGCTTAAAGATATATCTTATTTCAAACTACCTATTTTATGTAAAAAAAATCCTTATGTGAATTTGCTTTTAAGAAAAAGACCAAGAACACCCTTATCCCCAGCCACTAAAACTCGTCTCTAAAGACTCTATTTAAGTTTTGTGTATGAAATAAAAACAGGAATTGAAAGAGTTTTGTCTCTTAAGTCAGCCCAACTAATTTGACTCAAATTAGTCAAGGTTTGAAGGGGCTTTTGAATACCAATAGTTTAAGACCAAAATACCTTATTTTTTATACTAAGAAAAAACGCACCCAACTCCTTTATTTTTTTTTTTCTTTCAAACTAATCCTCCAACTCAAGTATCAAGGGTTTAAAACTAAAATACCTTAAATTATTATTTTTATCCTGATTAATCCTTAAATTTTTCTTTTTCTTTTTTGTATGTAGTTCTCTGCTAACTTACTAATAGGGAAATGATTTCGACAATTTATTTACCTTAGTCTCACTCATTTTATTTTAAAATTCATTTTGCAGACATGAAAACACGAAATGATCTAAATTTAGAAAGTTCCTTTTTTATTAAAAAAAAAAAGGTACTACAACTTAGAAAGTTCCTTGAAAAAGAGAAAACAATCGAAATAAGTCGAGCTTGAGAGTCTGCCAAAACAAAGACCTAATGATATCTCTTGACAGACCAAAGTTGCTGAAATTTAAGGTAAATATATAATTGGACTCACTTATCTGTTAGTAAGTTAACTGCATGTTAACAGAAGAGGCTAATTATAAAAGGTGTACAGTCTAACAATTAATTAGTAACAAAAAAATTAAAGTTTAAGAGGTTGAACACTTTTCCCCTACCTTATTATAACCAAAATATAATTTGAAGCACATACATTAATTTATCTATTAAATCAATCATTAATATATTAAGATTGACATAATAGTTAGAGATTGGAATAGATACACGGAGATTTAGATTTGATCTTCATTATCGTTATTATATACACACAAAAAAATCAATAGCATATTACTCACAAATTACTGTAACACATTCACATTTGAATATTTTTTTTTCCCTACTCGTTTATTTCAAATTTTAAAGAAATATTGAAAGGACTCTCAGAACTACTATTTTTTTTCTTTAAATTAGCTAATTTAAATACTTCTTTTTCTTTTTTTCTTTACTATTTTTGAGGTGCTCCCAACACATACACCTAATTGTAAATTAAAATACAATATTTCCTTTTTTTAAGAAAAAATAGAATATTTCGCGTAAACATTATATATACCTTCTAGGAGAGTGTATTTGTGAGAGAATCTTTGTGAGAGAAAGAAAAATAATTAAATTGAGTTTTTTTAAAAGAAAAGTTATGACTATTTTAAATAATCATATAACATTAAATTTTAATTTTGTTAATGATTGTATGACCCTCTCATTTTCATGTAAAAATGTATTTTTCATTAGATATACCCCCACCTTCAACAATAACAATAGAGTAAGTTAAATGTTTTTAAAGGGAAAAATACCCCCCGCCGCCTAAAGTGGTTAACATACTTGCATTATGGTAATGTGTAAGGTGGTTTAACATACTTGTATTATGGTTTAAAATAATTCATTTACTTTTCTTATCTACTGAAATTTGAGCAGTCTAATATTCATGGGAAATATCAACACACCAACAAATTTTACACCAAGAATGTTACTCGTTAATTATATATAAATGTGATTAATTTTGTCCCATGTGTTATTAGAATAAACATAATTATATTGATATGTGGTTAATATTGTCATAAGATTGTTAAAATGTTTATTTCTGGTTAACTGTCTCAAATGTGATTAAGATTAATTGGATCAATTTGTTTAAACTTTAAAAAAATATTTTTTTAAAAGTAAATAAGATTTGCTTCCTAAAAAGGAAAATTTGTTTTTTAATAAATAATTTAGACAAACAAAAAAAAACTGTTTATTTTATTAAACAAAATTATAAAAAATAAGCTTAAATAAATGAATCTAATGTCATGATGTTATTGACGGTCACATATAGTTAACTATATATATAAATATGACAAGTTTCGTCACAAATAATTAAGAATAAATGAATATTATGATATATGGCTTATGGGATTACAAGATTATTGAAATGTCTAAAAATGATTAGACTTCTCATTTCATAAACCTATTCTCCAAGTCATCCGTATTTCAAGCCTGCCATTGATGACTTCTTTACACCAAACCAATGGCCATACATGAAAGTGCAGGCATACAACAAATACCCTCACTTCCAAGGTAGATGGAGCCGTTTCCTAAAAGTAAAGCCATATAGAAACAGTGCACTGCTATAAATAAATAAAAAAGTGAACTCCCAACACTTCTCACCAAGTCACCCCAACCACCTCTTTGAAGAAAAACTAGCCTCAAAGTATTCAAAAACAATAACAAAAGTTTTCATTTCTGTGATGACTGGAATAGTGTGTATATAAATTTGATAAAGCCAAAATATACTTTACCTCCTATATTTCATATTCAGTTTCTTTAAATTCCCGTTTGGGCCAGGGCATTCACTATTACACGTTCAATACAAAAACATCCAACGAGTCAAAACTATTACACTTCCTCTTTTCTTTTTTGCAGTCCCTTGCATGGACATGCATCAAAATTAGGCCCCAGCACAGCCACATTTCTCACATCCCTTGCTCTTAATCTTCCCCAACTCTGATGCTTTCCCTTTCTTTCCTTTTCCACTTTGTGGTTAATCCTATCATCTCCCTTATCGTTTGCCTCCTGATAACCCTAATCATCTTAGTTATTCTCCCATCCATCTTTGTTAGAAGATCTAGAAGTAAGGCCATTCGCCGAGATGCTTCCTGCAAGTGCTGCCTGTGACTTCACTGCCACATTGTCGTCCCAATCATCATCCCAGTCCTGATCCCAACCTTCGGCAGATTCCACATTGGTAGCTGAAGCAGACTCGGGCAGTGCCATTTCAAGCTCTTGATATGGAACCTCATCGTGACGTTTCTTCCTGCATGCGCAGCAAGCCCATGTCCCTCCAAAGACTAGTACCATCAATATGAGGAAATAGGCACCATTTACTGGTGTTAAAATTTTGTCATAAGAAGGAAGGCGCAGAATGAAATTCTCTTCAGGTATATTTGAAACCATGTGAAGCACACAATCCCCTTTTCCAGCATTTAAAGTCAGTTGGGTACTTTCACTGCTACTTCGTGTGATGTTGACCTGAAAACAAGAGTGCAAAAGCAGTAAGGTAACTGTACATACAAAATGTAATCGAGTGCAGCAGAAATTTAGGTCATCAATTTAATTCTCATGAAACTTTTGAAACTGAACACCTAAAACAATAATATACATGAGTAACAGGACCACAAGCTTGAACAGATGATTTTGAGACAGCATGTACAAAAACAACAGGAGATAAGTGATTTTTACATGAAAGATCACCATGTTCTTCCGAGCCAGAGGCGCAAGGAGGAGCAAGAAGTGTGAGCCATATGGGGTGCGTTTGGTTTAGATGATGGAAATAGAGAAGATGGAAATAAAAGAGAAATTTTTGAATTAAAATAGAGTGTAAACGATGTGGGTCCCACCCACCCGTAGTACAAAGTTCCTCCTCAATATTATTTATCTCCACCCACCCGTAGTGATGGTAGTGGAACAGAGCAGGAGGTGGAGTAACAATTGACTGGATATATAAATCGAACAAATTAACTTATGGCAAAGTTTGTCAAAGAATTCCTTTCTTATGGTAAGAAGATATAAACAAACATTATAATCAGATTTCATATAATTTCAATGTTTCCAGAGTATTGTTAGTTTGGGTGAGTTGAACAAAATGAACTGAAATGGAAAATAAAGTAACAGCCAACCCCTTATTGGAATGGATAATAGTAGTGGAAAGAAGGAAAACAAATGGAATGACGTGTTCCTAAGGAACACAACACTTTCTGTCTATATCCCTTTGATTAAAGTAGAGAAAATGCAGAGAAATTTGTATGAGATGTAATGAACATTCAGATTGTCCTACTAACAATTAGAAAAGTTTTAAAAATTATGAAAACAAAAATATTAATTATCTTTTCCTTCTCTTCTATGTTACAAGAATCTTGATTTGATTCTATCAACATAAGTGGAGGAATAGTGTCCTTTCCATTCTACTTCATAATTTATAACTGTCACATTTCCTTCTGTTCTATACATCCAAATGAAGTATAAGATATAAAATTTCATAGCCCGGTGAGTCCTGAAAATGATACAATTGATTCAATAGCTGTCTATTATTTATCCAAAATTCTTTGTCAAGTATTCACTGGTATTTTTTAACATATGACATTTTGTTTGTCCAAAATATTGCTGAGTTAAGTTCTGTTTGTCTCACAAAATAAACAATGAGTTAAGACAGTGGCTATGAAGCAGTTCATCTCAGGCTTTTGCTGCAGTTTGAAGCAGAAGGGGTATGAAGAATTAAACAGTACCTTGATACATAACTAAAAGCATCAATTAATGGGGGAAAAAAGGTCAGCTTAAGATAAATGATACCTTTTCTGTTTTACTTTTGTCAACATCTACATCTCCAAGGTTATTATCAAAATCAGTACGAAGCTTCACTGTGATGATGCCATCTCCTCCATTGTGAAGAAGAACAACTAAGTATTTATGATCTGGTTGTTTGTACAAGGATTATGAATAAAATAAGTTCATAATGTTTTTTGTGAAAACAATACCACATTAGTAGAAATGATTGACCTATAGTTTCAATACAAGAAATTTGTTTCAGTACACCTTAACAATAAATGATCAATTAATATTTCTCCAATTGTTAACACTGTACCAGTACCCTCATAAAAACAAAGGGGACTGAATGAATCTCCTATCAATAAACGCCATCTAAAATAGAGAGGCACATGAGGCATTTTTGCTTGCATTGTTTATTCACAAGTTGATCAAGGACCAAAATCCACACACAACTAACAGTCAAAGTTCTGAAAGCAAGCTGGATCAGACTGACTGGTTTAACAGTATGAACTAAAACTGGCCAATAATCCAACATAGAACTTTAATCTGCATCTACTAAGCAATCATTTCTTAAATGAAAGTGAACAGGATTATAGTAATCCACCGATCCAGTCTCTTTAAGCAGAGGATTGATCCCAGTTCATGAACTAGCTCCACCAGTTAGACAGAATTATAGGTTAAAAATTAAACAAAGGATTAAATATGTTTAGTACCTATAAATAGAGTGAAAATTTGATTTTAGTCCTTATTACTATTTAATGATGATGTGTTATGCTTATGCATCTAGAATTGCCATGTCAACAACCATTTTGACATGGCATGTCTAGATGCATGCCACATCATCACTAAATAGTAATAGAGACCATTTAAAAAAATTAAAAATCTATGATAACCAAAAACATAAAATAAATAAAATTTGAAGGACTAAAACCAAAATTCACTATATTTGGAAGGACTAAAAACATATTTAAATCTTAAACAAATGATCTCTAGTTTAGCAACAAAGAACCACCTATTATAAAATATATTTATAGACACAAAAGGAAGGAGAATATACATGGGATGGAAGATAATAAATACTCCACAAAAAAATTTAAAAAGAGAAAAACAAACAAAAAGGACCAAAAGTTGTCAATGTAGAAAAGCTACCCAATCCCTCGGCATTTTGGTAAAAGGCACCCCCTCAGAAAGACCAGGTTCTTTACACACTGTGGAAACCAAACACCTAATCTTGTCCAAATGCAGCTGCTTACCAGAGAAAGATGCTAAAAAAAATAAGAGAATTAGGGTCTTCTTGATTCCTTTCTTGCTTTTTTGTTCTAAAATTGTTTTCTAAAATAATTCCACATTACTCACCAGTCAATTTCTAATCCAAAATCTATTAAGTTTTGAAAATAGTTTTCTAAAACAACTAAAGAAGTGTTTTAAAAACCAAAAAACAGAAACAACTGGGAGATTTTTTCTCATACTCTTTTTTTTGTTTTTTTGAAGTGCTCTATTCAAGTGTTCAGGAAACAAACTTTTAGAAAACAGAAATGTGCTCAGGGGAGTGACACTTTCAAATGTGCCAAGGGGACAAACAAATTTCAGAAAACAGAAAATTGATTTTGAAAACAGTAAACAAACAAGGCCATAACACTATACAAAAATGCACCAAAGTGTAACAAGTAATGCCCATTGCAACAAACATTAGGCTTTGATAAGAAGCCTGGGAGAACTACACCACAAAAGCTAGTTGTTGTAGTTAAAGAGCCCAATGCCATGTAAATCCCACACCAGAATTCCATACTTCCAATGTGGGACTCAAGTCCCATACCTTGCAATTGAATTCTAACATCCCTCCATGTTCCACAGCCCTGACGCCCACACAGGCTAGCTATGCACTAGCTCTTTGACTAGTCCCAAATGAACACTACAATGCCAACGTCACCACCTACGTCACTCATTTGCATCTGAGAGGCATGAAGGCTCTTAAATACCAAATACCATTTGGTAAGAACCTTGAGAAAACCAAACCACAAAAACTTGTTGTAATTGGAGAATTCAAGGCCTTATAAACTCCACACTAGAATCTCATACTTCCAATGTGGGCTCAAATTCCATACCTTGCAATTGGATCCTAACAGGATTTTTCCACTTTTACCAAAACTAGTCATAAGAAAATGGTCCAAGAACTCAAGACACACCCAAAATTCCCAAAAATAGCCTGACAATGAATTTTGTTCAGTGTTGTTAATGGCAGATGGTGGAAATCCAAAAAAATGCCATAAAGGTTATAGTGGAAGCATGGTGGATATAATAAAAAATTAAAAATATAATACATAAATACATACATAAAAAAACATGGTACTAAAGTAAAAAAATATAGTATCATAAAAAAATGGAGGGGGGAATGCGAAATAAAAGCAGAGCACTAGATCCCAAAAAAAGAGTAATAGAAAAAAGATGGAGGGAAGAATCAATAGGGAAAAAGAAATTAGAGATGGAAAAGAAAAAAAAATGGTGGGTTTCCAGAGAAGATAACTGGAAATGGAAGAGAAAAGGACAAGGGAAGAGAAATGGGGGTGCAGGAGAGATTGAGAATAGGGAAGGTGAGATCACTGGAAACCACAAGTCACCATAGGTGAAGTCTTTGCCAGCAGAGATGGTTTGGAAAGAAGAAAACAGAGATGGATGCTGGTCTCCTCAACATAGACTTTTGTTCATTACGGTTTTGCTCAAGCTTATGGGCCAAAGGTATACATATTACCCATGAAAATGGTAAGGTTGGGCTATAGTGATCCATTTCTATTTTTATTGGGCTTTTTCTGCCACAACTATTTTCTGGGTCTGTGGCCCATGGATGGTGGCCAGCATAGACATGCCAGAAGAATCCACCACATCTGTCTTGTTGAAAACCACCATGCCATACTGCCATGGCATCACCATAACCACTATTTGACAAAACTCATTCTGTGTAGCAGTAGAAGAACAACAATGTAAAAATAGATGACGAACAGATTGGTTGCACTGCACAGAACTCACTTGATTAATTAAGCAGTGGTCACTCACTTACCAGTGGTTAATTGTTCTCGAAATGCAACTACCAAAGACATACCATTTTTTTGTAATTTTTCTAAAATTACTTACAGAGAGCATAATTGAAATTGTTACAACTAAAATTGATTCACTGGACTACGAGCAATCTGGATTACCAAAGGCTAGGGGGGAGGGGTTGGAGGGTCTATAAAATATGAATAACTAGGAACAAATGGACCTGTTTTAAAATAGTGTGTTTAGCAATTATTTCGATTATGAAAAACTAGTTGTTAATCTCACATCATACTGTTAGTTTCTATGCAAAAAGTAGTTCAAATGAAAATTAGTTTTATTCAAAATAAAAATTTCCTTAATTCTGTTTCCCTTTCTTTCTTTATCAAAAAAATGATCACCAAATTTTACTTTAAAAAAATTGTTGTTAAGCTAGTTCATAATCAAATTTTATTAGACAATCTAAGAATATATAGATTTAAGAACAGATTCCATTTAACATTGATTTATGAAACTAACTTTAAAATTGTCAAACATTTCTTAAGAATCTAAATTATTATTGAATTTCCCAAAGACAGGAATTAAATGGAAACTTAAAACTAATAACAGCAATAGCCTTACCCTAATAGGAAAGGCAATAATTTACAAATAAGTGATAAATTTGAAACTAAGTTAAATTAAATAATTTTGTTTTAGATGCACTCGTGTTCTTTGAATCAAAGATGTTCTTTTTCTGACAATTATCCAATAAATGGCAGAACCAGAGGATGAGCTTTATTTCCATTTTCTTCCTGTTTTCCATTTTCTTGTAAAAGGTAAAAATAGTGTGGGCAGAAGAATGTAGCATCAAGAACTTTGAAATCAAATACATATCCCTGCCAGCAACATTCACACTGTTGCATATTCAATAATCCAAGATTTCTTAGCCATTTAACCAAAACATTTGTCCAAGGGTTATCTTTCAATCTACATTCCGTAGTATTATAATTTGGTTAAGTAACTTAAGTGACAGCATTCACTTTTCAACAACACTTAATTTTCTTCTAGTTGTATATTCTAAACCGGAACATTAAGTTATCTAGACAGTACTAATTCGGTAAATAGCATCTAACTAGAACTCCATACCATCCAAAGTCTAAGCACTTTAATATAGTCATCCTGAACTAAGCAAACATTTGTCAAAGAAACAACTTCTCCCCTTGATATGTGTACGTAAGCAGAGCGAATGCCCTCCTACTATGAACACAAACACAAACAACAACCAATAAAACTTGCACCAAAACATTAAACACACAGTCACACACACACACACAACACAAACAAACCATTGATTGATGAGACTTCATGAATAATCAAAAGCAATGAACAGCGAGTACCAATTTTCGAAATGCAAGCAACCATGCCACCATCATCGTCGGTGCACTTGTTGAACCCGTCACAAGTCTCAGTGGTGCTATGATGTGAAAACTTCATGCTCTCAGTTTTGTCCTTCCCTTTATGCAGACCCTGGTCACCACCATCATCATTTTTCGGTGGAGGAGGTATACTCACTGGAGGAGCTGAATCAGTGTCCTTTTTTATATCAGTTGTATTCTTCACCACTTTCGGCAAAGGTTGTGGTTGTGGAACTGGGGAAGAAATAGGACCACTCCCATTGTCCTTGTTTGTTTCACCAACATGGTTTGGATCCTAAAGGCGAAAACTTTATTCAACCACGTAAGAAAGAATAAAAATTTCAAACACATGGAAGCTATAATTCAAAGCAAGGAAGCATTAGAGAGAAACTAACCTTTGTTTTAGTATCATTTGGATCAGGACCAATCAACTTTCGGAGTTTCAGAACAAAGGAAGCGTCAGAAACATCAAACATAATCAGAAACAACAACAAAAGTGCCAGTAACGCGTGTGTTCTCATTGTGATCGAGCTGCAACACCCTCAAACACACCCCTTTGATTATTTTTTAATAAGAGAAAATTGGAGAGAGAAAAACGTAGGAGGGAGAAAAGAGCAAAGAAAGAATACGGTAAGAGAAATCGGAAGAAACCCTTTTCAGGGAAAATCAGTGGGTGGCGCGGAAGTGGGAAAATGGATGGATAATATAAAAGAAAGATCTTTGGAATGGAATCTGAAAGAGAAGGAAGAAGAAATCAAGGAAGTGAAAAAATTGTGGGTTTTTATTTATTATTATTTGGATTGGAATGTAGACTTTGTGAATTGGGAATTACGAAAAGAAAAACAAAAGGCAAAAGGGAAGACTTGACGCAATCTGTTTCAACAAGATACTCTCTCTCTCTCTCTCACACACACACACTTGTTGGAGGAGAGAGAATGAAACGAAGAACGAGTATACGGCATTATGAGCCGGATTCCAGGTTCGTGATGGAAATGTGCTGGGCTTCTGTGAATGTCCGTGGGAAGTTCATATTGACCCCTCCAAATTTGTTATTGGTCCTTACCAGCACATGACAGATACTTTTATTGGCACCCACCCTTTTTTTCTTTCTCTCTCTCCCTCTCTTTTCTCTTTCTCAAGTTCTCCCTTGTGCACGGAATACAATCAAATAACAATTCTGTTTTGTTTTTTGTTTCTCTAACAATCCAACGAGATCACGATTTAATTGTATTTATAGAACTCACCTCGCAACAAAATCACGATTAGATTTTGTAATTTTTATTGTACTATGGGAGCAAGAAAAAATGTTCAATGGAAATATCATTCTTTTGCATAATACATAACATAATTTTATTTTTGTTGTACATTTTTTTGCATCCTAATTGTACAATATAATTGTGATTTTATTGTGCAATTTTTTTAATCCCAGACACTTATGCTACACTAATGGATGCCAAAAAATGTAAAATGAAAATGTGATTTGTGTATTTAGTTGCATAATGTTTTTCGCATCCCATTAATACATCCTAAGTATATTTCTACTATACAAAGTAGAGAAGGGTATCTTTAAAAATTTTGAATGTTGTTGGGGTTAATAACAACTCCCATGTCTGTGGCTCTGTGCATGCATGAGCTTCAATCCATCACTTCAATTTTTTATTCTTTTTCACTTTTTTAGTGCATGTACTGAGGTACACCGACTAGGGTATGTTAGGATATTTCAGTTAGGATAATTTAAAAGTATATTTAAGACTAAAGTAAGTTTGGAATCATATTTACTTATCCTTTAAAAGTATGTTTGAGTAAAATTTTATTTGCAAACTTTATTTTGGAGAAATAAAACTTGTGATACTTTTACAAATTCAATTTAACTAAAACTTAAATTTGTAAACTTTAATTCAAACATGCACTAATTCTTTCAAAATATAAAAATTATTCAAGCAATTTTTATTTTTTCAACGAAGTCTTCGGTACACACATAGTTTGGAAAGAAAATAAATTTAGTTGTTGGGAGCATGTAGCATAGTAATAGTCCTATGCCAAATCGAGTCTTATATATATATATATATATATATATATATATATATATATATATATATACACGTAAAAACACACTTATGACATTTTATTTTTTTAATTAACTTAATAGCTTATAGATACGATTTGAAATCTAATAAAAAAATATGGAAACTAGGCATAGATGTAGCTATATTGCCAATGAATGGGAAACTTTATCAGCTTACTTAGCAAAACTAAGACTAAAATTTCTTTTATTAACTATGTATATGTAACTTTTTTTTTATAAGTAACACTTTAATAATTTTGAGTACTTCAGTTAATTGTTAGAATCTCTTAAA
This sequence comes from Glycine tomentella, assembly GCA_007407185.1. Lineage (NCBI taxonomy): Eukaryota > Viridiplantae > Streptophyta > Magnoliopsida > Fabales > Fabaceae > Glycine > Glycine tomentella. The sequence continues at coordinate 52,537 of PYAF01006217.1, read as the reverse complement.
ATATTTATCATTAAGTGTGTGAATCAATTGACATAAAAGTATTTTCGTTTGACAATTGGTTTTGAATTTGAGTATTAGGTATACAATTTCGTTGAATATTAAGAGGATGAGTTTTACTGTTAATAAAGATCATCGTTGAATTAAGCAAGTGTGTCTCCAATAGAAATTACATGTGATTTATATTGAAGAATTCTAGAAAAATGTTTTATCAAGATTTATCATTAATTATAGAATGGAAAAATAACAAAATAAAGATGAGAGATTAAAATTAAATATTTAGAATTTTATAAAGATAAAAAATAAGCAGACTAAGTATAGATGTATTCACCCTTGCTAAATAATGAATTGGCAGCTTCCTTAGTTTGTCTCCTAACAAAACTAAAACTAAAACTAAATCTTCTTCTTTTTTTAAATATGTACTATATGTAACTTTTATTTTATAAGTAACACTTTAATAATTTTGGGTACTTCATTTTAATTGTTTGGATTCTCTTAAAATATCTAATATAAAATGTGTGGATCAACGTATACAAGATTATTTTCAGCTAAGCAATAGTTTAGATTTTGAGTTTTAGGTATATATAATTGAATATTAATTTAAAGATAAAATTTTACTAGTAAGTTCCCAACTTGAGCAAGTCTGTCTTCAATAAAGACTATATATGGTCTATACAAACTAACAATTAAAAAAAATACATTATGTGTCACAACTAGGTTCAGTCAAAGTTAGTGGCATGACTGAAGAGTTTACTTTAACTCCAACTATTGGTGAATTTGGAGGAAGTAGATTAGGGTTACCTAAAGGAAGGACTTGTTGTTCTATTAAGTATAGTCAAAATGTTGAAATTGCTAAGAAGTTAGGGTTGAGATTTTGTGGTGTGGATTTAACGGTGAAGATGGGGTCTAGCTGGTGGTGGTATGCACCAAGAGATGGGAGTTTTTGAGTTGTTGTGCCAGTTACCAGAGGAGAACTTCACGGTGGAAAGTGCGGTAGTGAGGGCACTGTTTTGTGTCAACGATAATGGTGGTTTTTATTCTGAGATTGTTGATGTTACTCCACTTGGGAACGTTATCTATGATTCAATGATGCGGAATCCACCTGGGGGGATCGATTTGAGTGTTTATGATGCCGTAATTTCGAGAAAGAAGGCAGATTAGGATTATTTACTTTTGTTTTAACTTTTTGTTGTTGTTTTGAATCTAATTGTGTATTTTGTTGATGTTGTTGTTGAAGGATTACTATAAGGTCCTACTAGGGGCACACTTCTTTTTATTGTTATCGGATGAATTTTATGTACTTTCCATTAAGGTCCTGTTTATTTGTTCATCAATCATGGTGCTTGAGGTAATTCTAAAATTTGTTATAATAAGAAATTTCTTTGTCCACTAATCATGTTTAAGAAAAATACAGTGGACAAAATCAATACACATTAATATATAGGTTTCAAATTAGTATATAGGCTACAAATGGCTAATTAATTTTTAGCTTCATTCATGTGACTGTTTCGAGATTGAATGTTGTGTATTCTTTGAAGTTTTGGACCAAACTTGAGATTTATAAGCTTCAAATTATGCTTGTAACCTTGTACATTATATATGGAAGGGATCAAATTATGAAGTGAAATTAATTATGAGGATGAGTTGAGACCTCAATCAAATGAATCAATTTGAGATTACTATATGCCCTAAAGAATCAGAGGCCACCATCTCATGAAGATATCTTATCTCCATAATATATAGTACTTCTACCTGGACTTTATATAAATTCCCCTAACTAACATCTGAAGAAAAGGGCAGAAGTTGAATACAATTAATATAATGACTTCGTAGACTGACGAACACATGTTATAACGAATCACATGTTAACTTTAACAATTAATAAAAGATTACATTAAAAAGTGTCTATGTCTTATTAGCATTTCTCAACAATCTCTCCTCCTTAAACATTACTCGGAACGGTGATTAATTCCCTTAACTACGTTGATGTTGTCATCCATGCCTCGTTCTTCGTTGCGTGAGTTTTTTTTGCCTCCTTTGTAAAAGTGGTGCTCTTTGAGCTTTATATATATGCATTCCACTTCATAATCTTCTGGGTCTTGGAAGGCTTTGTTTTTCATTGTCTGATGTGTCTTATGATGTAGCGTGTATTTAGGCTCTAGTGCATCTCTTATAACTATGTCCTAGCTAGACCCAAAATAATAATTATCATCAGAATTTCTAATAGATAAGGAGAATTTGTCATAAATATAATCTGCAAAGAGTGAAGACAAAAAAGTAGGGGGGCAATTAATTCATCTTGCATATGATCTCATTTATATAGGCACTAACTATTTGAGGTAGCATACTAGCACTTTTGGGAGGTTATATTACTTTTTTTCTTTTTCTTTTAATGGTAGAAGGAAGAAAATAAACCTTAAAATGGAATACATAATTCAATCATTATACATGTCCTTTTCTGCAGTTTCTTAGGTACATTATCTTCCTAAAGAAGCATGGAAAGGACGAAACATATTTTCTCTCAGGCAAGAAAGAATAAAGCGTTGCATATCATATATAGCTTCTGGATTACAAAGTTAAGATCTCGAACATACCCCAATATAAATGTTATGAAATATTATACTTGTTAATAAAATTGAACCACCAATGTAACTCGGGAGCATTTATACCAATGTTTTAAAAATTGGATTCATTGTCGACTCGATTGAGACGTTAAGTTAATGAATCATTCGTTGAATCAATAGACCAATAGTTGAACATGAATTAGTGTAACTAAATGTAAAATAAAAATATATCTATTAATTGTCATAAATTTAATAGTTAATTATGATAGTTTGATGGTAATTAAGTTGATTCAATAAACAATTTTTAGGTCTTTAGTTCAATTCTTAGATGAACCATTTTATCTATTTTTATTAAATTTTATATTTTTTTAAAAATTAATATTTCTACAACCGATTCAACCAAATTGGATTATTGATTCAATTGGACTGGTTCAATCATAAACTAATATGGTTGAACCAGGTCAATCCAGATCGATGATATAATTTATTCAACAAGAAACTCGAACACTATCAATTCCTACTTAATCCATTTGGATCAGATTTTAAAATTATGTTCCACATTACACTCTGTCTCAAATTGATTGATATCTTGGGAGATATTTTAAAACTATGGACCATTGGTTGGTTTGATGGTTGCCAAGGGGGATTTAACTGCTTAAGGGTAAAAAGAGAATGGGAGAAAAAAAATATTGTATATTCAAATTCTTCCTTCTAATATTTATAATAAAACTAATATTCATTCATAAAAAAATTGATATTTTAGTATTGAAAAAAAAATATTGACCAATGTTCTTTATTTTTTATGAGATATTAAAACATTTATTATAATTGAAAAACTTAATAATATATTTATTAAATTAAAAAAGAGATTAAGAACATTTTAATAAATTATTCCCTAATAAATACTAGTTTCTTGAAATACTTATTTTTGTTTCTAATATGTGTGAAAAATAAAATTAAATACCAGTCATTTTGAGGCGGTGAAGCATAAATTTACTTTTGGAAAAAACTTGTTATTTTCTTGTGAAAATTGATTTTGAAACACCAAGATAAACGATTCTGACCTCAATGTTATATAGTTTTGAAAAATGTGAATGAGAGTGATGTCATGCATGTTGAAAGTGATGAATATGATACTTTGTTTAGATAACGACGACTCCTCGAACAACCAATCTAGAACCTAACAAAAATAGAAAAAGCAAAGAGACACTATATATATAGATACACATCAAGTAAAAACATTGGAACCCTTTAAGCTTCCACCAATACCACACACTCAAATCTCATCTATAAACAAGTGAGAAAGAAGAATACTATGAGACAGTGAAAGTGAAGTTGCTCCAAACCACGACAAACACTAGGAAAATGGCAGCGGTTGGAACTAGGAGGTTTGGGGACGAACAAAGCACTCTGTTGGACGAGTTCGAAAGGCTATCCTTCGAGGCACACGCAGCACAGTTGAATAGGGTCATGCTGGGTCGAAGCCTTTCGAAACCAAAGTTGCAAAAGTGCTCACACTCACGACTACTCATTAGCGTGGCTCCAACGCCTATGGTGAATCAAGTCATGCAAAGGCCAACACGTCATCATCATCATGGTCGTGGGTTAGGGTTTCACAAGGCGTTGAAGAAATTGCTCAAACCCATTCTTGAAAGGAAGAGATTAGGTTCAGGGGCAAAAAAAAAAAACAAGTCTTCAATGATGATGATAATAATAAGGATTTACTCTCTTTCAAGGCATTCAGTAGATCATTGTGGTTCTCATCTATATAATATATATGCATATCAAATTGTTCATTACTATTATCTACTATTACCCAGCACTATGTAAATTACATAGTATAATGTCTTTTTGTCCCAAAATGTATGTATCTCCACAACATTTAGTTATGGAACCGTTTTCCATTTATGCGTCAGATTGAATGGTCTTAATCCCAAAATGTTTACCGTTGACAAATTATTAGGTGGTCATCTATAGTTTTAACCAGTAATTATGCAACACATGACTAATTTAATATTTTAACATGATTAGGAATGATTTTAATTTTTAACATCCCTTGAATTAAGGATAACATTATTACTATATTTTTGTTTAGATTATTGGTTGAGACCACAAATAACAAGTTGATCCTAAATCATTAAATAATTTATTGTAAACGTTATGATTTTTAAAATATTATGTTGCCAAATGAGATTCTTGGTTTAAATCTTAATTCGTCGTTATAAAAAAGAGTTATATATAAAATGAATATGAAAGGAAACTCTTTCAAAATGAATAATTTTGTGAATTTTTGTATTAAATTAATATTTGTTTTCTTTTATTAGCTACTCATTCAAATATATATATATATATATATATTATCAATTTTCAATTTTTTAATTAATATTATTGAGCAATCAAATATCTGTAAGATCATTGCTAAAATAAATAATTTTAAAACATTTAAATGCATTTATTTTTTATATTTTAATGTATATTCTCATTATCAATAAAATCATTTCTATTAAATTGTTTTTCATATTTACGTCTTATATTTTATTTGTATTTTTAATGCATTATTTGCATTACTCCCTCTGTTCTTATATATATATATATATATATATATATATATATATATATATATATTCTTTGACCAATGGAGGGTGTTGCTGTTTTGGAGATGATGAAGAAGGAGCATGGTGGTGTTCCTGATTGTGTTATATATATATATATATATATATATTCTTTGACCAATGGAGGGTGTTGCTGTTTTGGAGATGATGAAGAAGGAGCATGGTGGTGTTCCTGATTGTGTTAGTTATAGCACTGTGTTGCATGGGTTGTTGAAATGGAATGAAGTTGTGGCAGCCTTTGAGGTGTACAAGGAAATGGTGGGGCTAGGGTTGGAGGTGGGTTTGAGGATGATGGGGACTCTGGTGAGGAGATTGTGTAAGAGGTCATGGAAGGATAGAGATAGAGGAGGTCTGCTTCAGGATGCAGGTGAGGTATTTGAGAAAATGCTAGAGAGGGGTTGGGTGGTTGACCAGGGGACATTTGAGGTGATGGTCCAGGCACTTTGTGAGGGGAAGAGGTTTGATCAGGCTTTAGCAAATTTGTATGAGATGGTTAGATTGGGATATTCTGCAGAGGTAATTGCCTTTGACAAGGTGATTCAAGGGCTTCGTGATGAAGGAAAAGTGGATGATGCAGCGTCAGCTTTGGTCTTTTTGCATGCAAATGAGGGAATTCCCAATAGAGATTCTTTTGATGAGCTGATCCAAGAACTCAATGAGGACGGTAGATTTTTTGGTGCTTCTAATTTGTTTTGTGCTGCACTGAAGTTGGGTGTTGTTACCAATAGGAACCAGAGCTAAATGTTATAAAGAGGGAAGAACTGCAAGCTGACACAGGAGTTAGTCAGGTAAAGCTAGCTAGAGATGCTGACATTGAAATTTTGTTGCAAGAGACTATCAAGTGAATGAGGAATTTCGTATAAAGGGTAATAAGGTGTGGGAATGAGAAGAAAGGAGTGGGAGCAAAGCTAGGAAGTTTAGTTCGGTACTCTGTTAAGATTCAATTATGTGACTGACCTTCACAAAAAGGATGCAATTATATGGGTTTTTATTGAACCGAGATGTGGGAAGAGAAGTGCTATTTTTGGTCTCGGTGGAAGATGAAGTGAAGATGCAATAGCATTATTGTGTATAGGTTCATGCGAGTTTGTGGTGGCTGTGGTATGACATTAGAAAAATGTTGATGATTTTAACAACATTTAAAAAGTTATATTAATTTGACATTAGTAACATTTTAAAAATAAAGTTGATAATTGTGTAACAATAAAAAAAAATGTTACATTTTTTTTTAACATTTAACAAATATGAATTTTGTTAGCATTATAAACTTTTGTCATACTCAATTTTGTGCAATAGCATTGTAAACTTTTATCTCAAAAAAAAAAAAAAAAATAGTTACTTTATGTATGGTTTGCATGCACAAAGTTTGCCATGTGAAAATAAATTACATCTGCAGTACAAACCATACGCCAAGGTAACTATGTAGGCATACACAGGCAATTTCTAAACCATATGAAAAGCATTGCTAATAAATGATGAATCTCGTATGTCTGGAAACTTGTCTTAGACATTGTAAATCACTAAATCTTGATAAAATACAAAGGCTAGGAGCAGGAAAAGTGACTCGTTCCTTACAAGAAATTGAATGACAATTTTCAGATTATATGTACTCATCAGAATATAGAAATGTGAAAACAGTCATAAAAAGATTTATCAACCCAAAAATGCAACACGATCCTTTTGTACTGCCTGTGTTAGGTTGATATCGAAGAGCTCACAACGTATAGGCATCTCCATCTCATAGAACGGATTCTTCAAAACGTAGTCCGTGTACAATTCATAGACAAATTTCAATAAACTTTCCATGTGTTGTGCTCCAGGCTCACACACCACAAAAATTTTCGTCCCTGTATGGGAGAAGAATCATTTTTTGTTAATGTCAATATTAGAAGGAAATAAAAGGGTGAGGAATATTGCATGCTCATTTTGCCAGAGACATTTAACCGAATATAGAAATGTTAAACAACGAAAGATAGTCCCATTAAACTAAAAAGGGCAAAACATAAATGCTAAATTAAAGCAACGCATAGGAACATTTACACAGCAGCCAAACATCTAGAACAATGTCAACTCTTAAGAATATAAGTTCATTGATCCAAATCAGAAGGTGCATGTGTGACCCAGAGGAATGGGAAATTTTATTATCTTGTATAAAAAGCCAAGAGGACATGGCTAGAAAATAAATGAGCAATGGGTGTTCATTACCAGAAAAATGACAAGGCATAGAAAATTATTATAACAACACAGTAAGAAAGAAGTATGTAATAGTAATAAAAATAAAAAATAAAAAATAAAAAATAATAATAATAATAACAACAACAACAACAACAACAACCAAGTACAGACAATATACTACTGGTTCACGTCACCAGCAAGTTGTATTGATTGCTACAACAACCCAGCCCACCTTCCAAGTTCCAACTTAATGATTATGGATTTTTTACTCCAAAAATCTGGTGACCGCGAAAATAAATTATTCCTAAGTTTGCAACATATACAACTCTGCTAAAGTATTAGGTGGGCTTCACCTTATAATGGGGTTTAGCTGTTTAGCCTATCGAGACCTTTTAGATAGAATCGTGATTAAAATCCCAAAGCAATCAAGTTCATATTTTGAACAATCACCTTAAATAAGAAATACTTATGTTGCCAATATTATCTAGGGCTTCTGATATACTCAAACCATCTTTAATTGAAACCTGGCCATACATACTACAGCTACCTGCGACCTGCAACGCCTTAAATGTGTGCATGAAAAACAAAAGTCGGTACTATGTATTATAATTAACAGAGTAAAATGTAAATGATGTTAGACATAAGCTATTTATTTCATTCAGAGTAAATTACAAAGCTGATGTGAATTGTAATAATGAATTAAAGACTAATGTTTAGTAGGGGAAAAAAATACCTGTCAGTGATTGAAAGCAATGAAGATCAAAAGTATCAGCTTGAAGAAGTTCAATTCCTAAACAACCTGAAACAGGTGATAACTGCTGAGAGATAGCATGCATTGAGTGCCATAAACTTGCCACCCGCAAGCTATCATTGGTATCCATTCGTCCAGCAGACCCATAATCCTAAACATCAAAAGAAATTAAAATAGATTCCATGTAAAAAGAAAAGCTTTACTGCAACTATAGCTAAAATATTGAAATTGATTTTTTTTTAACAAAAGATTGGAAAGAAAATTAAGCTATCATTGCTATCCATCTTTCCAGTAACAACAGCAACAAAGATTTATGCCATCAATATCAGGAGCATACAAAATAAATTTCTTAGAAACCCAACAGAAGATAATTTGAAGTTTGAATTTGTGAGTAATAGAGAGAATAAAGACAACATACCTTATAGTATATCAATCCACCAGACTTATTGATGATGTAAAGACTGCATATCGCTGCCATTCCGAAAACTTATCCCGAATCTGAAATAAAGCCGAGCATAGAATTTAGCAGGGAAACATTCAAAATTAGATTCTTGTGCTTACAACAATCACACTATCTTAAATTTTACAGCACAATTAACAACCAACCAACATTATTGTGAACACCAAATGAAGACAATCAAGAGAATAAATATTTAAAACAAATATCATCATCAAAATGCTTCTGAATTAAGAAACACATAACCCAAAATTAAGAACCCCAATTTTTTACTTGTTTTGACAGAAAAAAGACATTTGATTAGACAGAAAAGAGGGAAACGATACAAAATGCTGTGTATGAATCAAGGTGCTAACTTTATCGGCTTAGCTACATAATTTCATATTTAGATTTGTCAAGAATAGGGATGGGCATTGATAGAACTGGATCAGACTTCAGAGAGAATTGAGTTTTCTTGTAGAAAAATGCCTGGGGTATTCAAGAGACATGAACTTTCCAACGAATTATCTGAAAAGGATCCTTTACAAAGCTTCTTCCCTCTTTTATACATCTGATACCCCTGTAACTAACTAATGCAGTTAGTTATTTCATTACAATTATTTCAGGGAATTATTTATTGTAATCTAATCTGCCCCCTGCTTATTTCCCCTAACGTACACTCTCCTAATAGAGTAATAGTTGGTTGGTGCCTACGAGGTATGGTTTGGAATTTTGGGAAAACCAAACCAAAACCAAATCAAACCATTAGAACGGTTAGGTTTTTAAAAACCAAACCGTATTTTTCTACAAAACCAGTTAGGACTTTGAAGTTTACATGAACCAGTTTTGAAACTAGTTTCCAAAACCAGTTTGATTCCGAATTAATTTTATTGAACCATAAACCAGTTCTAAACCTCAAAATTCGTTTAGAAACAGGTTTTAAAACTAATTCAAGATTCAAACATATTTTTGAACCCAAATTCAGTTTTTTATTTTCAAAACTATTTTTTTCTCCAAAACTGCTATTTTTTCTAAGCACAATATTCTAGATTTATTCGACTATTAGCAACTAAGCCTACCACCAAACATCAAGCAATGAAAGAATCGCTACAGCCTCAAACAGTTCCTATTTCCGAAAAATTAAACAGAAGCATGTTTATAAATCTGGCACAGAATGCTTCCAAATATTAAATACAGATGGGAAAACGTTTAAACAAGAACACAACCTCATCATCCACCAGAGAAATCTCTGAGAAAGAAGTACAATACAATATTCTAAGCAAATCAACAAGGAAAAGAAAGAGGAAAAAACAGAAGAATCGTCACAATGCTTGGGAGATCAATTCCACACATACAAACTAGATCACACTCTGATTTAATTCATTGGCTTAGCACACCAGTTGATCTATAGTTTCGGTATTTTTATCGAACACCTAGGATCTCCGATCAGGAAAGAAAAGAATATACTATCCACAGTGTCAGCCCTATTCATTTATCTATGCTCATTGCTTAAAATTTTAAGCAAAAATCAGAAAATTTTGCGAGTGTGGAGCAGTGAAAGAAAAATCAACTCATCATAAAATAGAAACGAAAACGAAACAAAGGAAGGTGACAAACCTGCAACGAAAACCATTCAAACAAAGGAAGAAGCAGACGCCGACTAAAGCAAGGTGCTCAGACACTCTAGAATGGGGAAAATCACGGCACGAATTATGATCAAGAGCAGAGAAAGAAAAATAATAAAATGAGTCATTTTTGTCCTTTTTACATTAATACCATTAAGGTCTTATCTTTTAAAATAATTAATTTAAGGATAAAATATGTTTGAGATTCGTGTAAAATTTGAAAAATATTAATTTCGTGTTAATAACATTTTTCGTATTAAGTTGATCCTTGTAAAAATAAAATATATTTTTACTAGTCTTTAGTGATAAATTCGTTAAACAATAATCTGAAATGATAAATCTCCTAAAAAAATTTATAATTCTTGGTCACTTTTCGAGTAATTTGCTCGTACTTTTTGATGAGTTTAGGGAGGGGATGAAACAATTGTAAGTTTTGGTATCTTTTGAATATGTTTGGAAAGGTACAAAGAGAAAAAAATAACTAAATTTATTAGCCATGTTAAGAAATTGTTTAACGAAGTTATCACTGAGGATCAAAAAAATGTTTGATTTTTACATGGACAAAATCAATAAGAAAAAATTTATGAGAACGAAATTAATATTTTTAAAATTTTAGAGGAATCACAAACATATTTAACCCTTAATTTTAACTTGTATTAAAAATCATCCAAAAATTTAAATTAATTATGTTATCATAAAATAATTAATTTAAACATCATGATAGTTTTTAATCATCACGATAAAAATCTTAATTTATACAAATATCCAATACAAATAGATGTACTAAAATGGGTTAAGTTAGTAAAGTTGGCTTGATATTGCCCAATAAAAGTGTATGGTTTAGACTTGAAATTGAGCTTGAATTAAATGTGAGTTTTTTAGTCCAGACATAGCCATATGTGGGCTTAACCCACAAAAATCCATCAAAAGCCCAAAAAAGTTAGATTTTTATAAGGTTAGGTTTTATTTTAGAAACTTGAATTGAATCCGAAATTTTTTAGTTGACTTATTATAACATGCAACTTGCATCGAATAATCCAACATTGGGTTAGGTAATCCATTTTGCCACCTCTAAATGGAAAGAACTCATCCTCAAATTCTAAATCTTTAAAATTAAATCTAACCAAATTCATGTCTAATCACCATGTATAACTAAAGAGAAAAATCATGTATAACTAAAGAGAAAAATAAAAGCGGTATTGGTGAATATAGAAACTTCACCATTTCTTTCCCTTCATAAAATAAGGGACTTCTTTGCCTTATTCAATGCAACTTATAGACTAATAAGACGAAAATTACTCAATAAAATAATAGTATATTATTTTTCATTCTTAGCAAAGTATTGTGGTTCTCAAACTAGGTGATTTTAATTATTTAGACTAATAAACATAAAAGGAAATAAGAAAGACATTTAATAGGGTTATTGAACACAACTTTAATTAAATTCTTGAACTGTTTTTTTTTTTTTTTAAATTTGATCGTTGTATTTGTATTTATTTTTTATTTGTGTTCTTTTATCTTATTAGTGTTCTAGAAAATTAATCATAAGTATCTAATCAGAAGTGAAGTCACAAGATTTTAAATCATTGGATTGGATTTAAATCAAAACTCATTTTTTTAAAAAGGTGATTTTTTTCCAAATCACTTTGAAATCAGTTTTAAATGTGGTAATCGGTTCAAAATCGATTTTAAGCAAACAAACAAAAATCAATTTCAAATTTGGTTTCAAACCAGTTTAAATTTGTAAACATTTTGTAAGATTGTTGCAATCCAAAATTTGGTAATCGGTTCAAAATCGATTTTAAGCAAATAAACAAAGATTGTTGCAACCAGTTTAAATTTGCTGTAAAATTTGGAATAAGACTTTCAAGATTGGAATCCATGTACTTGAGAAATAGTGCTTTGCTGCCACCTTGAATGAAGTGCATTAGTTGTGGCATTATAGGTTTGGACACTTGAATTTCAGAAGTTTGGAGCTACCGTAGAGTAAGAAAATGGTAAAAGGTCTTCCACAAATAATAGAACCACAACAGATATGTGAAGATTGTTGTGTGAGCAAGTAGACTAGAAGTGCATTCAAATCCAAAACCCTTCTCAAATCAAGCTATAAGTTATAAGAGATATATTCAGATGTGTGTGGACCCTTTAACTTTAAGATCCAATCTCTTGGAGGTAATAGTTACTTTGTATCTTTCATTGATGAGCATATAAGATGTGGATTTATCTGCTAAAAAGGAAGAGTGAAGTGTTACTTGTTTTTAAGAAGTTTAAATTAATGTGTGAAAAATAAAGTGGAAAGTTAATTAAGGTGTTAAGGACAGATAGTGGAATTGAATATACTTCACGTGACTTTTAGAAATATTGTGATGAAGAAGGGATACTTCATGAAGTAACTGCTCCTTATACACGCCAACATAATGGGGTGGATGAAAAAAGGAACAAAACTATCATGAACATGGTGAGAAGCATGTTAAAAGGCAAGAAATTGCCTAAGTATTTTTGGGGAGAAGTTATGTCAACAACTTGCTTCATATTTAATGGAGTCCTACAAGAGGCCTGCAAGATAAAATTCTAGAAGAAGCTTGGTCTGGAAAGAAACCTGATGTATCACACCTCAAGATCTTTGGTTCCTTATGCTTTAAGCATGTTCTAGTACAAGGAAGAAGTTGGATGATACAAATGATCCAATGATCTTCATTGGGTATCATCTAATTGGAGCTTACAAATTGTATGATCCAAGAGGCAGGAAAATAGTAATAAGCAGAGATGTGATTGTAGCTGAGTCAAAATGGTGCAATTGGGATGAATATAGTCTCAAAGCTAGTGTGGAGATGAGGCTACGCGAGGACCAAATTATTGAACCTAAGTCATCAGAAAATGTTCAAACTAGAAGACTTCAAAGAAATAAGCAACAACCTCAAAGGTTGAATCGTTGTAAAATGTTGCCTGACAACCTTGTGACAAAAGAAGGAGCTTGGTCCATCTAACCTTGTTCATTGAAGCAGAACATGTGACCCTTAAGGAGGTAATTAAAGATGAGAAGTGAGTGACTGCTATGAAAGAGGAGCTGAATTCAATTGAGAGGAATCACACTAGGCAAATAGTTTCATTGCCTCAACATGAAAGACCTATTATTGTAAAATGGGTTTATAAGATTAAGAGGATGCCTGATGGAACTATTGCTAAGTATAGGGAAAGGTTAGTAGCAAAAGGGTTTCTACAAAAGGAAGGAGTGAACTTTTATGAAGTCTTTGCATCAGTGGCCAGGTTAGAGACAATTCGATTAGTAACATCAATTGATAGCCTCAAAGGGTGGTCTCTCCACCAATTAGATGTCAAATCTGCATTCCTGAATGGACCATTGGATGAAGAGGTCTATGTCAACTAGCCACCTGGTTTTGAAGTAAATGGAGAAAATGATAAGGTGTATAACTTAAGAAATCATTGCATGGCCTTAAGTAGGCTCCAAGAGAATGAAATTAGAGAATTGATCTCTTTCTAATGCAACAAGGTTTTCTAAAGTGTACAAGTGAATATGAAGTCTATACTTGAGCATCACAACCTTCTGATCTGTTCATTGTGTGCTTATATGTGGATGACCTGTTAATAACTGGAAACAATGAAGGAAAGATCATTGAATTCTAAGGGTGTATAATGTTGAATTTGAAATGTCTGATTTAGGGGAGCTTGCCTAATTTCTGGGAATGGAACTCATTCCAAGAAATAAAGGAATTTTCATACACCAGAAAAAGTATGCAACAAATATTCTGAGGAAATTCAACATGTCAGATTGTAATCTAGCATCAACTCTTGTTGAAACTGGTGCAAGGCTGATTAAAGAAGGAGACGAAGATCCTATAAACTCAACACATTATAGACAACTGGTTGGATCACTAAGATATTTGTGTAATACCATGCTAGATTTGGCTTATGGAGTTGGCTTGATAAGTAGGTTTATGGAGGAGCCAAGAGCATCTCATCAAGCAGCTAGGAAAAGGATATTGAAATATATCAAAGGAACACTTGACATTGGCTTTTTGTTTCCAAATGACTTGCAAGTGTAAAGGTGTGGAGATTGTGGGCTATACAAATTTTGACTGGTGTGGAGATAAATATAAATGAAAGAGTACAGGTGGATATGCCTTTATGTGTGAAAATGGTTCAAGCTCACGGATTTCAAAGAAGCAAGATGTAGTTGCTTTATTCTTATGTGAAGCTGAATATATAGCTGCATCATTTGGAGCATGCCAAATTGCATAGTTGGAAACTCTATTGAAAGAGCTGAATATGAAAGCAGCTATGCCTTTGAAGATGAGGATTGAAAACAAATATGCAATTAATTTGGCAAAACATTAAGTTGCTTATGGAATAAGTAAGCACATTGAGACGATTTCATTTCTAGAGGGATTAGATAAACAAAAGGAATGAAATACTGCAACAGTAAAGATCAGATTGCAGATATATTCGCCAAGCCATTAGAGGCTAATAGATTTTACAACTTCAGAGACAAATTGGGTATTCTGTCTTTGAGCAAATCTGAATTAAGATGTGTGTTGTAAGTAATTCAACTTTGCTATAATTAGTTGGTGATTAAGTCTATTTTTATGGTATGTTAGTTAATGGGTCTATACGTTGGTTAGAGCCCACATATTCAGTTAGTGTGACAGTTAGAGTTAGTTGAATTAACAACCAATTGTATAAAATATTGTATGTGAATACTTGTGGTGATAGAGATTTAATAACAATCCTTTTTGTACTTTCACTTCTCTATTATTCTCGAAGTTTTCTGTTTTGAGTGTCTGTGAGATAGAATGTTCTTGCACTAGCAGTTGGTCTGGATTATATCTGTCCAATTTTACATTTTTCTCTAACTTGTACTTTTAAACCAATCAAAGACAACAATAAACCATACCATTCAATACTTAACTACTCAATAAAAATATTCGTAACTATTTTCAATGATAAAGAAAACACTATGAACTGTATCAGTTAATTCTTTATTGTTCATCGCAAGAAACAATGGAACAAAGCTTAATAATGGCTGGCTTTTTTTTTATAAAACCTTTATGCACCACAAGAGCTTCAGTTTCGCAAATAAACTACAAACAATTTTAACTCAGTGTTATAACACAGCCAATTCGCTAAGCTTAATGAACTTAATCCATCTCACTTGGTAAATTATATCCTACAAAATAAAAGAGCAAAATAAATGATAATTCTCAGGACTTCAACTACAAAATTTGATGTGAAATCTTAAGCACGGCTCATGTACTGCCCAGTTCTTGAATCGACCAATATTTCATCACCGACATTTACAAAGAGTGGGACATTGACAACAGTGCCGGTGTCAAGTGTGGCTGGTTTTGTTCCGCCTGTCAATCAAATTTTGTTATCAGGGGCGTAGTATGTTCTACAAGGGAATGTAAGAAAAAAGATGATACAGGAGAAAGGAGGAAACCAAACAGTATAAGCCATAATGGGATATCACACATATGTGTTTCCTTTTACAACAGGCGTGGTAAACAAACCTATCATGTCCTTTGAAAATTCAATACATCATCTTAGCATTTATATGACCAACAATAGAACTCAATCAAGCTCCTTTTTTTAATTGGCTGATGCCAAATTGTGAAATATGCATTAAGAGAAATCTTAATGAATTCATCTCTTGACAGATTGAGAAAGACAATAATGAGAATCATGGTCTAGCTGATGAGAGATGATATTATCATTTTATTGTAACAGAAAATTTTCTTGGCTACAAATATGGTTGACATTTACAATGTTTGCAATATGAATTTGGTCAAAATAGAAGTTTGCAGTATAAACAAAATGGTATCACCTTGGGCGGTGTCACCCTTAAGTCCTGGATCCACATCAACTACAGTAAGTTTGATTGTGATAGGGAGTTCAACATCAATAACCTGAGAAATATTATAAAGAGACAAACTGTTAATCAAGATAAATAGCATTAACTGCACATATCTTATTGATTTATAAATACCATACTGCCAATCAGGAAATGCTCCTCTAGTGTGAGTTAGTCTCTGAAGTGATCAAGCAAGGGTCTACTACTCTTAAACTATAGTGGGTTAAGATCACAATATGCTTTGAATAAAATCAAGGATGTGTACTAATACAACCATACTACTCAGTTTAGAGAGGGGAAAAAAACCCCTCAATTTAGAGGAGCCTTGTGTCTGCCAATCTATGCATAAGCAAGAATCTATAATCGTATTAAAATATATAACCCCACAACATTTATTACCACTGCAGACCAAGATCATTCAAAATTTTAGAAAAGCATGCAGTCCTATAAAAGTGTAATACCATTAAAGCTGATACAAGTTACAACCATATAAATTAGAAGCCATCTAAATAAAATAAATATTTGCAATACGGTACATTTTAAATTAGTTTTATACATTAGCAACTATGCATCAACACTTTCCTCCCTTGGGACAAAATTAAATAGAAGTTAGTTATTTACGTCTTATTTATGAATATTAAAATTATATTAATTCAAGTTTTCTAGAACCAGGCCACCACTTATTGTCCTATAACTTTTATCCATAGTGGTCTTGAAACATAAAAGTTTGAGATAGTGGAAGACATAGTATATTATGAGATGAGATGGTTACTTTTCCATTCCACAACAGCAAATTGCAGTCCATCCCTTCTTTTAGCCACTTTGTTCTGTCTCCAATTTCCTTTTCACCCAGACGAAACTCCTAATATGTATTCTGCGAAAAATTAAAATACAGCAAATTAGACATAGAGACTATGACAAATTAAACACAATATTCGTTAGTTAACTAATAGCTAATCATAAACACAAAAGAACTATTGAGAAGAGAGGATAAATGTAATTGAATTTTTTTTAATAACTCTTCAACATAGTCATTAGTCAATAATCCATGGGTAGAGATTATATTTAGGTAGAGCCAAAAAAATGTATATATCATAATTTGTTAAATTATATAATTATGCATTCCAGATAATTACCAAGTCCATGAAGACAAATTGAGCACCATCTTTATATGTAAACTGCTTTGTTTCCTTGAACACTTCTGCTTTCTCAATCTGTCAAAAGGAAACAGAACATATGAAATGGGAAAAGATAAACCCAGAAATCCAAATTTTTAGCCATAACTGTCAAATTAACCTCACTCCTCTTTGTACTTTGAACCAAGAAAGGTAACAAAAACACAAACATGAGTCTTAGAATATGTGCTTAAGAGACTAATTGCACCGCACAAACCAGCTTGTAAAGTGAGGATTAGCTAGGGATTTTTAAAAAGTATTAGTGAATCAAATTGAACCACTAGTTAAAAAATCAGACCATTTTCAACTGTGCACTGAACTGGAGAAACAGTTCGGTTTAGTTTGGGTGAACTGTTTTCCAGTTTGGTTCAGTTCAGGGAGTACTATTTTCCAATTTGATTCAGTTTTCTGTACTGAATCAAACCATGAACGAGCCTAGGAGTATCCAAGTTTTGTCAAGACTACATTGACCATATCTCTAGTTAGTGTGGGATCTACACTCCCTGAGATTCAATGTCCCAACATTTGCACACTATGACACTTCACTCAGCCTATCTAGTCAGCCCCTTCGTAGGTAGTCCTTCATGAGACATCGAAAATCAACTCTGTTACATCCCAATTAAGTCAGGCTAGGGCTGACCCTCCACGGCAACCAACTTGACATGAAAATTCTATAATACATGCATTTGAGATAGGTATCAAGACACACACTATGACACTTCACTCAGCCTTTCTAATCAGCCTCCCGTAGGTATCCCTTTCTAAGACACTAGCGACCGACTCTTAAGCCACAAGAGGAGTGCTAGGAACACACTCTAGTCCATGGGCTAGGGGTGACCGCAATTAAGGTTTCTTTTCAACGTTAAGTTTATCTCCCACAATCCCTAGTCCTAAAAGACGGAAAAAGATCCTCTCCATTTCTTCCATTGACACTACCCAATCAGTCTTCTACTGAACCTATAATCAAAATCAAACGCAGTGATTATACAGAAGCATTCCAATTTAGTGTGCATTACCGAACTTCCAGCTCTAAATGTTTTATCCACCGTGTTCCCCGTAATATAATTCTTCATCTTGGTCCTGACAAACGCCGCGCCTTTTCCCGGCTTAACGTGAAGAAACTCTGAACCGTGCAAGCCAAGTTAAAGAAGCTTCACAATTCAAAACTAAAACCAAAATTCACACGTGCGGTAAAAAAAACCTAACACACGCCAAGGAGCACCATCGACTTCAAGGTTGGTGCCGACCTTGATGTCGTTGCTGGTCAAGGCGTAAATCCCTGAAAGAAAGGCGCAAGTTAGAGAAGAGCGAAGGGTTGTTAGAGAAAGCGTGGAAATCAAGGAGCGAAGAGACTCACTGAGAAATCGGGGTTTAGAAGAAGAAGGGGTTCGCATTGGGAGAAGAGAGGGTAATGCAGAGGAGGAGGAAGAGGAAGAGCTGAAACTTGACATTGGAGAAGAAAAAGCGGAGAGGCTAAGCTTCAAGGTTGCAGTTCCCGCCACCATTATTGTCACTGCGTCGCAGTTCTTACAAAGAAGATAAGAGAGGTTCTGTTTCGCCACCTGAACTGCCACTTTGGCTCAATTCAGGTGTTTCGGACAATTTTTTTTTTTTTTTTAAATATAGTATATGTTTTATTTTTAAAAAAAATGAATTTTACAAATTCTTTTCATTTTGGTTAATTGATTGATTTTATATATATTTTTTAGATACGTGAATGTGGCAGAAAATTGAACTATTAATCTTTATACAAATTATTTAATGGTTTTATATAAATTTGTATAAAATACGAAAAATAAAAATATACAAAATATTTAAAAATAAAATTATTGATCTCTACAAGCTAAGATCATTCGAATTTTATTACACTAAAAAAATTACATTTTTGGTTTATATATATATATATATATATATATATTTGTTAACATATACATATTTATTTTTTATTGGTAACAACGTACACTCACTTTTTTTTATAGTTGAAATAAGATAATAATTATTCCCTTCATCCCAGAATGATTGATGTTTGAGCCTTTGAAAAAAAAAAAGACTGATGTTATTTTTTAATAAGATATTTAGACATTTATTCTAATTTTACTCTTTAATAAATAATGTTGTCTCAAAAGACTTAATAATATATTTATTGAAATTAAAAGAAAAAACAATGATATTTTAATTAAATTGTCTCCTAATAAATATTAATTATTTTGAAATACTAGTTTTC
>PYAF01006217.1:10232-24612 GCA_007407185.1 Glycine tomentella | reverse complement strand
AAATTATGAAATTTATTTAAATTATCAAAATTGTAAGTTAGGTTAATATAAATTTTTAAATAATTATACTATCATTAAATAATTTTAAATTTTGATTATTCATTGCGTAATGATATAACTATATCCTCAGAATAAGAAATGTGAAAATCGTAATAGTAAGCCACGTACATTTAAAAAAAAAAACTGGCTTAATGCCACTTTTTTATCATACCAACTTCTTTTTGTTTTTTAGTTTTACTCCAAACAAATTAATTTGATTAATTTTAATCTCAATTTTTTTAAAAAAAAAAATTTATCTTCTCTCATGTCATTGAACTAACTTGACATATTGACATAAGTGTAAAAGTTTGAAATTTTTTTTACCAAAAAGTAAAAACTTGAAAATAAAATTTACCAAAATATGAAAAATTAAAGGTAAAATTCATCAACAAGTAAAAATTGGAGAGTAAAAAATATAATTATTTTAATATGCCATGTCATCTTATCGAAAAAAGGTAAAATTTACAATTTTTAAAAAAAATTAAAGATAAAATGCATTAAATTATTTTATTGGAAGTAAAAATTTTGCTACAAAATAAAAAAGTTTGGGGGAAAGTATCATTAAACCTAAAAAATAAGAAAACATTTATCATCATAAGTTATTCTCGAACCCATAGATTTAATTATACAGTTAAATATAAATGGTTAACATATAAGTAGATTATTCTCTTTGCTGATTACACACTTGTCAACAACTAAGAAAAAACCAAGGCATGGTGGTAGTGATAGTCACAAAGTGCTACACAATGGTGGTGTATTGTAGGGAGAGATTTGTTGAAGATGACTGTGTAATTGGGTTGGGGAACGGGGGAGTAGAAGAGGTAGATCTAGGTGATGATAGTGAAGTCGATGATGTAGAGAGGGTGAAAAATAGAGCAAAATGTGCGACAAAAGACAAGTGCTAATAGAAAGGAAGTGTTTTATAAAAGTGTAGAGGCCATTCTGAGATGACAATGTTAGGGAGTCCTCCTTCGTTTCTTTCTTGAGATACACAACTCCTAATTTTGCTCTCAAAAAGTAAATTTTGGAAAGTATTATAACACATTTAGAAAGTAGTTTCCAGAAGTTCTAAAATTTTAAGACTCTTCAAAATTTAGTTTCTGGAAAAGAATAATATTGAAAAAAAAAATACATAAGAAAGATGCATTTAGCAAGTACATGATGCATTTAGCAAATTGCCAAGTTCCAAATATTATTCATTGGGCCGAATGAATTATGGAACACGTTGGCCTACACTAAAATCGTCAAAGCATGGCAAGTAAATTACAGCAGTCGAATGACCAGATAAAATAATTGCTTTAAAGAGAGATTGAAGATGAATATTCATACATATATGTCGACTAACTTAGTACAGAAACATCAAACATGAACAATATATTTGTTCCAACTCATATGAAACAACAATAAATAAGTTAGTCGAAAAAAATGTTAAACAATTTAGGAAATCAATACCCTAAAGTCGTTAATTAAAAAAAAATTTAAAATTTCTATTTTTTTTACAGAAATAAAAATTTCTATTAAAGACTATTATTAACATAATGAGGGCCAAAACTGGATGTTTCAATGGTACTCCAGAACCTAGAATATGAGCTAGACTGCAAGGTCGTGGTTGAAGCTCTATCATCTAAATTTATTATATTATTTTATCTTTCATCTTTATCAAAAAGAAACTTATTGGTGAATTTTATCAGGAGACAAACAAATCACTAGCCATGTTTTAGCAAGGACTTCACAATTTTATGTTAACAACTATGTTTTATTAATAAAATATTCTTATAGTTTTTTTAAAAAAATATAACAATGTTCTTATAGAAAAAACCAACATGTCATTTTCCAATAATCAAGATTTTGTTTATTCACCAATACAAATTTTTGGAAACATTGACCATTTTGTCACTGTTCACCTAAATATATACTACAATGCCAGGTTAACAATAAAAAATTTCAGACTGTCACATGGACTCTTTCGCCTTACAATCCAACTAAATATATATGCTGATGTGGCATGTTTCTATTGGTCATGTATTTCGTTATAGGTGTCAGTAAAATACGTAGTCAAAGTGTCAGTGGTCAGACAAAAAAGGGGCAAGACACATGTGATGGATCCTAAGTATTTCGCTAGGGGTCCAAGTGAAATACGTGTTCGTCCACGTGGATGACAATACTTATTTCGCTAGGAGGTGAGGCAAAATAGGTGGAGTACTAACAAAAATTACACATGTCCAAATGATAGTTGTCAATTTTCTGTCACAATTAATCTGACATGACATCATAGATAACTTGCTGATGTGTAGAGTTGACAATCACATCAATAATTAACGAATTCTTTCTAATGACATGGATCTCATACAATTAAATTTTAGAAACCTATTGCAAATTTTTTTATATTAGAGATTAGATATAAAAATTAGATATATATATATATATATATATCATAAATAAATACATATTTAAGGCAAAATGAAAGTACAATTCTCTTAACATAATAGCATGGATCCATCAGTTCAAAAGGTGGCCCATGTGGCACCTATCCTTCCAATGTTTGCAAGCCTTGCAAAAGAAAATAAATTCAAGTGGCATGTTCTTTGGCTCTAATATGGCAATGCCGTAATAATTTAACATTTCAAGCATAGAATATGCGGAATAAGAGAATGGATGAAGTCATTAAGGGTCAGTTGAGTACAGTAAACAAAAATGAAAAAAAATAAAAGTTTAATTAAAGTAGAGTGTAAAAATTTATATTATTTATTATTTTTCCATTATCTTTCTCATTAAGGGATGGTTTGGTTGGGGTTAAATTAAGGAGAGGAGGAAAGAAAGACAAAGAAGAAAGGAGAAATGTGCATGAAGTGATAATTTGGTTGGGAAGAGATGTGAAGAAATTTTAAAAAAAAATTACTGATTTCACAATTAAAATCTTTCTCATCAAAATTTAGGAGATTTGAATGAAATGTGAAGAGGCAACGGTCCTTTATGGAAGTAGTATATATCCTTTTTCTCTAAATAATGCAACATCCATGAAAATACAACTTTAATTCAAATATTTTCATCTTATTTCTCATGCATTTCTCTTCAATCAATTCACCTTTATTTCTTCTTTTCTCTTCTCACCTATTCTCTTCCACTCTCCTTTTCTCTCCTCACAACCAAAACACTCTAAATGAACGGGTTTGGTTCCAATAATAAATTTTAGTACTCCTATATAATGAATGGAGTACTATAACTTTATTAATATTGCGTTGTTAGCTAGACCTTCCTATAAAGCAAAGATGTACTTAAATTACAATATTAATAAAAATTATTTTTTAAGAAAAACAAAGATCTACTTAATTAAATTTGAGAGTGTTTACAGTGTGATCCTTTTCTACTAAAATTTACGAATAATAATACTCATGTTTGTGTATTTTAAACAAAAAAAATAACTTAAGTTTTTCATCAAAATTGAGTTGCCAACATTCCACGTTAATTAAATCTCCTTACACAGCCAACAGTGCTAATTCCTTTAAACTTTGGAATCTCAATCTTAATTATTTTCCTCTTCGAGTTGCAAAGGTTGGACCACTACTTAATTTTGAACCCTCCCTTTCCCATTGCTCTCGATAAAATTTACTAATCATATGTTCAATGTGCGGCAAAGACTTTGACATTTTGTTTTATCAAAAACTGACGAAAATAAACATCCAACAATATAAGAATAATGCTATATTTCTTATATATATAATATCTTCTTACTAATCATCTTAATGAGTATATAAAGAAAATATTAAATAAAACATCAATGCATATATCTTGAAATGATATTGATAATGATAGATAATAAGTTTATTTTATTTTATTAAATATTTTAATATAGAAATGATTTATTTTAACTATTACTTTATTCATATATTTTTTTATTTTTAATATTATATTTTAAGATATTTTGACTATTCTACAAATTAAGTTAAAGAGAATATTGTTTGGTTTCTTAAGTTGACAAAGATTTCTCTATACGTTAACACAGAAACAATCCAACTAATTGCCACTTCAATCCAATTCTTACGAACGTGACTTGAAGCTTAACATTAATCGCAAATCAGTGAGAACAGAAAATAAACAAGTGACTCAATACTTCCTTCTTGTCACTCAAAACAGTACCAGTGTTAACATCCACTTTATGGGCTAATAAAACTTAATGAAATAATTTTTTTATTTTTTTTATAAATAACTACAGTTTCTTATTTTATGGGCTAATAAAACTTTTTTTTTAAACCAAGAAAATAACTATTGTTATATCTATCAGGCGCTTTAATTTTTTATACTATATATAAAAAAAGAGTATACAAATTTGATGTAAGGTATTTTTTTTAATCTTTGTAAAACACTCAAAGTAAAATAATAATACTTTTAAATCATGGGACTGTGAAAAGTGTCGTTCAAAGGGGAGTGTTGATCTAGATCATGAACACTGAAAAATGTCAATTTTAGTAGGAAAATGTTAACTAGTGCCATTAAAGTAATATTTAAAGAATTAAAAGTGAAAAAGTTTCATAAAAGAATAACACTTATTACAACTTCTAATAAAAGTATTTTATTCAATACCTTTAAAATATTAGGCTCATCTAAGTTTAAGTGGCCATTTGGAGGGAGTTGGGTAAGTTAAAATGACAGATCAAGTGAATTAATGCAAGGTGGCAGTGTTGATCTGATACCTAATACAGCTAGTTTATGGGTAAATGTATGACACTTCCATGTGCAATCCACAAACCAACACGCCATTTTCCAATAGTCAAGGTTTGTTTATTCACCAATACAAATTTTTGTATGCATCCTTTCCAAATGGATCCATGTAGTTGAATAAAGATTACCCACCTTCTCACTTCACTGTTTTTATTGAAGCATGTCTAGGATCTGGTAATTATTTTTCTTTTTTTTTTTATGTTACTTCCAATCGCCAATCAAATACATTTTTCCTTCCCATTTATCTCCAATTTATGATTGCAACATTTTGTGGGACACATTATCTACGGCATTTTAACTATATTAATATTAATCAAAAAGGAACTTATCCAAACAAAATATAAGGAAAAAAAATACTGAGATATGGAGTGAATTTGTTTAAATTTATTTATTGAAAAAAAATACTTATTTCAATAAAATAAGAAACTTATGTTTTATTAGTATGTTTTTGTTTAAAATAATTTTTCTTAAAAAATAATTTATTTATTTATTTTAAGAAACAAATTATATATAAAGTTGGCCCACGTACCAAAGTCATTTTAGTTCACATGATGGCCTTGTATAGCTAATAAATTGAAAATTGGTAATTTTAAATTTATTTTCCGATGCATCTCTTTTTCAAACAAATTCTAACTACTATTATTCATGTTTAAATATAAACAAAAATAACTAATTTTATGTTGATTAAGAAAATTAGTTAATACTATTTACTTATACTAATCATACTTAAAAAGTATTTTTTTTCTTTCTTAAAGTGACTTTTATTAAAATTTGATATCAAAAATAAAAATAAGTAATGGACACTAAAATTGTAACTAATTGATTGAAGAGTATCTTTGGATGATATTATTAAATAAGATTAAAGTAGTTAAAATTATTTGTATTTTGATTTCAAAATAATTTTTTTGTTACTTATATTTAGGTCCGCATGTTGTACTATAATTATTAGGAAGGTGTAAGTGTGTCTAATTATTGGTATATTATTTTGATTTAAATTTTGGATATACTTTATTTATTTTGTATAAATAAATAAATTCAAATTTGACTCTTAACTTAGTTAAATAAATCTGTGCAAAAAAAAATAATTGAATAAATGAGTTAAACTTGAGTTTTATAAATTTTGACATTAAAAGTTAGTCAATAATGGATGTTTATGCTGTAATAATAAAAATGTTATTTTTAAATAAGAAAAGAATATACTAATTAAGTAAATTATAGATT
Organism: Glycine tomentella; assembly: GCA_007407185.1. Lineage (NCBI taxonomy): Eukaryota > Viridiplantae > Streptophyta > Magnoliopsida > Fabales > Fabaceae > Glycine > Glycine tomentella. Next base: position 18,633 of record PYAF01006217.1, on the reverse strand, counting down.
TATCTAAATAATTATCAGAGCTTAACTTTTACATGAAAAATATTTTTTTTCTTGCTTTTACTTTGACTTTTAAGTTTTAAAATATTATATTTGGATTAATAAATTTAATAACACTTAATATAATATTTGTGGAATAAAGTAATCAAGTTATGGCAAGTTCTCAAATCAAACTAAAATCTATTAAATAATTCAAATCTAAATTTTAAATTTGTCTAATTTAAACAAAATGATTAAGAATTAAATGATGATATAGACAGTGTGTAAAACAATCCACATGATCATTTAATCACAAATTATCATCTTTTTAATTTGAAAAAGAAAAAAGCATTACAAAGAAATTAGACTCTCGGATGAGACTAAAAAGGAATGATCGTTACTCAGATACCTTGATAGGAGGCTCCCACTCTCTGATGGCTTGAACTTTCTTCTCGATGATTAAAGAATAAATGCATTTTTTTAGGTATATGTGCTGAATCTATAATGAAAAATTCTTTTAAGTTAACAAACTTATCATAAGATGAATGATAATATAAAATTATTTTATCTTAAGTTAATTTTTTTCCAAAAATTAATCATAAATTATTAGCTACCGATTCATTTACACTCCTAACAACAACATATTGTATTTTCTTACCTTAAAACTCACCTCAAATCACATAAAAGTTGTACATTCAAAGCCAATCATTAACCTAAACAATTAGGCTTAGTTACAGTGCTAGCTGTCATATAATTTGATTTATGTGCAATTTTATCAAGTTTTTGTTAACTAATTGAATCTTTGTATTTTAAAATAAAGCAAATTTAGTCATTCCATTAATTTTCTTCTATCTAAAATCTTGAAAATCTTATTTTAATAAAAATATTAGCGGGGTTTATAATGAATTTAAAAGTTTAGAAATAAAAAAATAGTAAAATTTGAAAAAATAATGAAGAGTTGTACTTTGTAGGATTCATAATTGTGATTTAAAGTGGGAAAACTATTATATATATATATATATATATATATATATATATATATATATATATATATAAAAGTTGATGGTTTGTTTTGTGAGTTTTGAGGAGAAGAAGGTTTAGAATAATTTAACCAACTTATGAAGATTTTGATTAAAAGAAATGAGAATTTTGTTGGTGTTATTAAATAGATTTTTTTTATAAAAGATAAATTTACTTAGTTTTAAAAATATTCTAGAGATTAACATCATAAACGAACCAAATTAATAAGACTAAATATATAATTGAACCAAAAAAAAATCTAAAAGGAGTCTAGAAAAGAGGAAGAAGAAAATTAGTTTCTTTTGATCAAGGGGTAGATGTATACATCAAACAACAAAAACAAAAACAAACGCCGAACACGACACATGGCTATAGCATTAGGATTAAACTTCCAAAACAAACCAAGCCTCATCGAAAACAGGGAAGAACATTAGTTTGAAGTCTCCTAGTCTTTTAACCTCTCTAGATGCTCACTCTCGCACTCTTGCTTCCAACTTCGTCCATTTCATGCGTGTTTAGATTGTCCCTTTTAACCTACGTTTGCGTCCAACTTTCATTTACAATATGCAAAGTTGGGAAAATCGGTTTGGTTATTGATCTGGTCGAGGTAATGGATCACTAATCTAATCGGTGGATCAATAATTAGTCTGATTTGACTCAATTTATATTAAAATTTTACAATTATATTATATATGAATATAAAAATAATATTATTTTATTAAGAAAAATATAATAAAAAATTTAAAATAAAAATTGAAGTATTAAAGTTGATAACATAAAGTGTATTAATAAAAAAAATTATAAATAACAATTACTTAAAATTAAAATATAAGTTTAAATTTTTAAAAAATGAGCCAAAATGAGTAAAGTAAGAAATAAATGGGGTGCCAGAAGAAAATAAATTGGTGGACTGGGCCAAATAGAAAACCCTATATATATATATACCAAACATTATTCTCTTTCTCATAACATTCTTCTCTTCTATAGGGCAGCTGCTGCAAATAGAAGCAAATTTTTTTTTTTATTTTTTGGTGCACCTGTCGTAACCTCATCTGAAGCAAATTTTTGTGATTTTTTTAGTGCAGCTACCTTCTTCACCTTCTCTTCCTCTTTTCCGCTTCAGGTCCGTGCTTTCTTTTCTATTTTTCTTCTTCTTCCAGCTTTCTCTCTTATGTTTTTTTCCCTCTTCAATCAACTGGCTAAAGTAACACAATTCAGTTTGGGTTTTAAAAATTATCCAATTTTGATCAATTTTAACCGAGTTTGACCAGGTCAATTGCATGATTAATTTAATAGCTGAACTAGATCGATGATGTTATCGATTCTTGGTTCAATCGGTCTGATCCGATTTTAATAACACTCACAAGAAACATCTCCTTTTTATACTTTTATGTTGAGGTTAACTCGTATTTCCTTCAATAGCAACTTCACCGGCAACCAAAACACGGTTTTTCGTTATCTTTACCCAACTCCTTTCTCTAGTTTATATTTAAACTAAAATCCACAACTCTAATGTCTTTAGCTTTTTTCTTTTTCTTACAGTAATATATAATATATAACCTCATATAATCTATTCAAATCCCATACTAGATCTCTACCAAAACAAAATCCCACTCTAGATCGCCCCTAATAATTTACTATTGTGACTTCTTTATCTTATAATCGAGATTCGAGAGATGACAAATACTAGGTACCGCACGTATTAATAGTAAAATAAAAAAAACCACTAAGATTATGTACTGTACATTTTTAAGCAAACACAAACATGTTTTAATTTTTTTAAAAAATAAACGTGTATATGGATTGGTCACTTCGAATTCATAATAACAAACTAATAACTACTCTAACTACCAACATTAAATTTCTCAACCTCCATTCACCAAAACTTGTCCTTCCACCTTTCACTGTTAATGCCATTCAACTCGCCTGCTCCACCACCACTACCACCTCGCTACGCCGCCCCGACCTACTTTCCGGCGCGGCGGCGGGTTTCTCTAGGAGCGAGAGGCGGCAATTGGGGCACGAGGAATGCGACAGGAGCCACGTGTCAATGCACCTCACGTGGAACCCGTGGTTGCACTTGGGCAACATTCGAACCCTGTCTCCTTTCTCGAACTCGCCGAGGCATATGGGGCACTCCGTCGCCGGAATCGTGTTTTCGCCGGCGGCGCCGTACACCGCGACCGGGATGCGGCTGAGCTCTCGGCGCTTTAGCCCCGTCCCCGTTCCCGCCAGCCGAGCTGCCGCCTGCTCCGCCGTCTCATCGCCGAAGCGCCGCCCGCATCGCAGCGCGCACCTCGCGATGGAGTTCAGGCCCAGCGCGCATATCAAAGCGCACAGAAGCGCCGCCAGAATTATCACCATGTTGGTGTCGAAGTTCGTGTCGCTGATGAACGTGTCGTGCGTGTTGCCGCCGCCGCCATACGAGGGTGGCATGCTCAGTTCCGTCTCCAGAAACCGCCGCTGCATGTTCGATGCTTCAAAATACTTCAATTTAAAAAGAAAACTGTTTAGACTTCAAGACCTCGATTCCTAAGTAACCTGTGACTTTGTGGCTATATGAACAAAAATAAACAACTGGGTCTCTTTAATTTTGTGGAAAGTTTCAGGCTTTGTGCTAAAATCTTGATGGGGTTGAAGTTCTTTTTCTTTTGGGTTAGTTGTGTGTACTCTGGAGTGTTGTGAGGATTCGGAGTAGTAAAGGACACGGAACAAGAGGAGAATTGGAGAATAGCTAGCCTTTTCTTTTGAAGGGGATGGGATAAGGAAAATGAAAGGTTGAAATTTTGTTTAATTTGGAGGCTGGTGGTTGTTATCCGAATTGAGGACCGTTTTTGCTGCTTGATTCGCAGCTCAAATCTTTCCTCAGAGATGCATGGTCCTAATGAAACACAACAAAGCAAATAGTGCAAGTGCAAACTAGGTTTGAGATTGGAGAGAACATGGGAGTGAGTATATAAACACCTTTTACCTCAATTACACACACACACATATATATATATATATATATATATATATATATATGTGTGTGTGTGTATGTGTCTAGATATTGATATCTTACTTGTATATGAGTTTGTTTGGATGTAAGCTTCTCTAGAAAGACTTCTAGAAGAAGAAAGTAAGAAGAAAAAAAATAAAATGAGTTTCTCCATAAACTAAAATAGGTTTTCCATTAGCTTATCTACATATGTCATCTCATCTTTTTAAAGAAGTTGTATTGGTGAGATTCTCAAAATTAGATAATGGAGAGTTTATTTTTACTTATAGAAAAACTATTTTCATTTTTTTCTTTTTATTTTTTTCTTCTAGAAGTGTTTTTAGAGAAACTTATCCAAACAGACCCATAAATATTTTTAATTGGTACTAATCATATGTATCTTTTTTACATTTGATAATCTTATTTGATTTAAGTAAAATTATTATATATGAATGATACAAATCTCTTTCTAAATATGTAACACAAATATATACTCAAAACTCATGAGTAATGGTTAAATAACCTTTTGATTATGACATATATAGACATAGGTAGGAGTGGTCCTGAGGAATATATGATCGAATTCTTTTCTTTTCAATTGGAGTGAGATCTGTGGTGCATAAAGGGAAATTTATACGAAGTGGGGCTTGGTGAGTTGTTGGACTTAAAAGAATCAGAAGCTCAAGCCTAATCTATCAGAGATATATAGTAATTAACTTATCCAACCAGAGGTCACACAGGTTGGAAGATGTGCAAAAAGAAAACATGTGGCTAGTTTAAGGATACAGTGGCGTCCGGTAGTCACAGGTGGTTAATTTGCATACCTAATTATGATTATAAATTTTCTAGAATAATATTAACAAGGTTGGTACCGATTCCACAGGTAAATCCCTTTGATTTTACGGTTAACACTATGGTGTAGCAAGTAGGGCCAGGTATGGACCAATGCAAATTGAGCTAGTCCCGAATATGAGTGTGACTTACGTGTGTTGATTAGTAGTGGAAATTTCGTTGCCAATGTCTCATTTGTAGCCATGGTTTTGCTTTTGACATCAGACATGGCAGATAAGAACCAAGGTTGGAAAAAAAAATAAAAAAGGAAAGCACAACATTCAAAATATCTCTCTTTATTATCTCCCTTCAATTAGTTATTTCTATTTTATTTTAATCTTTTCGATTCATCAAAAAAAAATTATAACTAATTTAAAATTTGATTGAAATGTAAATTATTAGTTTAATCAAATATCAAATTTAAATAATATTCAAATAATTCAAGACACAATATTCATTTTTGCGGATGTATCCAAACACTTGGTTCCTTTAATTAGTTTAGTTACCCTCTTCGCAGTCTGCAATAGGCAGCTTATCGCCTACATCAAACTGTGATATTTTTTGGCACCTTTTGACGTTGTGGGTACTACATAGTGAAAGATATTTCCTATCATAGAAAATAACATTAAATCTATACGTGTATATCCGTCACTAAACCTCGAGAATGCTTTGGATTATAACTAATTAGATCCTCAAATTGGGGAAAAATATATTTGCGCACTCAATAATCAGATGCCACTTTACTTTGGCTTATATATATAATATATTCATTTTCGTACTTGAGGCCAACAGCTCATGATACTTTCTTTTTATGAGCCAATAAATTTTTAGATTTTACCAAGAGAGTGAACTTTACCGTATTATAAATATTTCTGATTCCAAAAGGATTGCTGAATACAAGATTCTGTAATCTAAAACAAAAACACAGTTATGATAAGATAGTTCCATGAATATTAGGAACGAGTTTGACTAATTAAGGATAGCTTAATTAAGTAACAATAAAACTAATATTGACAAATAATCATATCCTTTAAACATGTGTTATGGTTTAAATTTTTAGATGTGCATGAAAAGGAAATTTATTAGAAGTTGGTCTCCTTTATTGATTTTTTGTAGTATTTCAAAAAAATAGTATTTGATTATCAGCTGAAAAATACTTTCAAAATAGTACAAACCAATATTAGTCTAAATCACTATATTTCTGTCTAGTTTATATTAAATTGACAAAATTTGATTAAAAATGATTTTAACGACACTAATTTGTAATTTGGATTTTAAATTTAATGAAAAGTAGAAAAATTTTATTGAGAAAAGGAAAATATTAAACCCTTCAGCGAGAGACCTGCCAAATAATTGGATATTTGTCAAATTTGATAAGTATCGTTCAACTTGCTGGATGAACCCAAATTTTATAATTGAATACATCAAATTTATTTTTTTGTCTACTTACGTAAATATTTTTTATTGTCAGAGGAACCAACTCATATTGAATAGTACTATTTTTTAGCGTTCATAAATTAAGGCAACAAGATATGGAGTTGGTATTTTTTTAGTGTGGCAGGCAAATTATGAGCTGGTTAGTGTCAGGGAAGAGCAAGTGACAAACGATGAAACGTCACACTGAGACAAAGGATTTTTATTCAAACGACCTAATGCATAGTACTATATGTCGGATGAGGCTTTATATATGTCACTTGCATTGCAGCTGGTGGACCCTCAAAATCAAACTATCAAATTCATGCCACCACTTCCTATGGAAATTTCTTGACACCATTCCTATCATAATCTCTTAAAAATTTACTACTGAGGATTGGTTTGGTAGAGTAAAAGAGAATGAAATGAAAGTAAATTGAGTCTAGACTTATTAGGATTAACAGTGTGTTTGTTTTGGTGTTTAAAACACATGTATATTATTATTTTTACGTCAAATTGATTAAGATGATGTAGAAGCGACTTGAATTTGATTTAAGTGATGCACATTTATCTCCATATAATATTATATCAAACACATAATAGAAAAGGTCTAGAGACTCAGAATATTTTAGAATTATTTATAAATTATCTATCAACAAATTAAGTCCACTCCTTATCATCTAAACCAACTTAATTTGTTGACAATTATTAGTTGAGATTGTTCCATTTATGCACCACCTAATCTCGATTGTTCCAAGTCAAACTCTAAAGTGAGATATAAATTAAACAGGCTAATTGATATTGATAGTTATATACCATTCGATGATGGATTCTAACCACCACACTTAATTGAAGCCTAAGTATATGAACCAATCATGCAAACTAATCTCAAAAGAAAGCTATGCACACAATGGCTAGACTTCCTTTTCTTATGGTAAAATTCATGCTACTTTTGTTCATGACTAAGTTTTCTTCAGCTCGAACTCTTGGCAATCCATCCTCTAAACACAACCATGGCCATCACAGAATAACATTTTTAATGAGGGATATGTTCAATGGTACCACACAATATTCAGAGAAACCAGCCACTACTAAAGTCACTGGTCAACTACCTTTCCCAAAACCCCTAGGCTTTCTTCCTCCTAAAGGAGGGATTCCAATTCCACAATCCACTCCAACAACAGTTCCACTCACTTCATCATCCACTCAAACACTTGATCTGTCTAGCATTGGCTTCTCTTTTCCCACTAGAGCAACACTCCAAGAGCTAGAGTATGGATCAGTAACACCAATTGATGAGGAACTACTTCATGATGATGGAGATGAACTACACAAACTTGGAAAGGCACAAGGGGTGTGTGTTGCTAGCTCAGAGGATGGAAGCAGCCATATGGTGGCTATCACAGCAAGCTTTTTCAAGGGTGAGTTTCAGGATGGACTGAGGCTTTTTGGAGTGCACAAGACTGATGTTTTTGAGTCACATGTTGCAGTTATTGGAGGCACTGGAAAGTACTATGGTGCTAATGGATATGCTGCTGTCAAGGTTGTGGACAAAGTAGGATCTAGTGAAAAAGAAGGGAAAGTGACAAGTTCAAAGTTCCTCTTGTTTGATGTGTATCTTAGTTGATTAATTAGAAGGACCTAGAGTACACGTGTTAAAAAATCAATGCAGAATGTGTTTTCTGTTCAGTATTGAGATCTAACATGATAATTTGAGTCTTAATCTATGATATACCGGGAAGATATGGATAATAGATATTCGAGAAGGGGAAATTTGCAGATATAAATCTGAGAGTAGCATGATCACAAATCTAGAAACAGAACATAATTGATTTTCAATCACTAAATTCATTGAATATATAGCTTTCTATTTAGACAAATCGATACTAAAGTCACAAATCATAATGTTGATGTAATTATGTAAAGAGTAATGATTTTTGTACACTTCATTTTGGTGAATTTTACTAAGGTGAACATAAGATAGGAATAGAAAAAAGAAGGCTTAAATGTAATTATGATTTTCTATATTTTATTTGATTCATAATTTTGATTTTTTTATTTTAAAATTGAGAAATTTGATTTTCTCATTTTAAAAAATATATGATTTTAGTCCTTCTATTTTAAAATAGAGATATTTATCCTTTTATTTTAGAAAATTTATAATTTTAATTAAATTCTCAATTT
>PYAF01006217.1:0-10132 GCA_007407185.1 Glycine tomentella | reverse complement strand
AAATGTTTAAATTTTAAAATACAAGATCAAAATTGCATATTAAGTAAAATAGAGATACTAAAATTATATTTAAACCAAAAAAGAAAAGAAAAAAGATAAAAAAAAGAGTAATAAATATGATAAGCCATATACTGAAGAATGAAAATAGAAATAAAAAAATGGTAAACATAAGATGAAAAATAAAAAAAGGGTAATTATAATTATTCTTTATGTAAAAAAATGTAGAAAGTACTCTTTGATTCATAGTTGGTGCACATATGTTTTATGGTCTCAATCAATGTCTACATAATAAGATTTATGATAGTTCATGATTAATTAATAATTTCTCACACATATATATATATATATATATATATATATATGTTTGAATTTCAATTCAGACTTGTTAGGCATTATTGATGGTGTGAGTGTTAGTAATTTCGTGTGTTACCATTGATGTTATAACTTGTGACTGCCGATAATAAAAAGTATTCAATTAATTAATAACAACGAATTTTTTGCAATGATGTTTGAAATTGCGGTATGAATCCAAATTTTATAGTTACATACATTGATTCCTTCTTCGCCTACTTGCGTAAATTATTTAAGTTTTTCTCAGTTTTTGAGCGTTAGTCCCTAGATAAGATGCAAAACGTGGAGTTGGTTTTACTTATTAGGTGACAAACTATGAAACGTCATACGGGGGCAGAGGATTTCTATGCAAACGACCTAAGGCATAGTATGACATATGGATGAGGCTTTATGTCACTGGCGTTGCAGCATCAGGTGGACCCTCAATATCAAAACTATCAAATTCATGTTCTGCTAAAGCCAATTCCAACCCCACTGAATGATATCAGCTTTGTAATCTAGAGGGATGATATCACATATGGCCTTCTTTTATTTATCAATCATATAAACTTTACACGTCTATGCTTTAATTGATGATGGTGCCGTTGGATATAACTAAAAGCAACTAAAAGTTTTGGCTTCAAGTGGATCGATACACAAGTAAGAAAAATTGAAAACTTACATCCCATTTTGGTGGTGGACTGGGTGGATGGAGGAGAGAAATGTAGACAAAAAAAGAAAATAATCGATATGATAAAGTTTGGTTGTATTTTGTCAAAATATAAGAAAATTATCATTTTATGTAACAATTCTTTTGTGAATTTTGTCTATTGACAAATCAATTGAGCGTTTTTTTAGGCGTGTTTACGTCCCTGAACTCGAATTGACACAAACTAATTCAAATAATTTGAATTAAATATTTTTTTTAGATCAAATTTGATCCAAGCCATTCAAATTATTGAATTTTGGATTGGGTCACACGTTTTAATATATGCATTTACTAACATGATTCCCTGTCTCGTTAATTTATATTAAAGTATTATTATTATTATTATTATAATTGTAATATATAATATATATTTTTAAATTTACAAAAATCAATTACTATCATTATAGACTTAGTAACTAAGAGTGAGACTATCTCTCTTTTCTCATATCTCACATTTTCCCTCAATTAATCTCATGAAATTATGATTTCAACTCTCAACTAGTTGTAAAATATCTATATTGCTTTTTAATTTATTTCATACTATTTTAGATATAATTGAAGTTTTAGCTACACTACTCATTTTATTATTTTAGAACATTGAAATTTTCAAGCTATTCTTTAATAGTTTTAGTTTTTGGATTTTTAGGCTTAGTGAATGTGGTGTTTGAACTTGTTTATGATATTTCAATTTTTAGACTATGTTTAAGATAGTATGTTAGCCTATGTGATGATGATGATAATAATGCTTTTCCTACCTTGATATTTTCTTCTACTATTTGACTACACGTAACAAATAACTACATTATTCGATATTCCATTTCATATAAATTTTAGCTTATAAAAATATATTGGATTTTAATAAATAACAAACAAATTTAAATACTTTGACCCATTGATTCAACCCAAATCCTTCACAAACAAGTTGGTTTGGGTTGACTTTTCATTTTTTTTCTTGGAAAACCAACCCGTTCAATTAAATTTGATTAGGTTGGGTCACAGGTTTCATCGAATCCAATTCAAACCGACCAGGTATACCCCTATTCATTCCTTGACAAAGAATGTCTAGATTGTATGGTAGTCTACAAAGTTTGAGATCATTCCTAGTTGTATTCATGCACGACCAACTCAAGGTAAGACAACTAAAGTTAAAGTTTTAGACCCATTAGATAAAAAAATATTTTCTATTAGTTTTTATAAAGCAAAAAAAGCTTCATATAATGATAAAAATGTTACATATATGAGCAACAGGGCCTCAAATATAGCTCTTGCATTTAAATTAAAAGAATTTCTTTAAAATTTGTTTTATGCCTTATCTATTGTTGGACCAACCCTGGATTCATAAAGTGATGTGATCAGAATTATAGAAAAATAAGAAAAAAAGAGTGAATATTAATTGAGACAAAATGGATAAACATTTACAAGAACTCCTTAGTAAATTATGTGAGTTAATGAGATTATATTATATGTATCAAAATTAGTTTTCTTTTGTTACTTTTTTTAATCTTTAATCTTTGCTACATTGGTTGTACTAAGAATTGATGTTGAAAATGACTTTCAAAATCATCTATTAGTATAATCGATATAGAAAGTCACGTGAGAAATTTCAAAAAAGTTACAAAGCTCGTTACTTATAGAACAGTTCATTCAATTGAATGAAAAATCAATATAGAAAATATTTTATGGAACAATTCTTTGTACAAATGATTTAGAAAAGTCTTGTAAAGAATTTCAAAAAGTTATAAAAGATGTTCACATTTCAGATCGATTGATAAAGAACTAACCAATTAAGTATTTTCTACATAAGTTATAAGTTATTAGTATAATCAATCTAAAAAGTGTTTTTTAGATTAATTTTAAAGCAACTTTTTGAAAAGAAGAGTGCAGAACCTAGAAACCATGGGTTGATATTCCCGTATCATGCCAATAAGTCACTGAGGAAACTGGAAATTCTAAAGCAACTGAGATAGAATGTTGATTCCAAAATCATAAAAATATCACTATCTCATACTATATCAATTTTTCATAAATCGATGAAAACTTCTCATATATATATATATATATTTTTTTTTTTTTGCATTAGTAATTTAGTATGATATATTTTCCATGGTCTTCATGTTGTGTTGGGCCGCTGACAGGCCTCTATACCAATTGCAAAATGAGCAATTTGTGGAGAAGGTTGTGGTGTTCGAGCTTTTTTTGTGTTTTTTTTACTTTGAAGTTTCTGTTAATTCTTAAGTTTTATAAAATTATGTTTAGCCAGACTTTGAAAGAAAAGAAAAGCCGAAACCAAAATTAATAATAGGCTCTCACATTCTACAACAATGTTTATTCTTGCGATTTCTTCTCTCTTATATTTATCGTTGGAATCCATCCCCCATGTAAGCAAGTTGGGATGGTTCATACCAGTATTTTTTTATTACCAAACCAACCTAAAAGTACTATTAATTTCACGAGTCAATCAAGTAAAAAAAATAATACTTCCAATGTATTTAAATAACCTTCAGATGAGAATCGACAGCCAAACTTTCTGAAATGTGAACTAATATGTTTACATTCTTTTATCAAACAAGCTAATCAATGCATATATTCATGAGTCCTTTCATAAATAAATTCAATCCAACTCGGTCGTTATAAAAAAATTAGTACAAAAAATTCATTCCTTACGTGAACTTAAAAGTTATTTATATATGTGATTGGATATAACTTGTTTTTAAAGATATAACTACTGTTGAAAGTTAAAATAAAATACTGAGAGTTTATAATAGTTGTAGTAAAAAAAATAATACTTCCAATGTATGTTTGGAATTGAAGAAGTTTACGAGATAAATTTATCTAAGATGGACGGGATTATGCATGGAGTTTGGGCAGGAAATGAGTTTGGTAGAACTTATAAGCTTTAATTATAAAAGATTATAGATAGATTATAGGTATAAGCAGATTAGTTTGGTTGGGTTATCTAAATTCATGGATGGATAATGATGGATCCAATTACTTTTTAAATCCATTGGATTAAGAAGGTTTGGTTGGTTTGGGTTCTTATGGTTCAGTGTGATTGTTGTTGGGCCTACTAAATCCTCTTACGGTTTGGTAAATTACGAATTTTTTTTCTGCACTTGTCATAAGGTTTTCAAAATGATTATTCAGGAAGCAATATGAAAAGTACAGTACAGGAAGCAATGCGGGGAATGTCGGAAGCAGTTGCCTGAATTGTGTGATATTTCTTCCTATTTTTCTTGTAAAAAATGTTTATGAAGTGGATTTGAATCAATGTCTAATATATATATATATATATATATATATATATATATATATATATATCAATGTCATTAGCTGAATGACTACTTTGTCACATTCACATTTGTGTTAAGAATAGTACTTGAGACTAGCTACTTTGCTTTTGAGAGTTTGAATTCCAATTCTGTTTTGTGTTTAGTGACCTTTGAGAGATATAAGACGATCTTACGATAATTGAATTGTCAAATTGTTGGTCATAAGATTTTAAGACGATTCTTTTGATGTGTGCCTTTTAGACGAAGTGATTTCTTGTATAATGTTAGTGATTCATTTTATCTGATTCCTAGCTATATACTTAAAGAGAACCCGTTAAAAGCTTTTTATAAATAATTTACCTAATCATCTTCATTTATATGGTTTATTTAAGTTATAGGAATTGTCCGTCCAAACACTTCTACAATCAACTTCATTAAAATTAGCATCTGCAAACTTTTTTTTTTTTTTTTTTTTATATCAACAGCATATATATGCAAACAATGTACTTGCGTGCTCCCAATTCATGCTTTGATGATTTTACATTGAATTTGTGTGTATATATATTCTCAACTATAGCTCGCCCGAGAGGTACAAGCTAGCACTCAAATTCTTGTAAAACCGCTTATTTAGCATTTTAATCCTTCCCTTCTAATTCATAACAAGCTGACAAAAGAAACATGAACAAGCAACGTACACTTACAGATACAATGTCCTTAAGGGTGTTTAATTAGTTGATTGAATAAACTACATAAATTATTATAAATTTTTGATATTGCTTTTGATTCTCACGAATAAAAAAAATACAATAACTCAATAAAAAGACTAGTTGATGCAGGTAATAAGCAGCCACCAGTCGTTCCAGTGTGGCATACGTATAGCCACTTATTCACACACTAGCTGTATATTGTATATCCTTCTCTTCTCGAGTTACCTCTCCATATATCATTAACCTCACTGCACTCTGCATCAAAACAAAAAGGGTCTATCACTATCAATATAATATTCAAAAGATCCATGATAAAAGACATGTAGACCGTACCACCAGTAAACAACATACTATAAGCTGTTTTCACATAATTTTCTTTTTTGACAACTCACACATAATCAATATACAAGATTGATTAAATATTTGAATAAAAATAAAGGAAGAAGAGAGGGGGAGATACCGTAATTTCAAATCTCTCCAACTGATAATTTTTAACAAAATTAACAAACTAATATTTACTTATTAAAATATTGAATATACAATTTATATTTTAGTCTATCTAATATATAAGATAAATATTTATTTTCAAGATAAATAAATATTTTTAATCTACAAACTATATTTTAACTTTATGGTAAATAATTTATATTGTGAAACAAAGTTATTTAATTTTAATTATTAATCTTTTCTTTTAAAATATTATTGAAATTTAATTTAGAAATATAAATAAAAAATGATAGACGTACTAAAAAACATAAAATATAAAATTAAGAAACTGTATAAAAATAAAAGAAAAGTGATTTGAAATAATTGATATTTTTTGGCCCTAATTGTTTAATTTAATTAATTAAAATACACAAAGTTTAAGGTTGTAACTTTACTCTATTTTTGTTATTGTGCACCAAAATACATTATTAGGATAAGACATGTGACTCAATTAGAGTGACAATACTCCTAAATTAAATCTCTCTCCTATCTATAATAATTTTAAAAATTACTTTTAATCCTAAAATGTGTAAAAATAATTAAAAAATTATGCACATTTTAACTAACAATTCGTTTGTCTTATATTGAACTTGATCTCATTAAAAAGATTTGAAGTTTCAACATTGTGAATGAAAAAAAAAATAGATAGAAAGGATAAAAAAATCTCACAAAGATTATCGGTTAGAATTTTTGATAAAAATTAATCATTGATCGTTGAATATTTCATATCAATAATATAATAATAGAGAAAAAATTGTATAACTTTTATCTTAATGTCATTAGTTTGAAAGAAATTGAGTTCCTTCAAAGGTTTCATATTTGAATACTTGGCAGCTATATATATCACATCATTTAGATATACAGGATATATGTATAAGTACCTGGTACAGTCGGTGGAGGGGCTGATCTGGTAAGGAATGTTGACCCCACACTGCTTAGGAAGGGCAGCAGCACGATCCACATTGGACTTCCCATAATGGAACGCACTAACAGCGTTCTTTATGCACTTGCAAACGGTTTGGCGGTCTGGTGTGGAGTGAGCGAGGTTAAAGAGGGTCCTGATCCCATTGCAGCAAGGGCTAGGCACGGTTTTTCCACCACTGAGCACATAGGAAATGCATGGGGTGAGGTTTCTCACCACCTGGTTACATGTCACTGCTGCTTGGGCCTTGGGAGTAATGCAAATTACACCCAGCACCAACCATACAATTCCCATGCAAAGTAGCTTCATAACTACAGAGTTTACCATTGATCAATTCTTCAAGAATATTGAAGATGTGGAAACTGAAGTAACCCTTTTTTGCACTAATGTTTGCTTCTAATTCACTGTGGGTTGAGGTTAAGGTTTTGTTTTCTTGTTCCTCTATTTATACAGAATTAAAATGATTGTTTTTTGTTTTATTTTATTTTTTAAAAGTGTCAGGTCACTTTACTCATAAATAGGAGGTAAAATATGTGCCCGACAAAACTATCTTGTTTGTAATAAATTTGAACTTTTTCCAGATATAAAGTGAGAAACTAGTTTATTAACTTAGGGCATTTTGAGGTTGTTGAGAATTTTGAGTTTTTATTTTTAAATACAATTTCAAAATTAAATATGTTAGGTTAAAATAAAATTAAACTGATTTTTTAATTTAATTTTGAAATACTTTTGCATTAATTTCTTAAAAACAAAAACGGGTTTTGGTTTTAATTAGTTTAAAAACAAATTATTTAATTCTCTGTCCCTTTTGAATGACACACAATACACTAATCGCATATATATTATTATTATTACTATTACAACTGTTATCACTAAAATTATTGTCATCACTATATCTAATAAACAAAAGAAGTAGTTTTTTTGTTTTTTTTTTTTTAATTAATGGAGACACAAATGGTATCCGAATGCTTGGAAGTTCAAATGACTCTTTTGTCTCTTTCAAATGACCCACAAAAACTACCTTGCACCTAGGGGTGGAGCTACATTAAGCTTCAAGGGGGACATGTGGTCTCCCAAAATTTTAATTCTAAAAAGATTGTATGTTTATCAAAATTTA
Organism: Glycine tomentella; assembly: GCA_007407185.1. Classification (NCBI taxonomy): domain Eukaryota; kingdom Viridiplantae; phylum Streptophyta; class Magnoliopsida; order Fabales; family Fabaceae; genus Glycine; species Glycine tomentella. The sequence continues at coordinate 2,592 of PYAF01006217.1, read as the reverse complement.
CAAGAGGGGATAAAACACTTCGTCAAAATTAAGTCAATTTTACAATCTTGTTTGACAAATCTCCCACTACTTATTGCTTATTAATTAGGTCTTTTATAGGCAAAAAAAATTACAATACACTAATAATATAATAAACCTGGAGGAAAACTTAACTGAGTATTATATAACTTTTGATTCAAATAGTAATTTCTTACATCAAATCTTTTGACTCATGAGATAGAAACTTTTTGCATACACATGTAGACGAAGGCTAAGGTGGGAGAGCATATGATGTATCCGACCATCGGAAACTATATTTTTTCACCCTTATATTTTTTAAAATGGATGGTTGGGATATTTTCTTCTCACTCAACACCGTGTTGCATTGTCGTCTTTGATTGTAGATATGATTTTGCTTTGGTTTGTGGTCATGAGATTCAGGCACGTACGATGCTTCACAGTGTTTTGGGTATGCTTGTGGTGGGTTTTGCAACAATTTTGGGGAGTTCACAATGGTGGTTTGTGTTGGGGGTTCGCAATGGTGACTTGTGGTAAAACAAAAGGTTTTTTAAAGTACTAAAAAAAACTTTAAAGAACTAAAATAAAAAAATATCATTTTATTTTTTTTTGACATAAAAAAATCTTATTTTATAAGGACCTAAAAGATTTTTTAAGCCAAATTTTATATATGAGTAATATTACAGACATATTTTATTCTTTCAAAAGTAAAGCAAGTAACAGTATTGGTCCCATTATTGCATTTATTTGAAGCATTGACATATAATGTATGTGGAGGCTTGCAGAACAACATAAATGGGATATCCTACTCCTAGCTACTAGTAGACAATATTCTAATTTCTAAGGCACTTTGCAAGGCAACTGACAAAGATTGGTAACTCAAAGAAGCATTAAGTATAACATGATCTGTTCTACCTAACCCATAAACGTTGATAGTTGCAAACTTCAGTTGTTAATTACATTTAGGAAAAGACAGTTACAAATAAATCATACAATGGTACAATTACATTGTAAGTTGTTAATGAGTAGGATATTACAGTAGAATAATTCTATTTTTTTCCCCATAGAATCTTCTTAGTAATTATATCACTAGTTAGATAAGACATAAAATGTATTTTATTTAATTCTTTTTTATTATAAAACATCAAGAAAATTTATAAGAAAATATAACATTACTTAATTATTATAATAGTATCATTCTTATATTCATATATTTTTAAATATCTCTAGATTTATATTTACTTGAAGATGAAATCAAAGACATATGTTTTATCTGTTTTTGTTTTTCAGTTTTTAAAACACTTGTTTTGAAATAATTATCAAAACATAAGAAATTAGAAAGTTACAAAATGGTAAAGAAAAAACTGAGAAGAGAATCAAGTATGAGTTTAATTTTTGGTCAAGAATTAGTTTATTGTTGGCTTTATACGAATATAACGAAAACACCGAGTAATAAAATGTTACACTGTAAAGCGATAGATAGAATGGGAAGAGAGAAAATATAACAGTTGATATAATATACAAAGATAAAGAAAAGATAAAGATATAAAATTGATCCAATACTTGAAAAAGAGTGAAGAAAAAAGAAAGAAGAAAAGAGTCACTGATTTGAAAACTTCAATTGATATTTATAATAAAAATAAGAAATTAACATTTATTAATAAAAAAGAAGATGTCATATGAATAAGTGATCTAACAAATAAAGAAAGAAAGAAGTGAGTTAATTATAAAAAAAAAGAAGAATATAAGAATAAAATCGTAACCAAACATCAAATACCAAAACCAATACTTATGATGACTTTAACGATTCCGGCAGAGTTGAAGTCGGAAATTATAAACAAGTTAGTACAAATTTAAGTGCAACCATATGAAAACTTTTAATTCTTAGGAAAGTGGCAGCATCTCTTAGGGCCCCAAAATCATTTTGGGGGATGCAGAAACCTGCCAAACCACATGGCTATACATATATAGAAACGGATGATCAATTTGGCAAACCATTGTGAACTCGGATATACATATTAATTTGTCTAAACCTATAGATATATACTCATTAATTGTATCATATTGTAGGTTTCAGCTAACCTACGGTCATTCAATTGCTTGCATTAAATGAAATCAATCAGTAAATTACCTACCATTCCTTACTTCACTTTTCACCTAACGAAATCAGGTTGAATCTGTATATGGTCCTTAAATTCTCAAATCATAACATGAACATCATCACTCCACATGCACTCACTATAACTCACCCTTGAAGAAGTGCAATTTCGTTCTCTAACACTCTTCCAAATCATGGCTAGTTCACTGCTTGTGAAGGTTACCAGCTGCAATGTTGTGGTGTTGATGGTTAGATTTGGACACATAATTCCCTTGGCAGAAGCTGAAATTCCATGTGGCAGGGTGATGTGTTGCAAACACATCTTAAATATAGCATTAGTTTAGGTCATATTTAGAGTAAATAAGTTAGAAAATAGTATAAGAATTAAGCATATTTAGTATATTATGTTATATAAAGCATTTTAATACCAATTAAGTGTTTGCAGGTCAAAACAAGGGAAATTGAGAGCAAATAAAGAAGAAAACAATGTCTGGAGC
>PYAF01006216.1:193226-203324 GCA_007407185.1 Glycine tomentella | reverse complement strand
TTTAAAAACAAATAAAGGGAAATAGTAAAATAATCAAATTAGTGTATTTTCAAATTAATTATATATCTATTTGACCCCGACTAATTTGAATCAAATGAGTTTATTTAAGAGGAAACTCTTTTAAACATATTTATCAAATAATCAGAGTTAAGGGTTTATTTAAGAGGATAAAACTCTTAGGTCGACAAATTATAAAGTAGTCTGATAATTAGGAGGCTTTAAGAATTTGAGCGATAACAAAGTCACAAATTCCAATCGATAACATACTAATTATATTATTAATATTTATTGATAAAAATAAACTCTTGAATCTTAAATCTTATATATGAAAAAAAAAAAAACAAACTTTTATCTTAAACTAAAAGGCAATATCAATCAAAATGCAATGTTAGTGTACACAAAAGAATTAATAAATGTGATCGAGACACGCACGAATAGATTAACAAGACTAACAAGTATTTTACACCTTTTTAGTTGAGATTAATGTATCATTGAGTAGGTTGTGAACATATAGAGTACCCAAAAAGCAGCCTATACTTACATGTGTATCGAATGACCATATATATATATATATATATATATATATAGACCAATTATGATCATCTATTCGGTCTACGACACACAAGATTTTGACCTTTTTCACATGTGACCAACATGCAATAAGTGCTGCCCTCTTCTTGCATGTGAGAAAGATACCATACATGTCACTTACGGGTGACCAAATGGGTTGAAAGTGACAGTTCACTTCACTTTATTTTTGGTCTTGGTGGATTTACCAGTTAAAATTAAAATATTAAAAAATGATATTTTAATTAATTTTATTTTTATAAATATTAAATAATAAATACTTACTGAAAAAATTGAATGTATTATCTTAAATTTTGAATAATAATTTATTTAGACAACAAATAAATAAAATTAAATTAATAATACAAATATAAAATATCAAAATAAATATTAAATTTTTTAAAAAAAAAACATTTTGATGGGTTGGTCCATTCCACTTTTTTGTCAACCTGTTTCATGGCGAGCAAAAATAGGGTGGTTGACCTGTGTTAATGAGTTGAAAACCCTAATCTGACCTACTAAAAAAAGGACCAACATATTTTGCGACCCCTAATGTCACTAGCTAAAAATGGTAAGAACCATTACAAGACAATTAAATAGGAGAACATACTCCATAAATAAGTGTGATCTCCCTGATCATGTTAGGTCCTGTTGTATAGATCTTAATGGAGTTTCTTGAATTCTTTAGTGTGCATTTGGAATACATTTGCAAAAAGTAATGTTTGGTTGAAATTAATTTATAAACTTAAGTTTAGTTAAAATAAGTTTAATATAACTTTATTTATTTTAGAAATTTCTATATTCAATGAAAAAGTAAGAGAGGAGTAGTTTTGGGGTAAACATTAATTAGGGTGAAATTACATTCAACTCAATCTAAAAAACAATTTGTCAAATAAGTAGGTATGACTTTTCATGAAGAGTGAACCTAAACATGGGTGTCCAAATGTTAAACCAAACACATCCTTGGCGTGTTCTCTACCATGAACAAGGTAAATTAAAAAAATATATTTTAAGGTTTAGAGAAGGAGAATATGATGCTTAAAAGAAGAAGAAAAAAAAGAAGAAAAAGAGTTATACACTAATAATAAAGTTTTACATAGTCATCCAATCACAACCTATCATGTATGATAAGTTTGATGACTTTTAAAATAATTGAAACAAGATTTTTGATTGGATGTCAATGTAAAATTATTTTACACTATGACTACATAGAAATTAAACTAAAAAAATCAGACGGTATAGGAAATTAATCAACTCTATAGTCGTTTACTAATTTTTTTGGGATAAATAGTCATTTTCGTCCCTGAATGTGTAGAGCACTGACAAAATCGTTCTTGAAAGGTGAAAATTCAAATTTTAGTCCTGAAAGTGAGAAAAAAAATTGACAAATTCATTCATCCATTAACTTTCATCTGTTACCATTAATGAAAGAGCTTATGTGTCACAGAGGGACAAAAATGTCACCAAAATTATTATCACTGCTAAACAGATTGGACCAAAATGTCAGTAAGTTACCATTGGACCAAAATGTCAATAATTTTTTATTGGACCAAAATGTCAGTAATTGTTTTTGGAATAAAATGTAGTAAGTTAGCATTGGAGCAAAATGTCAATAATTTTTCATTGGACCAAAATGTCAGTAATTATTTTTGGACCAAAAAATGTCAGTATGTTTCCATTGGACGAATTTGTCAGATCCCAAATTTCGTTTCATTTTAGGGTAAAATATAATTTAATTTTCATCTTTCCATCGGGCCTATGAATAGAAAAGGCAACATTTTTTTTTATTTTCACCTTTTGTTTTATTTTATAATTTTATTTTCTCAAAGCAATCAAAAATGTTTTAGGAGCTACATATTAAGGACGAGTGAGAAGAGCATAACGGTAATCAATAATTATAAAAAAAAAAATCTCATTTTATGATCTTGATGCTTTCTTTTATGGGTTTAAACTTCCAATTGCCTATGTCTAGCTAAACCCTTTAAGCTAAGATTTAGGATTATGATGTAAGACATATGTGAACCCTAATCCCTCTATTGTAATAAAATTCCTATTTATTCACTCAATTGAACTGTTGCGTTGTTTTACCTTTCTAATTGAGACTGATCACTCCAAAATTATTTGGTTTGGTGATCCATTGCTTTTAATTAATTGATCGATCTACACAACAATTCAATTCCTAGAAAATGTATGAACATACTATAACAAAAATTTCTAATTCTTCACGCTTAACCTCTATTTTAGTTTAATCCCAAAATGAACAACTAGGGAATGAAATAGAAGAAAGACAATTCTCATAACATAACCTTATTATGTGGGATAAATTAACAGGCAATATTAGTGTTAGACTATTGGAAAGCGTAACAATGTTGTCGCAAGTTACAAATTTTATAAATGAGATCGTCTCCAGGGGCTTGAGTTATTCAGTTTCTATAGATAAAAGTAAACAGTTCAATAGATATATACAAAGGATTTGATCAAAATTTCATGGGTTTAATGAAAAAAAGGTAAATAACGTAAAAGTCGTAAACATGTAAATTAAGAAAACAAATAAAATGGATTTAATTAATTCAAGAAAAGCATGGGATTAGATTTTATCATTCATATCATCAGTATCTAAATGAAATTAATACATATGAATCATTTTCAACATCTTAGATACGCATGTTAGATCACCCCGAATCGATTCCTCGCATTCAAGAATCCTAAGAATATTTATCGAATATTGATTCCTCAAATATAAAATAAATATTCCAGTATTACAATATTCATAATCTCGTGCTATTAGCAATCAAAACATTATGCTTCATCCTAGCAACATAACATAAAGAGTGAATTCATTCTGTTCAGATTCTAAGAGCATTTTCCAACCAAACTTAAAATCCAATTTCATGAAACTAGTGATCAAGTAGAATCAAGCATTAAGAACAAAATGAAATCACCAATAATGAGTAATGAGTAGAAAAGATTCATATATATATATATATATATATATAATATCAAAATAGATACATCAGGGTATGAATATTACATCCAATCCTACGAAGAAACTTGTCGCTCATGGTATTGAGTACAAGATCAATAGATGAAATGATAAAGGATGGAATCCACGATCACTTTGATGTCAATCTTTGTAGCTCCAACTTGTTTTTTGTTCTCTATTCTCTTTGTCCTCTCGCTATCTCAAAACCTCTTCTCTTGTTTCTGCCATTTCCTAGCTTTTAAATTCCGTTCGAGCTTTTTTCAAGTCTGTGACAATAAAACTCACCCAAGCGAGTTTCACTCGCCCGAGCGAGTAGATATCTTCAAGCTGAAGGAATGTCACTCGCCCAAGCGAGTTCATTACCCTGAAACTCCCATGTTCTGGATGTAGGCTCGCCCAAGCGAGCTTTGACTAGCCCAAGCGAGTAATAGAGGAATTCACCTCTTCAATATAACCCTCAGCACTCTTCAGTTTGGCTTTAAATCTTTTTCCAACAAATGACCATCAAGACATAAAATAGGCATGGATGAATCTTCTATATTATTAACAAAAACACATATAAATGTATAATATATAAAACAACTAGAACTAAGGGAAGTTTCTAAGAAAAATCAAAATTAAAAGATAAGTACTAACATTCTAATCCCAAAAACAACTAAAATATGACACTTATGAACTCCCTGCAACCTATAATCTTGCTTGTCCTCAAGCAAAGTATAGGAAGAAAACTATGAATAATAATAGTATAAGTATAATATAAATATGTTGCAATATATCTAAACATTAAAAAACTATGGACATGATTTGCAAAGAATCATCCTCCAAAGTGATCAGAACAACATTTTTCAGACACTCAACAATGAGAAATGAAAGCATCCTAGATGAAGTTCACAAAACCAAATGAGATTAAGATCAATTCGCATTTTGTTTCTAAAGAACATAAAAGAAAACACCTGATTAACTCCAACCGAGGAAAACCCTAAAAAAATGTATAATTCTCACACATGCAAGTGTTTCATCTCAAATTTAACACTAATACATCATAAAACAATTTTGCAATTCATTTCCTATCAAATCAAAGATAAGGTACATAATCATCATGGATCATTATGACTTTTTAGGGTTAGGCCTGGCTTGAAAGAAATCTTGATTTTTTTGGATATTCAAAAGTACGTTGAGAATAGGAGAGCAAAAATAAAAACAAAATAGGAACTCAAATGAATGATCACTTCCTATCTCTTCCCTTTCCAACCAAGCCATCAATACTTCTTATACCAACATCCCAACATATAAATTTTTACAACAACTCTATACAGTGTAAAACATAATGTACATAATTCATACATGTATTTATTCACAAAGAACTTGTTTCCCTTTTCTTTTTCTTTCTTTTCTTTTCTTCTTCTTTTTATATACTATAATTAAATATTTAATTTACCTAAATAACAAAATTTAAATGCAAAGTATTTACATCACATTAACCACCAAATGAAAGAAATCCCCAACAAAACACCCTTGCTCTCCTAACCTAAGGTAAGGTAAGAAACATTTATCCTAGGTTAGTGTTCCAACAAAATTTCAATTGTTTGGCTCAAATGGCTTGCAAATGGTAAAACAATATACATTGGGATAGCTTTTTGGCCAGTGGCTTAACATGTACAAGAAAGAAAGAAAGAATGCTGAAATCATATCCATGCATCATATGTTATGACAATTAGAAATTCATGCAAAATCAACTGTAAAACATATCAATAAGGACACTCAATGTAAAATATGTGGTTGCACACACTCACTATGGTTGAAGGCTTGTTTCCATTTTCAAATCAAATCAGTGTTTTGAAAGTTGTTCTTTATCAAGTCCATGCAAAAACATTTGAATTCATTTGGTATTTGGGAAAGCCATTCATTATTTTTCAATATATTCAAATGAATCCATAGAACAAATAATTATGCAATCTATATGTATGCAAGAAATGAATTTTCCTAAGGTGCACATGGTCTCTACATATCATACTGTATGTAGCTACATCTCGTATTGGATGTAGAAATGATGCGGTCGTCTTACGCTAGTCATGCATGTCACTCCATGTATTTGTACCTGGTCTCTACATCTCGTATTGGATGTAGTCTCAGATTTTGTTTCACAAATTTCGTATTGGACTTGGAAACATGAATCAACATATCATCACATCAAAATCCATCCATAATAAAATCCATAAGCAAATACATACCACTTTATGGAAAAATATTTTGATCATAACATCATACGTACCACAAGTATGGTTAAACCACCATACCGTATTCAAGTAAGATCATTACCAACTTAGGCATGACCATTGAATATCCTCAAGCTACAGAAAAATCATGTTAGTAATCTAACTAATAAACCACAATATATCTTTCAAATAATTTTTAATTCCTTTAAACCTTCACAAGAAAAGATTATAACCTAGCATGCATCTTAATCTCCTTTCACCTTCTACCTTACTACTTCATCCTCAAAATTTAATCACTCAAGCATTTGAACCATTTATCTACATAGCATTCAACCTCTACTTCTAGAATTTAATTCAAAATAGTCCCATAATAAAAATATGAACAAATAGCCCAAATATCATCAAAATTACTTTCAAAGATCATCAAATGTAATTCCAAACATCACCAATATTTCAGCCTATAAATCATCACCTATCCTATGGTTTAAATGAACATTTTAACATCACACAATACCTTCAAATAACATGAAATTCCAGCATAAATAATAATCATAAATCTGTATATATTTACACATGTAAATTAGTTCAAATAATTTCTTAACTAGATATTGAAGCCTAGCCTACCTCAAGAGAATTTGGTGTTTGAAATGGAATGGATTAAGGGGTTGTCTTCCTTGAAAAATCCTCTAAGAAATGAAGTCTTGATAAATAAAATTTGATGGATAAAGTGGGAGAAGATGTCACGGTTGAAGCACACAAAGGAGGTAGGAAGGAAAAGCTAGATGCAAGTAGCAAGTGTGGACTTTGCAAGAAGCTAGCATATATGCAAAAAATTTGGAGCAGCCAAGCAATTTATACTAAGTTATATAGTTAGATAGTAAGTAAATTAGTTAGATTTCAACTAGATTAGTATTTAGTTTAGTTACAAGGTAACTATCTTTGAAGATATTATCCTAATCTAATCATTACTATTATCCCTTTATTTAAAGCTTAAGTGTACGTGGAGCTTGCTAAATAAATGGATTTCATTTGCTTGGTGTCTAGCACTACACATACATGGATGAAACTAAATAAAGCAAGATTCCTTCATTTAATGTTTGCTTTCCAAGTTGAAGGCCACCTAGAAAGGTTGGTCAAGAAGTTTGTTTCAAATTTTATCTTATTTTCTTTGTATTGACTTTACATTGACTTCTATTTCACATACCCATGTATAATCCTTGGGCTGTGGCACGTGGAGCTTTGAGAGTATTCATCGAATTCTGATTGGTCCAAGTTTGCTGAATCTTCTAGCCTTTGTGCCAAAGTTCTTGGAGCTACAAGTTTCCAAGACTAGATTTTTCTTTCAAATAGCTAGAAAATTCTTTTACCACACATTATTTGTTCTTTCTATATTCTGTACTAATCTATTAGTCCAAAAATTCTCATCTTTTAGTATGTTAAACTAGACTTCCTAATATTTCCAACAAGGTATCACATTCCTTATTTGGATTTATAAAACTCTAGCTATAATATTTTTAGTCTAGACTCCAAAACTGCCAGTAAGCTGATAAATTCCACACTGACATCTCTTAATGTTTTAATTAATGCAAGCAGTACACAAACTAGATTTATTTTAAATTTTAATATGTTATAGTAGACATAGGGATATTTAATTCCATATATCATACACCTAATTTGGATAAGAATTGAGAGAGAAATAAATTTCTCAATTCGGGTGGCAGAAATGGACAATTTTGGACAGCTTGTGAGCAAATAAATTCTATCATATTCTTCTTGTATCCAACAATTATTACACTTCCATAATTCAATCATAAATATAAACTCAAGATATAATTTTGAGGATGTTACATTGTTAGGCATAAAGACCTGGTTCAATAAGTATTTTGATATGAAGCACTTAGGAGAGGCAAATTATATTCATGGCATTAAACTCTTACGAGACCGGAAGAATAGGTTATTGGCATTGTCCTAGGCCTCCTATATTGACAAGGTCCTTGTTAGGTTCAGCATGGAGAATTCTAAGAAGGGAATTTTACCCTTCAACCATGAGATTCATCTCTCTAAGGAGCATTCTCCTTAGACTCCTGAGTAGAGAGAACGAATGAGTAGGATACCTTATGCTTTGACTGTAGGTGGTCTAATGTATGCTATGTTGTGCACCAGGCCAGACATCTGCTATGCAGTGGGAGTTGTTAGTCAATACAAATCTATTCCAGTAGAGGAACACTGGATAACAGTTAAGCATATACTCAAGTATCTTCGGAGAACGGGAGATGATATGTTGGTCTATTCTAGTGGGAGTCTTGAAACCATTGGTTACATAGACTCAGATTTCCAAGGAGACACAATGGTAATCAAGATAGTATCGGAAGAAAACCTTAGTGACCTTTTTACAAAGAGTTTGCCTGAACGTGTGTTCGAGAGCATGTTACATCTATGGGTCTTAAGAAGATTCTAGACTTGCTATAGCTTTAGGAGATTGAATTTTCACTTTGTTTATTTTGTGCTCTTTGAGCAAGACATCATGCCATTAATTTTTTTTTTGAAAGTTATAAATAAGGTATTATTCATTTATGGTATGCACACAGAATTTACAAACACCAAGGTCCGAATCAATTGTAGAGTATATGATCATATGGATATGTTCATGGAGGACATGATCATAGGTTCTTACAATTGATGAATTAGTTCACAGTTGTTAAATAAAGTTGGACACTTTATTTAGGCTGTAGTATTTTATGAAATGGTTTTGTCCGAACCATTATAAAATATTGGTGTGAATTAATGTTCGCATTGAAAGGATCAAGGGGAGATTTGATTAAGGTTGTTTTTCTGTCATAAGTATCAAATCTTTGGCTAACCATGGTTATGTGATTGCTCTTAATCTTGAATTTATTATAAATAGGTAATTGAATAATTTCATTCTTTGATTTACCAATGGGTGACGTTCGACCAATTAACGACCAATAACTCGGTATTTTGGGAGGAAAAATTATTTGATTATTGGTTTTTATGAGATAAACAACATGGAATTTGTAGGATATGTCCCCTTGATATGTTTCGTTACTTGGACATTAAAGACATTGGCCAGTGCATGTAATCCATTAGAGAAACTATCAAAGTCAAGGGAATAAATAATTGATTGAGTAACAGAAAACTCATCAATCAATTATTGACATATTACAAAGGAGCGATGCAAATTCGAGTTATATATATATATATATATATATTATTGATCTTGGAGTTCAACTTCGGACTTTTAGTGGAATATCACCGAATTATATAATCATTTATTGATTATAAGGAGTCTTGATTAATAATAGATGATGGATCCTCGTGCTAGCTTGAAACAAAGGGTGGGATATTTTCAGTTGATGATGAAAAGTGAGTTACATGGTTTTGGACTTTAAGTTTAAGTTTGTACTCAAGAGCAAGTGGGAGATTGTTGGGAATGCTATTGGGCTTAAGTGTATGGCAAGGGCCCAAGAGATGTAGATTTAGGTTTCTTAGTTTCCTATATAATAATCTTATTTGCTCTAGACAAAAATAACAGTTGTCGTCATCTCTGAAAAAGAAAAGTTTTCACACATTTTTCCTCTCCTTTATTCGAGAATAATACATAAGATTTGTCATTCGTAATCGATTGAGGAGGCCAAGAGAAAACTCACCAAAGAAAAAGGAGGAAATCGCATTCACACTTCAAGAGGTAATTATCTCCTTTTGATTAGAAAGACAATGATGATCTTATAACATTTAAACGTATGAGGTCCAATACGCTTCCCTAGATTCTTAGGAATCCTTCACTAATAACACATTGTGTTATTGGTTGAAATTTATTTAAAACTTTAAAATCAAGTGGGGAACTTTTTAAATTAGAAACAAAACCCCTTAAAATATAGTTTTTAATAAATTTCTAAACAATAAAGAATGTGTTCAAAAGAGTTTGTTAAAGAATAATCCCTCCTCCACTCCATAAATATTCAAATTGACTATTTTTCAATTTTATTTCAAAATTATCCCAAATAAATTACATTAATTATTGATTTTTGAGTTCTGTCTATCATTGTTCAATCAGTACCACTAATCATTCAATAATTATAAAAATACATTATGAAAAGTAAGGATATTTTAATAAAAGAATTTAATAAGTAATTCATTTATTATTTTCTTTATCTGAGTTAAAAAAAAAACTTTAAACATTAGTCATTTTAAAATGAAGAAAATATTTTGCTAACATTACTTTGCAGTGATAAAAAAATGGAGTGGTAAACAATGGAGTGCACAAATCTATCCATTTATAAACAATGGAGTGATAAAAAAAAAAAAAAAAAA
>PYAF01006216.1:164653-176550 GCA_007407185.1 Glycine tomentella | reverse complement strand
TGCTATAAAATATTTTCCTCACCAAACTCTCTTCCTTAAATTATCATATCTCTTCCTAAGTGGCTGACCTATCCTTGTCTCCTTAGTGCTGAATTAGGCAAGCTTGGTGGGTTCTTGTTTTAGCTAAAATCCATGGAGTTTGTGTGGAAAGTGGTGTAGCTTTTGTTTCCACCATACCTTGTTTATTCCATTCATGTATTCACCTAAAGTTCTTTGTTTTTTCTTCCAACCAGCTATGGTCTACTTTATCCATGCCATGATTTGATGATTTAAACGCATTCTCCTATGATTTCTACGGTCAAAGTTGGCTTTTAGGGTAAAAATACCAAGTTTTTACTTTAAACTCCATGAAATGGTCAAATTGGTCCATTTTACTTTTATCTAGGTAAAAGTCACTAATTTACCATGGTAAAAAATATTTTTACCACACATTTAAGAGGAAATTCTAAAGATTATATCCAAGTTTTCTATACCATTTTATGTCACTTAATTATAGCTTGAATTGAACTTAATCCGAAATGTGTAGTAAAGTTCCTAGAAATTCTATTCTAGATTTTCTTGTCACCTATTAGTAATTTGTTACCTAGGAATATTGTATTGTAATTTTTCTATTCTAGGTAAAAATCCTTTAATCACATATTACTAATTGATCTAAAACATTTCCTAAATTACACATTTAACACGTATAAAAATATTGGGGTGTTACAGGTCACCTTCCTCCTTTTGAGATTTTTGAAGAAGGAGGGGGCTGTGTTGGTGGCAGGAGGAGGTCGTGGGGCCCCGGAGGTTTTGCGGGACCGAGGGCGAAAGTCACCAGATTGATCTTCCATCTTGGTAGCTGCAAAATAAAGCAAAATAGATCAAGTAAATTAGTAGTGCCGAGAATAGAAAAACAAGAAAATATACTTTATAAAATATACTAACAGTCAGGAAGAGCCGGGGGAATTTCACGTAAACCCTGGCTCTCTCGGAAGGCATCAATCTGGATGACTGAGTAAGCATCCTCATCCGACAACCCGGTCTCGTCCCTATGATAGAAAGAAGGGTGGAATTCGTGATGGGCACGGGACCAGTAAAGCGGAAATTTCCACTTCACACCGGCAGATTCCGACCCTTGCAGAAAGAAAGGTTGCTGGCCGGGTTTAGCACTAACTTTAAAATAGTTATTTTTAAATCTTTTAAAAGAATCAGCAAAGAGGGGAAAAAGTTTGCGTTTGGGGCGACTCCTTAAGGAAGTCCACCCTTTTCGGTTTGAAGGCTCTCAGCCAGAGCCACTAGTCTGAGCAGAAAAATAATACATAAATACAGGAACTGTACACGGAATTCCTAAGTTAATACACAAATCCTCGAAGGATTTGATGAAAGTCCAACCATTTGGGTGAAGCTGTGAAGGAGCTAAGGACAAGTTTTTCAAAAGCTTCATCTCAAACTCAGAAAAAGGAAAATGAATACCCAAGCGGGTGACCACATCAGCAAAGAAAAAGAAGAAGCTAGATTCGCCCTGCTCGGCACTAGAGCAGATCGGCGCATGAGGGCCAGGATGACGAATTGAGAATCCTTCTTGATTCCCTACAGGGAGGGCGGCTATGCCCTCCAGACTCATGGATGACGAGGTATTAAGAACCTCAAAAGTTACCCAAGGGAATTGGGCTATCAGATTGGGGGAGAGGTTGTCGGCATGAGAATCGCTTGACCGAGATTCCTCAACGATTTCCACAGAAGGGACTTCCATGATGACCTACGATAAAATCAAAAAAGAAAATAATCAGTAAAGGTACCTGGAAAATCGACGACAAGTTGTGAAGTGTTAGCCGATGCCGAGATACTTTCAGCTTGCACCTCGGCTCTGGGCTGGGGCGGAGGGGGGTTGACGGCTACGGGGTTATGCCGGCATGCGTCTAGCACATCATCGACATCTTTATCCAAACCCGAACTGGCCAGATACATGAACCTATCCATGCATCTCGTGCACGGATCATACCGGATTTCAGGAAGAGTTTCTAAGAAAGGGGGCCTAGGAGGAAGAATGGAAGGAGTCACAGGACGACCCCTATTTGCCTTATTGGACTTTATACTAGAACCTTCTATTGCCTTAGAGGAAGAACCTGCTACAGCTTTTGAGAGAGGAGGTTTTCTAGTCAAAGGATTTTTTGAAGATTTGGAACAACTAGTGGGGGCTCTAAGTAAACGTTTGTTTTTATCCTCCTCAGTAAGGGGTTTACCAAAGAACCAAAAAGCAGAATAAGGAGTGATTCTTTTGACAATACAAGCCTCTTCCTCAGGAGTTAGTTTCACCATTACGAGATTGTGAGGGGTTTTCGAAGAATCAAAGAACAAAAGGAAGAACAAGGGATGAAGATGAACAGAAGAACAGGAACAGAAAATGAGGGCAAAAACCCAGGAAAAGAGGCCTAAGGGGAAAAAGAACCACCAAAAAATAAGACGAAAAGAATAAAGAGGAGAAAGAGCAGTACAAGAATCAAGAAGGAAAGGGAAGAATGAGATACCTGGATTGAAGAACTTTGAAGAAGGAAGGCTGAAGCACCAGATGCGTGAGCAAAGAGAAGAATGCTAGAATGGAAAAAGCAATAGGAGGGAAATGAGCCAAAAGTTTTGAGGAAGTGGGGGAAAATGACAGGGTGTAGTCAATAAGAATGGAGAGTAACCGCCGAAACCCACGAAATTAAAAAATGGTAACCGTCGAAATTTGAAATAATGGATAACTGATAAACGTGCCTAATCACTGGGGCAATTATGACCAATTAACCAAGAGACAGTGGCAAAACGGACAATAGCGAAGGATAGTCATGATTAGAACGTGCAAAGAAATGACAGAGCATTAAATGTCAGGGAGGCGCGTCGTTTCACATGTCCAAACGACAGCAAAAGTACTTCATTACATTGGAACTTGGGGTCAAGAAAAAGAGGTTGGCTCAGCGGGAAAGACGCTTCATTATCTCGGCCAAAACCAAAAAAAGAGGTCGGCGTAGCAGAAAAGAACGCTTCATTATCTCAGCCAAAACCAAAAAAAGAGAGGTCGGCTTAGTAGAGAAAAAGTTGCAGGACATAAATGAGGTCGGCTCTAAAGGAAACAGGCAATCGTAGTATCCTAGTTCCGCAGAAGCAGATCTATGAAAAACATCTCTGAAGCCCAATAAACGAGGCCGACTTATCCGAGATAGTTATCTCGGTCATAAAGTTAAAACTCAATATAATCACCTCGGTCATTTAGATTACTCAATAACCGAGATGAGGGGTAACTATTACGGACGTTTTATATTGGGCTAAAGGCCAAAGAGCCCAATACAATGGATATCAGGTTATTAATGGTAAGATTAGAGGAGATTGGGTCCTAAATAAATACAGAATCAAGAAAGATTTGGAGGATTATTTCTTCATCAATTATCCAGAATTTTTGTTCATCTTTTGGAAGATCATGATCAAGAATTGACAAAGTTTCCTTATTTTTCCACAGGTCAGTAAGCATAAATAGTTATTCACACCAAAGGTGTAAGGTACACACATAGTGTTACTCTCTCTTTTCCATTCTCACAGTGCACACACCCCACGTCCAATTTGTGGTTTACTGTGCTGTGATCTTCTTCCTGGAGGTGTTTAAATCTTCATAAGCATCTTCAGAGAGAGAAAGTTGGATTATATATTGATTTCTGGCATTATTGCTGGATATCCGTTTTTAAGGAACGAAACACTAACCAAATCTATTCTAATTAAATCACGAGTGCTCGACACCTTTTATTGTACTTACAATATCATGTTGCTAAACTATGGAATTTAAGGGTTTTTTTTTTCTTTTTTCTTTTTAAGGATTAGTGGAGTTTAAGGACTGAGGTTGAAAGTTTAAGGTTGAACTTGAAAGTATGCAATCTAATATATATCCATTTCGTTGAGGTGGGTTGTCACCATCTGACCCTAACAAATATTACTATTAAAAATTTCCCAGTGTTAAAGCTTATCAATAATTTCAAATATATTATCTAAGAAAAGTAAATATTTTAAAATGATTGTCGTATAGGTGTTAGTATTGAATAACTTTTAAATACTTTTTTCATATTTATGTTAATAAAAGTAGAATACTAATTAAATAACAAGACATATAACAATACTTTTATTTCCATAATTATTATCTTTCATTTAACAACAATTAAAAAATGTTTATTTAAATTTAAAATTATTTTTTAATGCTAATATTATAATTTTTATACACCATATCTTAGTTTTGTAATATATCTTGACCACCAAGTCCATGAATCAATTAATGTAAATATGTGGGATTATTATAACTAAATATTCAGAGCAAAGAATTATGTCCCTCATAATAGTTTTATGTTTTTCAAGCGAGATATTTTTTATAGTCTTAAAATAAGTTGTTAATATACCTAGTAAATTTTTTAAATTGTTGTATTTATCAGTGCATGGTATCTCATGACTTATTTGTAAGTCATTACCCATTCAAGTAAACTTGGCTAATAAATTTGTCTACAATAAGATTATTTTTATCTTAAACAAAAAATAAGACTTTATTAAAAATAAAGACCCTGATTCAATGACGGATCCAGAAAACTTTTTTAGTGAGAGCAAACAATAGTCTATAATATTTTTACTGACAAAACTTATTATAAAATTTTACAAATACACAATCTCACAATAAAAAAGTATCAAAATGAAGTTTTTACAAAATTAAAAAGATAAAATGGATAAAATTAGTACCAATTACCAATTTTTTTCTTTTATCTTTAATAATTTTTTACATTCTTGTTCTTAAAAAAGGTAGTTTATGATGGCAATCTTAATTTTCTATGGAACAATAATAATAATAATAATTTAGTATATTCAAATAAAAAATTAGTTAGTGGGAACAATTGTCCCCATAGTCTCTAATGTATAGCCGCCCCTGCCCTGATTAATTGTGGTTAATTTCCAATGAAGCGTAACAGTTCTGAGCTTATAAATATACAGCTTTTTTTTTTTTTTTTTTTTTAATAATTGAGATTTTATTCGTACTAGACTTCCTTCCTGTCCCTTGTCTTTTAAGGTAGAAGAGATTCTCTTGATGCAAGCTTTAGATTCTATTCTCATACAACCATCACATTTCATTTAAGGTCTTGACAAAGACGCAACAATTATAACTAAATAAACCTATTTCCCACCACAACATCTAAGTAAACACACACACAACATATATATATATATATATATATATATATATATATATATATATATATATATAACCATTTTTCCATCGACAAAACTCGTTTTTGCCAGGTTCTCATGAAGAAAATTGACATGTCTGGAACAAAGAAATTGCCCACATAAATCTTTTAGGGAAAATTTCGTCTCTCCCTTAGATAAGGTTGAATTTTGAAGCCGCTAAGAAACGAAAACGCATTTAGTTTCATCGTTCCAATTCCCTTCATTGAGATGTCCATTTCTTGTTTGTCCAAATGTGGTGACAAAGCACTTGAAATGCAACATATCCACTGTTTGGTTAGTCTCAATATTTGACTTGTATTATTTATTCGTGTTGCTTTGACAAGAGGGCATTGCTCTAATACCATTGGTCCATTTCTGAAATTGCTTTCATGGGGCTTTGTTAATTTTGGTACATGTGTGATTTGGTAATAATGTATGGATTTAGAAGTTGTTGGATTACGAAATTGCTTGGGATATCTAGCTTCACGTTGTGTGTGAACTTCATTTTAGACACATTCCAATCACGTACGTAACATAAAATGATATCCAGAATAGTTAGGAAATATCAGCATAACTAACATTTGAAAGCAATAACAACAGTGCTTGCAACATTGATGAATTGAAAGAGAGCGTTTTAATTCAATTAATCTGAGCAATAGAAATCTTGACTACTTTATACGTCTCTAATTCAGCATTCAATTTGATTTTAGTATCTAATCTTCTGGCACAGTCTTTTTATCTTTGTCCTATATATGACCGTCGATGTCATTGAAGGTTTTAGACATTACGTTTTCTGTGATAAGTTTTTACGCATTACATTCGCATTTTATTGCACAAAATTGAATAAAACTTGATCATACTGTATGCCTGTTGACTATGTTAGAGAAATATGTACTTAATATCTCATAATCCATTAGTATTATAACGTAGCATTAATTAAAAAAGATTTATATGTATCTGTCTTTTCATCCTTCTAGTTTTCAGACTTCGCTTTTTCTTTTCTTTTTTGTTTTTATACATTACATATTTACATATATATTGGATACCACACAATATATAATATTATTTATTAAATAAAATATCGGCACTGTGAAGCCCAAGGAAAAATAAGATATATACTGTACAAGAACTTGTGTGTCCTGTGGTGTCATAAAAGATTTTAGACATATCTTTTTATTTTTCTGTGAAAAGCATCATATTAACATTTTTATCATATAGAAAATATATTGTATGAAATTTGATCATATGCGGTATGTCTATTTTATGCTATATTAAAAGGGTGGGGCTATTAACATATAATAATATTATCAATTGTTTTTTTTTTGTTTTTTTTTTTTATCTATGTACTAAGGTTTGAATCCAGCATGTGTTGGTATCGAGTAGTAATCACACAACAATCGAAAAAATAGAAAGAGAAAAAGGAAAGAAAAACAACACAGTATTTATTATGGTTAACCTAATGTGGACTACATCCAGTTATTCTCTATATTATCCTCATACACTCGTTACAATGCACTCAGATTATAATGAAATATATATGCTTAGAAACCCTCAACATCGTAACTATTGTTGGATTTAAAGGAAGCTGCAAGAAGATTGAAGCAAGAATGACTTGGAGTTTTAGCTTTTTACATGCCCAATCATTTTGATGGCATTTGTAATTGACTAAGTGGTTTAAATACATAGCCTAGTGATCCTTGCATTGCATAATTCATTCACATACATTCATATGTAGGATATACGTTTAAAATGTTTGCATTTACAAAGAAAACCTCATGGCTTAATGTTTTGGAAAAATCACTTTATGCACTGCTTTAATCGATTATCATTGGTATGTAATCGATTACATGCTTGTGTTTATTTATGGAAAAGCCATGTTGAATACTTTAATAGATTATCTTCCTTGTGTAATCAATTACCAAGTGTTATTTCAAAATGTGTTTATCTGTGTTAATCGATTACAGAAAATCGTAATCGATTACTTAGTTCATTTTGTTTAAAATGAAGAGTCTGCCTTAATCGATTACCAAGGCTTATTTACAGCTTGAGCTTATCTGACTTAATCGATTACATCACGTATTAATCAATTAAATTGTTCGTGAAAGATTTTCAGAAAGCTCAAGAACAGATTAATCGATTAAATGATGTATTAATCGATAACATTTGGTGAATTAATCGATTACACTTACGATTTAATTGATTACATTCTGTTAAAACTATTTTTCTATAAAAAAGCTTATGGGTCTATTGTTTTAATACGTTTTGAGAATTCATTTCTGCGAAATACCCAATACTCCCAAAGCTTTAGAATCTGAGAAAAAGTTAATTATGAGTGAATAACATTCTACATCAAAACATAAGATTCACTATTCATTGTTGATGAAGTTTTGAGCAAAGTCTTAACAAGAGTCTTCAAGAAAGCTGTTCTCTGAAATTCATACATTCAAACTCTGTTTGATTGATTGTATTCATCTCATTCATATGCTAAGGATCATGAGGTGATATCTTTCTTGAACTCTAGACTGTGATAGTTTTTGTTTGTTTAAAATTTTGTGTATTTTCCTAAGAGCAAATAGTTTTTTTAAAGCTGTTTCTGGAGAAGGGTTCTCTAGAGGGTAGAACTGAGTAGTGTTCTCTGGATCTTGATCTTAAGAAATATATAGGGTTTAGATTTTAATTCTTTGTCTGGGTTTGACAAAGGAGATCTGTTGTAATATCTTGTAAAAAATTATATTTGTTTTAGTGAAAACTCTAACCTAGTGTTGGTTGGAAGGCACTGGATGTAGTCTCCAAGTTTGTGAGGTGAACCAGTATAGATCATTGAGTCTTTTATTCTAATTATGTACATTTTTCATTGTTTGCTTTTGGGTAATCAAGAAATTATCAAAAAGACATATTTTCTGGCATTTCTTGCATAACAAGGGTGATCTTGGTTGAAAGAAAAGTTCTGGTTTGAAAAAGATTTTAAGTGATACGATCCAGATTACAAATTCTGCAAATAGTTTTAAGTAAAATTTTAAATTTCCAGTTTAAACCAATTCACCCCCCTCTTGGTTTATTTGAAGAGTGTTCATTGTATTTTCAATTGGTATCAGAGCTGGTTCTTGAAAGTTATTCAAGATCACTTTCTTTTCAAAAGAAAATGAATACTAATCAAATAAAGAGGGAGCTTCTCTCAATCATCCACCGATGTTTGAGGGTGAACATTTTAGTTTTTGGAAAAATCGCATGCAGATCTTTATTTAATCCAATGATCCTGGAGCTTAGAATAAATTGATTCCCAAAGAATGGGATGAGATGACAGATGCTGAAAAAAGAGTTGTGCAATATGATTTTAAAGCTAAAAATATGATTTCATCTACTTTGTCTTCTGATGAATTTTTAGAAATGTGAGATGCAGAAGTGCGAATGACATGTAGGAGATGTTGGAGGTAACTCATGAAGGAACAAATGAAGTAAAGAGATCAAGGAAGCATGCCTTGATTCATGAATATGAGATGTTCAAGATGAGCAATACTGAAAACATATCTCAGCTGCAAACAAGATTCATACATATTGTCAATCATCTTCTTGGTCTTGAAAAGACATTTGATGCTGAAGAATTGAACATCAAAATACTAAAGTGTCTAACAAGACCTTGGCAACCAAAAGTTACAGCAATCAAGGAATCCAAAGACCTATCCAAGATATCCATGGCTGCACTGTTTGGTAAGCTACTTGAATATGAACTTGAAATGTCACAACTAATCAATGCAGAAGTTGCAAAAAAGAAACATAAAAACATAGCTTTGAAAGCTGCATCCTCTAAAGTTGAGAAAGAAGAAGATTCAAGTGAAGAAGATGAAGATGACAACATGAATCTAATTGTCAAAAGTTCAGCAAATTCATGAGAAAGAACAATAACAGAAAGTTCATAAAGTTCAACAAGAAAAATGACAACAACACCTCTACCAACTTCACTTGCTTTGAATGTGGAAAGCCTAGATACGTCAAATCTGAATGTCCAATATTTTTGAAGAAGCAACAAGGTGAGAGGAAGATAAAAAAGGAAGGAAAGACAAAGAAGGCATACATTTCTTGGGAAGATAATGAATCAACTACTTCTGGATCAGCTAGTGAAGATGAAGAAGAAGCTAATGTTTGTCTCACTTCAACAATAAGTGATGATGAAGAATTCTCTAGTGTTGGATTTGAGGTAAATTCTAAATATGATAATATAGTTGATGCTTTCTATGAAATGCATAATGAGGCTCAAAAGCTAGCAAAGTCAAATAATAAGCTGAAAGGAGATCTAAGATGACACATCATCAAACTTGTAGAAATGCAAAGTGAATTTTGTAAATTGAAAGAAGAAAATGAAAAACTTCTCTCAAGTTACAAGGCCAATGGATGTACATGTTCATCTTCATCTTCTAATCTAGATAAATGCAAATCGTTACAAAAAGAGTTTGATGATTTCAAAAGAAGTCAAGGAGAAAAGTACATGGTACTACTATCTAAAAATAGTGATTTGATTGATCTTTTGAGAAAGCTTTTTAAAGGAAGATGCAACTTAGCTGAAATGATAAGTGTGCAGAAATATGCTGGAGATACTTCTGGTTTGGGTTACAAACAAGGTTCAAAATCTTTTGACAAAATCATATTTGTACCACCAAAACAGAAGAATCAAAGGAGTTTCTATGATTCAAAGATCAATCAAAATACGTACTTTAGGAATTCATCAAAAGCTATAACTTGTAACTATTGCATGAAGAAAGGGCATACATCTTTTAAATGTTATGATAGAAAATATTATGTGCCTAATGGAGAATGTATTTGGGTGCAAAAGAAGAAGAAAGTAACTAACCCCTATGGACCCAACCTCAATTGGGTACCTTTCCTTGTTACTTGATTTGAATTTTGTAGGTGTATTTAAGAGCAAGATCATCACTATGGTATCTTGATAGTGACTGCTCTAGGCACATGACAGGTGACATATCCATGCTTCCAAATGTCATATTAAAAGATGGAGGATTTGTCACTACAGTGATAATAACAAAGGGAAGATAATTGGAGAAGGAAACATAGGAGACAACCTTAAGACTATGATCAGAAATGTCTTGTATGTTGATGGCTTAAAACATAATCTCCTAAGCATAAGCCAACTATGTGACAAAGGGTTCAAAGTTTCCTTCAAAAATAATTGTTGTTTGATTTGTGACAGTAAAAGTGGTGAAGTTATCCATGTTGGTAAGAGAAAGGGTAACATTTATGTGTTGTCCATTGACCATGCATTCATTCAAAACACTAGCTGTCTTGTGAGTAAAACTAATGAAACATGGTTATGGCATAGAAGAGCAAGTCATATAAACATGCATCATTTGAACAAGCTTGTAAGAAAGGACTTGGTAATAGGATTGCCTAAGCTTTGTTAGAATCAAAGAAGCTGAAGCAAAGGATTCAAAGATGATTGAAGTAAATGAGTTTTGATATTTTACATGCCCAATCAATTTGATGGCATGTGTAATTGTGTTTAAGCTTGGTTCATTAGATAA
The DNA here is from genome assembly GCA_007407185.1 of Glycine tomentella. NCBI lineage: Eukaryota > Viridiplantae > Streptophyta > Magnoliopsida > Fabales > Fabaceae > Glycine > Glycine tomentella. The sequence goes on along the minus strand of PYAF01006216.1, from coordinate 165,805 downwards.
AGCTTTATAATCCTCATTAGCAATTGATAATTCATGCATTCATACATTCATTTGTTAGGAATTAATAATGTGGTAATGAGCAAACTTATAGAATTTCATAAAGGCTATTAGGAATTGTATAAAACAGTTCTTCCCTGCTTTGATCAATTATTTAGGTGAAATAATCGATTACAGGCATGTGTATGTTTTCTGGAAAAATCCTTATGAACATTTTAATCGATTACCACTGGCTCGTAATCGATTAAATAAGCTTTACACAGAATTAGGAACTTCCTATGATAATCGATTATCTTGGGAAATAATCGATTACATAAACTTCTGCATAATTTTACAAAGCATGTTCATCTGGTTTAATCGATTACCAGATTTTAGTAATCGATTAAATATGCATTGTTAAGTTTTAGGCATGGTCTGTGTTAATCGATTAAATGAGTACTTAATTGATTACATGATGCATTGTAAAACTTAGTTTGTCTGGATTAATTGATTACAAGGTGACTTAATTGATTATTTTGTTCGTAATAGATTTCCAGATTTCTGATGAACAATTTAATCGATTATATGGATAAAACAATCGATTACAATAGTTATAATAATTGATTATGTAACACCATGTTTTACTCTCTCGTGTTTGATTGATTTTAGATGAAATCTCGTTTTCGTTTTGCATTAGAATCATCTTAGTTATAAATTTTATGAAAATTCTTTTCGATTTGCAAATTTACTGGTCGTCTATATCATAAACGAATTCTCTCTCTCTCTCTCTCCACGGTTTAATTATAATAAAGTACAGTCTAACAATACAGTCCAATGTATAGTTCATTGTACAGTCCCAAATACATGCCAACGTAAAATACAACTAATTTAAAACTAGTTACAAATCATCAACATATCTTCATCATCACACCTTCTTCAATATCATCTACAGCTTATGCTTTTCTGTTCTTCTGCTCGCCCAAATAAATTGGGGTCATCACAGGTGTCAACCACAGACACAAAATAGGGTAAGTATATGATAAACATAGTTAGGTAAAACAATAGATCCATAGCTAATACAAATGATACTCATAAAGTAAGATACATGATGGATGCATAATAGATGCATGATTCTTTGTTAAAATGATGCATGACTGAGATCTCAGGTTCTCATTA
>PYAF01006216.1:148261-162919 GCA_007407185.1 Glycine tomentella | reverse complement strand
ATGTTTCTAAAGCTTTTCTCCCTTGATATTGTATCATACGGCCAAAGCTTGATCTTAGAGAACCAAATCAACAAATTTTCCTTTTATTACATGTAATAGCAAAATTCTAATTTCTTATTGGTCCCAATTTGCTTTTAATTAGTAAAATCACTAAACTAACTTGTTAAAGAAGTCTATTTATCCTATAATTAAGAGAAAATTCTATAGATTATGTCCATACTTTTTCTTATAATTTTCTGATACCGGAGTTAGTATATATTAAGCTCTTTTCAAGATATTTTCCAAAATTCCTAGAAATTACTGTTTATGGTTCTCTGCCACCAACTATGTTGATAATTTGTTATCTAAAAGCATTTTATCCAATACAGAGATTCCCACAAATTTCAAAGTCATCTGGTCATTTTTTAACCTAAAGGGTATTTTGGTAATTTCACCACTCACCTTAGGGGTATAATCGTCATTTATAAAAAAAAAAAAAAATGTTCAGGATATCTCTGTAAGTATCACCCTAAGGGTATTCTGATCATTTTTCAAACATCCAAGAGTATTTATAAAATTTCCTCCTTAAAATATCTTGTTAAAGTACCTAGGGGCAATTTAGTCATTTTTAAAATGTTCAGGGGTATTTTCGTCATTTTCCCTGAATCTTTTTATACTGCCTCTGATCAACATTTTACCCTAGTAATTGACTGTGATTCCAAAATTTTGGGGTGTTACAGATTACATTAACGAATTAATGGATTACAGTTAGTTAAAATAGTTTTTTTATAAATAGAAAACCTGAGTCTTAGTTAGACTAAGTAAGAAAGAAAGGGATATTCGTGAAAACTTTGTGATATACATATTCTAAAGTTCTCATGTGTACCCAAGGCTGAAATTAGTGTGATAATCAAATATGATGAGTGTCATTGAGAGTTACATGAGTTTTTAGTCTTGATACTCATGGATTGAAGACTTATTCAAGCTAGAGCTTAAAGAAAGTTATTAAGAAAGATTGGTAGTCATCTTATGCATATAATCTCAGGTTGATTGAATCATTCATATCATTGTAATTGCTGAGGAATATAAGGTGATATTTTTCTTGTACCTAAAACTTTTGTTTTGTTAATATTTGTTTTATAATTGTGTTGTATTTCCATATAACATTTGTATTCTTTAAAGCTTGTTCTAGAAAGGGTTTCTAAAGGGAAGAACAGAGAGGGAAACTCTGGTTCTTGGTCTTTTGAAAAGTCTATAGGGAGTAGATTTTGAATTTTACCCAAGGAGGGTAAGAGAGATCATTTTGTAAGCTTGTAAAGAATAGATATTTGTTATAGTGGAACTCTAACCAAGATTTGGTTGGAAGAAAACTGGATGTAGCCTCCGGGGTTGAGAGGTGAACCAGTATAAATCTTGTGTGCATTAGATTTCAGTTTATATTTCATTAAATTCTTGAAGTATAGATTTTGTTCATCATATAAACTTGATTATTGCACAAGAGTAATTTGGTTGATGAAGTAAAGTGATTTCTAATTGGTTTTAAATTGATACGGTCCTTTTGAAGTCTTCCGCTGTTATAAATTTTGAAAGGAAATTTTAAAAACTCTGAGGTAAAACCAATTCATCCCCCCTCTTAATTATTTGCATAAGTGTTCATTATATTTTCAAGCTTAAGTTTGAAAATGATAAAATGTGTGAAGCTTGTCAAAGAGGTAAACAAACAAAGAATTCTTTTCAAAGTAAAAATGTTGTTTCTACTTCTAGACCTCTTGAGTTGCTTCATATGGATTTATTTGGTCCTTCTAGAACCATGAGCTTGGGGGGTAATTTCTATGGGCTTGTTATTGTAGATGATTACTCAAGATATACATGGACTTTATTCATAAGATCCAAGAGTGATGCGTTCACAACATTTAGAAAATTGGCCAAGATAATTCAAAATGAAAAAGCTTGCAATATTGTTTCAATTAGAAGTGATCATGGTGGAGAATTCCAAAATGAACATTTTTGAAAATTTTTGTGAAGAACTTGGAATTAATCACAACTTTTCAGCTTCAAGAACACCCTAACAAAATGGTGTTGTGGAGAGGAAAAACAAATCACTTGAGGTAGGTGCAATAATACTTCTAATGAAACAAACTTGCCTAAGCACTTTTGGGCGGATGCTGTAAGTACGGTTTGTTATACTTTGAATAGGATTCTCATACGCCCATTTTGAAGAAAACCCCTTATGAACTATACAAAGGAAGGAAACCAAACATATCTCATCTTAGATCTTTTGGCTGCAAGTGTTTTGTGTTAAATAATGGCAAAGATTCTCTTGGCAAATTTGATTCTAAAGCTGATGAAACAATTTTTCTTGGTTACTCTTTACAAAGTAAAGCTTTTAGGATCTTTAATAAAAGAACATTATGTTTTGAAGAATCTGTCCATGTTATATGTGATGAGACTAACCCTTCCGAGGAAGACTTGGAGTGTGATGTTGATGCAGGACAAATGGAAGAATTTCTGCAACTAAATGACTTGAATGAAAAAGAAAAAGATGAACCAAATGATGAGCTGGAACAGTCAACACCTTTACAAAAGCACAAAGATTGGAGAACTACTAAAGATCTTTCCCTTGACAACAGAATTGGGAAAGTATCCAAGGGAGTTTCTACTGGATCTTCTTTAAGAAATCTTTGTTATACCATGACTTTTGTATCACAAATTGAACCAAAAAGTGTTGATCAAGCTCTACTGGATGAACATTGGTTAATAGCTATGCATGATGAATTGAATCAATTCAAAAGAAACCAAGTTTGGGAATTAGTTCCTAGACCATCTACTCATATTCCTATTAGCACAAAATGGGTTTTTTGAAACAAGCTAGATGAAAGTGGCATCATAATAAGAAACAAGGCTAGATTGGTTGCTAAAGGTTACAACCAAGAGGAAGACATTGATTATGATGAAACTTATGCTCCAGTTGCTAGATTAGAAGCCATTAGGTTATTACTTACATATGCTTGTTTGATGAACTTTAAATTGTTTCAAATGGATGTTAAAAGTGCATTTTTGAACGGTTACATAGATGAAGAAATATATGTTGACCAGCCTCCTGGATTTATTGATTACAAGCATCCTAACCATGTTTTCAAAGTCTTTGGTTGAAACTACAACTTCAAGACTTTGGTGTTGAAATACAGAAGATACCCTTGCTGTGTGATAACACAAATGCCATCAACATATCCAAAAATCCGATTATGCACTCAAGGACAAAGCACATTGAAATAAGACATCACTTCATCAGAGATCATATCCAAAAGGGTAACATCAAAATTGAGTTTATTGATACTAACAACCAATTAGCTGATATTTTTACAAAACCTTTGGATAGAGATAGATTCTTCACACTTACAAACATGCTAGGAATTTTAGATGAATCTAGTGTGTGTTAGCATGTTGTTTATGTGCTCACCTACATAAAATTTAATCATTCATTGGTCATTCATCTCAACTAAGTGCAAATTCAAAATTGCAGCATAATTACTGTTCATGCTGATAAATTCACCATAATAATCGATTAAGCCATGGGATAATCGATTAAATTGACTTCAAAAGCTTTTTTGAATGAATTTTGTACTTATGTAATCAATTACAGAAGCGAAATAATCGATTATTTTTCATTCAAAATTATTTTAAAAGCTAATGTTCACTGGAATAATTGATTACAGAGATGTCATAATCGATTATTCTTCATTTAAAATGATTTCGGAAAATAAAATCCATTGGAATAATTGATTACGCCATCGAATTAATCGATTACACAAGCTGTAAAATCTTTTGAAACATGACATTTCACTGGAATAATCGATTACCACTAATTGTAATCGATTACACTTCATCTTCCTGAAATAAAGCATTCATTGGTTTAATCGATTACACCTTGTGCAAATCGATTATAGCCCCTTGCAGAATCAATTTTGCTTACAAATTAATTGATTATAAATGCTCGTAATCAATTATTCATAGAGTTACTATAAAATCTGTAAGATTTGTTGGAAATTGTAACTGCCCAACTGCCACCAAATTCAAAATTTGAAACTTTTGTGCTTTTATGTTAGTGGGTTAATTCAAAATGAAAGTTATACTTTTAAATTTCAAACTTTGGAGCCCAAAACCATATATAAATATAGTTTTTCTGAAGAGACAAATCACACCATTTTCTTCTTCTACTTTAAAGCCTGGTTGAATATTTCTCTTCTTCTGAGTCTAGATACCTTGTCATTTAGTGTCTACCTCTATTTTCACCATGTCTACATCTAAGAGAACAAAAACCTCTAGGAGAAAGGCTACTGAAACTTCTAACCTTGCTGTGAATAGGTTAGATCATTGGTTTCCTACTGAGCGTGACAAAATTACCTACCTACAGTTTAATGGCACTATACTCATTTGCCCTCCCAAACACCTTGACCTTACTTGGTTTACTAGAGAAGGTTTCCAATTCCCTGCTTTGATTGAAGCCTAGGGATTGGACAAACTTTTTGAGATGAAGGGTACTTTTTACCCTGAATTAGTAAAGGTGTTTTACACCTGTGCTAAAGCATCTATGGATGTGACTATCTTGTCTCAAGTAATTGGGGTAGCCATGGAAATCACCCTTGAAGTTTGGCAAGAAGTTGCTGACATTTCCTTTGTAGGAGAAAGGAAATTTAAGGAGGACTCTAGGGGTTACAATAGGATAGAAACCTATAGAGGAATGCTTCTTGATCCTCAAATGAGGCTGTAGCTGAGGCTTGGCACTGGTCCTATGACTCATGAAGTTAGACTTCTTCATTATATCATCATTTACATCTTGACCCCTAGGTCCAATAATCATGCCCAAGCCACAGATGATGACATACAACTTGTGTATGACATGAAAAATTCCATTCAGATGAACTGGATCCTCATCATTTAGGAAACCATGTTGAAATCCAAAAGATTGGTGAATTATCCATTTCCTTATGCTGTCTTAGTGTCCAGATTCATTGACTACTTCAAAATAGATGTATCTATTGAGGTTGTTGACAACACAAACTCCAGCAATAGCCTCATTAAAGAGAAACATCTTAACAAGCTTGGGATGGTCAAGACTCCCTATGGGTGGCAAATGGCTGGACAACAAGTTCCTCTTGCTGGTGAAGAAGAAGAAGCTGATGAAGAAAAAGAAGAAGTTGAAGGCCCTGCTCAACCATCTTACAACCCTTTTGAATCACTCATGATTCAAAAGATGGATGCTCTACTATCTCTACATCATGAGCACAGGGCTGAGACAAATTCATCTATGGAAGAGATGAAATCTAGATTGGAAAACATAGAGGCTAGGCTTGTCCTTGATGACTTTGATAAACTAGTTTAGGTTGTTGTGTTTTCTTTCTATTTGCTTTGTTATGATGTGGTTTGCTGGTTATTTTTATCTTTAATGTCTACTGATTAATTGATAAGTGCCCTATTTTAGTAAAATTAGGGTTACAATGCTGGCACTTATCTTTTTGATCTTAGTAAGTTTATTTATAAACTTGCTCTAAACCTAGTTGATTTGTATTTAGTACTTGTATGAATGTTGTTTTTCATAGTTTGGAAGATTAGTTCAATCATATTTTGTATTTTGATAGGTTCTGACGGTATCCGAAGTATCCAAGCAAGCAAAGCAACCGAAAAGGGCATAAAAATCAAATTTGGGAGGTGTCAGAATCAAAATGGCCCAGAACTCGTCCAGGCCTATGACCTTTCTTCACCATTAAGGCTTTAACTCGCCCAGGCAAGTGAAACCAACACAAAATGCTCGCCTAGGCGAGTTCAAGTTCCAAGAAAAGGTGGTTAGCTCACCCAAGCGAGTGAAAACAAGCAAATTGGCTCGCCTGAGCGAGTGGACACAAGCAGAAGGGACAAATCTATAAATAGCCACAAAAATTGAAGGAGAAAAGAGGCCTTGGATGGCTTAGAATCTTGGGAATGAATTTCTTAGCTTAGGAAACTTCAATATTAGTATTAGGGAGGTTAGGAGAATGAGAGAAGTGAGGATTAGTATGCAGAGACTCTGCCGGAAAGAAGCGGTGATGGTTCCCTTCATCAATTCTTCCATTGAGGATGTGCTCTCCATAATGATTGGCTAGCTTCTCTTAAGGATGAGATGTAATCTTCTTACCCTTATGTATCTCTTTTAATATTTATTTATGCATGAATCTTTTCTATTCCTTATTGGTAATTTCATTCTGTTCTTAATGCTTGATTCTACTTGATGACTAGTTTCCTGAAATTAGATTCTAAGCTTGACTGGAAAGTGCCCTTAGAATTTGAACTGAATGATTTTACTCATTACGTTACGTTGCTAGGAATAGGGCATAACGTTTTCATTGCAAATATCATGTGATTATGATTATAATGTTAAGGTATTTACTTCATATGCGAGGGATTGATATTCGGTAGATATCCTTAGGATTCTCGAATGCGAGGGATCAATTCGGGTGAAATAATGTGCGTATCAATAAGGATGGAAAATAATTTATACATGGTAAAGTTAATGGAATACTAAGGGTATGAATGATGAAACTCAATCCCATTTTCTCATAAATATATTTCATTTTACTAATTTCATAATTTTCTGTTACTTTCAAAATCAAATGAAATTTCGCTCATCCTTATTGTACATAACTATTGAACTGTTAAGTTGTATTTGGATTAACTGAGTAGCTCAAGTCCCTGTGGAGATGATTTTTATAAATTTGTAACTTACAACAACAAATTGGTACGCTTGCCAAGAGTCTTAACATTAATATAATGCATCATTTCTATTAACGAAAGTTCTGTTTTCACCTCCTAATATTCTCTCTATAAGTATTTGTTTTGTTTTTGATAAGCCAAATAGGGGGAGAAATAATTGTAATTAGTAATAATGATAGGGGGAGAAATGAAATAATGAAATAACTCTGTTTGATAAAGTGGATATATACTTATAAATCTACCCAAGTGAGGGGGAGCAATTATGAGGATTGAATTGTGCTTATGCTTGTTCTTGCAAAAAGCTGATTTTGATTTCAGGATATCAAGTATAATTTTCCTATCCTTCATCCCTCAAATGCAATCAAAAGATAGACAATAGGACAATTGATATTTGACATGCTCAAAGCCAAAAAGGGGGAGATTGTTGGATTTAAAGGAAGCTGCAAGAAGATTGAAGCAAGGATGGCTTGGAGTTTTATCTTTTTACATGCCCAATCATTTTGATGGCATTTGTAATTGACTAAGTGGTTCAAGTACATAGCCTATGATTCTTGCATTGCATAATTCATGCACATGCATTCATATGTAGGATATAAGGTTGAAATGTTTGCATTTACAAAGAAAACCTCATGGCTTAATGTTTTGGAAAAAACACTTTATGCACTGCTTTAATCGATTATCATTGGTATGTAATCGATTACATGCTTGTGTTTATTTCTGGAAAAGCCATGTTGAACACTTTAATCGATTATCTCCCTTGTGTAATCGATTACCAAGTGTTATTTCAAAATATGTCTATTTGTGTTAATCGATTATAGAAAATCATAATCGATTACTTAGTTCATTTTGTTTAAAATGAAGAGTCTGCCTTAAATGATTTCAATAAGGCGTAATCGATTACCAAGGCTAGTTTACAGTTTGAGCTTATCTGACTTAATCGATTACATCACGTATTAATCGATTAAATTGTTCGTGAAAGGTTTTTAGAAAGCTGAAGAACAGATTAATTGATTAAATGATGTATTAATCGATTACATTTATTGAATTAATCGATTACACTTACGATTTAATCGATTACATTCTATTAAAACTGTTTTTCTATAAAAAGCTTATGAGTATATTGTTTTAAGAGGTTTTGAGAATTCATTTCTGCGAAATACCCAATACTCTTAAAGCTTTAGAATATGAGAAAAAGTTAATTCTGAGTGAATAACATTCTACATCAAAACATAAGATCACTATTCATTGTTGATGAAGTTTTGAGCAAAGTCTTAACAAGAGTCTTCAAGAAAGCTGTTCTCTGAAATTCATACATTCAAACTCTGTTTGATTGATTGTATTCATCTTATTCATATGCTAAGGATCATGAGGTGATATCTTTCTTGAACTCTAGACTGTGATAGTTTTTGTTTGTTTAAAATTTTGTGTATTTTCCTAAGAGCAAATAGTTTTTTTAAAGCTGTTTCTGGAGAAGGGTTCTCTAGAGGGTAGAACTGAGTAGTGTTCTCTGGTTCTTGATCTTAAGAAATATATAGGGTTTAGATTTTGATTCTTTGTTTGGGTTTAACAAGGGAGATTTGTTGTAATAACTTGTAAAGAATTATATTTGTTTTAGTGAAAACTCTAACCTAGTGTTGGTTGGAAGTCACTGGATGTAGCCTCTATGTTTGTGAGGTGAACCAGTATAGATCGTCGAGTCTTTTATGCTGATTTTGTACATTTCTCATTGTTTGCTTTTAGGCAATCAAGAAGTTATCAACAAGACATATTTTCTGGCATTATTGCATAACAAGGGTTATCTTGGTTGAAATAAAAGTTCTGCTTTGAAAAAGATTTTAAGTGATATGATCCAGATTACGAATTCTGCAAATAGTTTTAAGTAAAATTTTAAATTCCCGGTTTAAACCACTTCACCCCCCTCTTGGTTTATTTGAAGAGTGTTCATTGTATTTTAAACTATTTGTGGGGCCTAAGCCTAAAATACAAATAATAAACCCTCGACTGCTCACCGGAGAGCGGCAACCCGGTATGTGAGCGACTTATCTTCTGAAGGCGAAGTATGAGTCATACTCAATAACATGCATGTCATACAAATTATTCAAACTCTTTTTCACTAGGCATCTTTAGCGGATTAAATTACCAAATGTCTATTACTCCGTATTTTCAATTACTTATAATTTTAATTATCTAATAAAATACATTCTCTCTCTCTCTCTCTCTCTCTCTAAATTAACTAAGCGAAAACTAAAATCTAAACATACATCACAAGAACAAACCTTATAAAGAGCCTTGGACACTCATGTGTCTTATAAAACATGACCAAGGTACATAAAACCAATTCTTATATATTGGGAGATGTAAACTATACTTATCTTCTTTCATGCAACAACCTCTATGCTCCAAGATTCTTCCATGAGCATGTCCACTTGCATAACATGTAAAAACATGAAACTAAAAGGGATGAGACATGTATAATATCTTAGTGGGTACTCTAAGAATTATGTGTTGACTCTCTATTCTAGAGATCCTTTTCTTAATTATCAAGGCTTCTCATTTTCTTTTCTTAATTAGCACTCTAATCTCACAACTATTATCCCATCTTATTATCATTTTTATCTTCTTGAACCGTACCTTAACCTTTACTTAGGCATCTAGGGTTGATCACCTTGATCATCTCTTAGTGTCCTATGTCACTTAAAAATCATTCTCTTACTCTTGACTACTCATGATATCTTTTAACAAGGTAATTACATATATCCCAAAGTTAGACTCATCAATACATATAACATAAACAAATTCCAATCAAGGAAAAAGGAAATAAAGCTAAACTTTATAGTCTCTAAAAATAAGGCACATAGTAACCAAAAAGTTATCACAAAATTTAATTTATATAAAAATTCTCTTGTAGAATATACATCAATAAGTACCAGCTAACCATAATGTTATAGTTCAATCACCAAACATCACCTTGTGACATCAAACATCAACTATCAAAAGTTTCCATCATCATTCAACCATGACATCTAACTTGAACAATATCATCCATGATAGACTCTACTCCATGGAGTTTTGTACATCATATGAGCAATTCCCATACACTATAAGTGACATCGTTATTACCGATGAAATATTTCCCATGAAATATATTCTATTGGAAATGTTTGTATTACCGACCAATTTTTTTGACGAAAAATATTCTGTCGAAAATGTGTGAATTATATATAAAACTCTTTACTTTGCATTTATATGATAATCGATGAAGGTTCTGAATCCTATGTATCATTTAAAAATCTAACACTTAAATTTCTATAGTTAAGGCATTATTTCAAAGTTTTAAAACCCGAATCGACCTGGTCGGTCCGACTGCGACTCGGTGGTTGGACCTGGTCGAGTCTATTGCTCGATCAAGCATGCTTCCCACTTTTATTGATATTTTTAATTTTCTATAAAATAATAAAATCTATTTCAAAATGTAAAATGATTTTCTAAATTAATTATTTTAAACTAATTCCAATTTTTTTTATAACATCACTTTAAATGAATTCCTCCACAATGGGGATAAATCCAAAAATAGGTAAGTGAACGACTAACAAGTAAATAAATGTTTCTTTCCTATCATGTGTAAAAAATTAAAAAATATTTTTTTAGAAAAAAGTATTTGATATATAAAAAATAGAATATGTATTTTGTATTTTTTTTATACATTTAATATCATATATTTAATAATTTTGCATAATGTATTATTGAAAACATAGTAAACAATTTCTTAAATAAATATTATGTATTTTTTGTTAAAATAAATGTATCATTAAGTTTAACCAACTTGCAAAGTAAATTAAATAAAAATATCGCTATGATCAAACAATCGAGTACGTTGTTCGATCGGACATGTTTTCCACTTTTATTGATATTTTTAATATTTTTTATAAAATAATAAATCTATTATTTCAAAATGTAAAATGTTTTTCTAAATTAAATATTTTAAACTAATTCCATTTTTTTTTATAAAATCACTTTAAATAAATTCCTTCGCACTAGGGATGAATCCAAAGAAGGTAAGTGAATGGCTAACTTCTTTCCATCATGTGTCAAGAAGTAAAAAATAAAAAATACTAGAAAAAAGTATTTGATATATAAAAAATTGAAAAATTATTCAATATTTATTTTGTATGGTAATTTAAATATTTGATATCATATATTTAATAATTTTGCATGATGTATTATTGAAAACATAGTAAACAGTTTATTAAATAAATACTACGTATTTTCTATAAAAAAAATGTATTATTAAGTTTAGCCAATACTTGCAAATTAAATTAAATGCAAATATGTCTATTATCAAACAATTTTCGCTACTCAATCGGACATGCTTTCCAATACTTGTAAAGTAAATTAAATAAAAATATGTAGTAAGGTTTGGGAACAAATTCCAAACTCGTCAAAAACTAACCCAAGCCCAAGTTACATATGTTATAATGTACAATATAGGCTTGCCCAATTCCCTTATGATAAACGGGCCAATTAAAAAGCTAACCCTAAAATTGGAAGACTAAAATTCACTCAGTCTCGGACTCTCTCTCTGCCACTCTTGGGTCTCATCTTTGTCACCCAGAAAACATTAAAAAGGAGGTTGTGGCATTGTCGTTGCTGCCTGGAGGCTGAATCTTCAATATCCTCACAAATGGAGCTTGCATGTACATAGTTCGTTGTCGTTGAAGCTAATGGAGGCCAAAAAGCTATAACTTTCGCATTGTGCTTCATCTTCGTCATTTTGCATAGGTATTTTTAAATTTGCACCTTGGAGACTTTGATTTATGCTTCGTGTCTTCTTTTAAACTGTGTTTTATTTTTTGATTTATGATTTCTTTTTCCATTTTTTGACCTTGACTTGCAGTTGTAGAACCTGGAGTTATTGAACTTTAGGACTTTAGGGTTTGGATTCAAAGGATTCTTAGCTTCTATCTCACAGTATACCCATGCTTTTCCTTATTTTTGATTCCTATGCAACCTTGTATGTGAGTCCAAAATTTCATCCTTAGAAACCCAATAAAATGAAAAAAGAACTGATTGCTCCTTGTTTTTACACTTTAATTTTTGGGTTTTTTTAATTGATTTTTTAAACTTTATCTAGATTGCCCCCAAGTCATTGTAGACATAACAACAACCTTCATTTGGACTACTCCCAAGTCATTGTAGACATTACAACAACCTTTATCTGGACTTCTCCCAAGTCTAGATATGGTTCCTAAATGAATTATTCTTCCAACTGCACCATTTGCAAGGTAATCTTTCCAAAAAATACACTGCTAATATGTTCGGGATCTTCATATAAATTAAGGAATGCATGAATGTGATCATTAGTATCTTTTGTCTACATCTCCTTGAATGTACTAGCCTGTTATTTGTAAATATGAAATTTTGAACCTTGTCCAAAATGCCTTTGCATAAATTTTTTCTGAGACAACAAGTACATGTCATAATGGGCTCTCTTTTGAGAATCTGAAAGAATCTGCAATGCATCATAGATTATTCTGTTATTTCAATATTCCCTGCAATGTAACCAAAGAAATACCTTACTCTAGTTACCCACACAGACTCCTTGTATGGTCTTGCTCTGCAAAATTTCCTGTAGTTAAAGTCATGAAGTATGTGGTCATCTTGCCAATCAAATGAAGGTTTCGGAAGTTTTAACCAACGAATGTATGAAAACAGTGGCCAGGTGTTTAGCTGATACTAAGATAGACAAGAGAAGCAAGGTACATGATGTTGTTCTTGTTGGTGGTTCTTAATTAGCTCTTTTATCGTCCTCGTGAAGATGCTTGAGTGAGAAAGCAATATTATCATGAGCTCTTCTATAGTCCTCTTCAACCATCAATAAGGACAACATCATGTATATTACTCGTGTTGATCATAACATCAATGAGACACCCTATCTACTGTCTTCATACATTCTTGAAAGAGCTCCATATTGATTTCTTCAAACTTTTGCACGAGTGAATGAAGAGCAAATCGAAGTAAATGTTTCCTTTTTGCCCTCTCGCTTGCACTTCCCAACCTCCTCCTTAATCCCTTTGGGTTTACATTGATGTATGCTTTTCTTCCTTTTGAACTCTTCTACAAAATATTTCACCAATCTACTAATTATCAAGTAATCATCTTAAACTAAATTAAGCCTGATAATGTCGCATTGGATATGTTGCTTATATTGCTGTTATGGATGACTTGAGCACTCAACATACTTTTGATTGCTCCTAGACTTGTTCCATGCCTACAGGCTAGCCAACTCATTTTGCATAGTGTATATGTGCGTGGTTGAGTACATCTCATTTATAAAACAAAATATTGTTTAGATAATTCATATATGATTTTATATATTTTATTATATATTTGTTCTTGAAGTAATATATTGTTAAATTAGTTAACTTTAAGAATTACACTAGGGAAAACAATAGGAATACCCACAATAACCAAGAGGGGGGTGAATTGGTTTAAACTTGGTCTTTTAAAATTATTGATAAAATCAGGTCAAGGGATCTTAATCACTTTTAAACCAAGAATGCTTTTAATCAATCAAATTACTAAGCACAAGAAATCAATAGCTCAAAAAAGAACTTGTTGAGTAATGATAATAACACCAAGAACAAATGAACAAGATTACTTAAAGAGATAGAGATAAAGAAAATCAACACAAGCAATTTATACTGGTGCACTTCTCAAGAGAAGTTACATCCAGTTTCTTCTAATCAACACCAGATTAGAGTTCCACTATTATAAAATTTTGTTCTTACAAGCTTTACAACAATCCTTCTTTATCAACCCTAGATAAAGAATAGAAATCTAAAACTCTATTAGACTCCTAATGATCAAGAACAAGAGAACACTACTCTGTTCTTCCCTAGAGAACACTACTATAGAACAAGCTAAAAATAATAGGAATACTTCTAAACAACCAAGAGGGGGGGTGAATTGGTTGAACCTTGGTAATTTAAAATTTTCAAATAAGAGTTTTCCACATGATCTTTATCACTTTAAAATTATTTTTCAAATCAACCAATTTTATATTCAATCAAATCCCTTTGTCAAGAAAATCAATAGACAATTGAAATCTTTTCTGTACAAGTAATTTGAATCAAAGACCAAAGCAATAAGAGATGATGAGAAGAGGATAAAGATCAGCCTCAATTTTATACTGGTTCACTTCAAACATTATGAAGCTACATCCAGTTCTTCCACTCAACACTAGAATGGAGTTCCACTATTGCAAATAATATTCTTACAAGATATTCCAAGCCTCTCTTTATCAATCCTAGATAAAGTTCAGAGATCTAAAACACTATTAGACCCTTAGAGACCAACCCCACTGAGAACACTACTCAACAACCTCTAGAGAAATCCTATCTCTAGTTATCATGCAAGAAACCCATTTACAATAAGCCAATCTTTACAGAAATTGAATAACTGTGATACAACTGTAAAGTTTAAGGAAAGAAATCACCTGATGATCCAATGAATGATGCACATATGAATGATTAATCAGGTTGTATGTTGAAAACAGATTCAGACCATTACTTCCTTAAAACTTTGTAAAGAACCTTCTTGCTTTATCTTCAATTTAACAACTCATGAAAGTATTGTGAAAGCAAGAACCTTATGAACCCAGAGAATCACTAAAAAGATATCTTGCACATAAGCAAACACTAAGCATTATATTAGGTCTACTTGCTGTAAGGTAAAACAAAGATCCAATCATTCCTCTGTACTTAGACTCATCAACCTTCTTTCCACTTTCATCTGAATCAAGATATGTTGATGTAGCCATGGGAGTTGCAGCATCCTTGCTTTTCTCCATCTCAAATTTCTTGATGATTTCAAGACAATATTTGGATTGGTTGAGAAAGGTTCCATTCTTCATTTGCTTTATTTGAAGTCCTA
>PYAF01006216.1:134316-145147 GCA_007407185.1 Glycine tomentella | reverse complement strand
TCCTCTAAGCCTATTATTGGATTTTGCAAGTTTTTGGGCTTCCTCATGCATTTCTTGAAAAGCATGAATAGCTTGATCAAGTTCAGAATTTACCTCATCTTCATCACTTAGCAAATCATCATCATCTTCATTGATGGTGGAAGTGAGACACATGTTAGCTTCTTCATTTTCTGTGGAAGAATCTGAAGTAGTTGACTCACTATCTTCCCAAGCTATGTATGCTCTTTTAGCTTTCCCTTCCTTTTTCAACTTGCCTTATCCTTGTTGTTTCCTCAAGTAGATTGAGCACTCATATTTGATATGGCCTGGCTTGCCACACTCAAAACATGTAAAATTGTTGTCAATCTTTTTGTTGAGGTTGTTGTTGCTGTTGCTGTTTTTGCTACCCTTGTTGAACTTTTTGTTCTTGTTCTTCTTCAGAAATTTGCTGAATTTTCTGACCACCAAGTTCACATTTTCTTCATCATCCTCTTCACTTGTTTCCTCTTCTTTTTCAGCTTTCAAAGTTGCAGCTTTCAAGGCAATGCTCCTTGATTTCTTTTCTGCATCTTCACAAGATGTTAGTTGAGACATTTCAAGTTCATATTCAAGAAGCTTACCAAACAATGCAGCCATGGAGATCTTTGGTAGATCCTTGGACTCCTTGATTGCTGTAACCTTTGGTTGCCAAGGTCTTGTCAAACACTTCAATATTTTGATGTTTAACTCTTCAGTGTCAACGACCTTTCCAAGACCCAAAAGATGATTTACAATATGAGTAAATCTGGTCTGCAGCTGAGAAATGCTTTCATTGGAGTTCATCTTAAACATTTCATACTCATGGATCAAAGCATGCTTCCTTGATCTTCTAACTTCCTCAGTTCCTTTATGAGTAATTTCAAGCATTTCCCACATTTCTTTGGCACTGTTGCATCTTACAGTCTTGAAAAATTCATCAGAGGAAAGTGCAGAGGTGATCATATTTTTTGCGTTAAAATCATATTGGGCAGCTTTTTGTTCAGCCTCAGTCATCTCATCCCATTCTTTGGGAATCAATTCATCTCCCACAATTTTCTTTGGAATAAAAGGACCCTTTACTATTACATTTCATGCTCCTGGGTCATTTGATTGAATAAAGATTTTCATTCTATTTTTCCAAAAGCTGAAATGTTCCCCTTCAAACATAGGAGGTCTATTTAAAGAGGCACCCTCCTTAAAGGTTATTTGGGAAGTATTCATGTTTCCTTTTGAAAAGAAGAAGTGATCTTGAGTAACTTACAAGAACCAGCTCTTGATGCCAATTGAAAATAATAGGAATACTTCTAAATAACCAAGAGGGGGGTGAATTTGTTGAACCTTGGTAATTTAAAATTTTCAAATAAGAGTTTTTCACATGATCTTTATCACTTTAAAATTATTTTTCAAATCAACCAATTTTATATTCAATCAAATCTCTTTGTCAAGAAAATCAATAGACAATTGAAATCTTTTCTGTGCAAGTAATTTGAATCAAAGACCAAAGCAATAAGAGATGATGAGAAGAGGATAAAGATCAGCCTCAATTTTATACTGGTTCACTTCAAACACTATGAAGCTACATCCAGTTCTTCCACTCAACACTAGAATGGAGTTCCACTATTGCAAATAATATTCTTACAAGATATTCCAAGCCTCTCTTTATCAACCCTAGATAAAGTTCAGAGATCTAAAACACTATTAGACCCTTAGAGACCAACCCCACTGAGAACACTACTCAACAACCTCTAGAGAAACCCTATCTCTAGTTATCATGCAAGAAACCCATTTACAATAAGCCAATCTTTACAGAAATTGAATAACTGTGATACAACTGTAAAGTTTAAGGAAAGAAATCACCTGATGATCCAATGAATGATGCACATATGAATGATTAATCAGGTTGTATGTTGAAAACAGATTCAGACCATTACTTCCTTAAAACTTTGTAAAGAACCTTCTTGCTTTATCTTCAATTTAACAACTCATGAAAGTATTGTGAAAGCAAGAACCTTATGAACCCAGAGAATCACTAAAAAGAGTTTGAAAAACCTTTGAATGCTCAGTAATACGAATTGGTCAAGTTAGAAAAACAGCTGAGCCAAAGGTCTATTTATAACAAACATTTATAACCATTGGTAATCGATAAATACGCTCCTGTAATCGATTATTTTACTCATATAATCGATTAAATCAAGCTTGTAATCGATTAATGTGTTCATAAGAATTCTGGGTATGGTTTTTAATCAAAATAATCGATTATTACGATGAGTAATCGATTACACCAGAAGAAAGTTTAATAAAGAAAGCATTGTGTAATCGATTACTTCCATTGGTAATCGATTATACCAGGAAGGTATATAAAACGAGTTTGAACTATGTAATCGATTACAAACTCTGGTAATTGACTAAGCTAGAAAGCTTCTAAGTCAAAATATGCATAGAGTAATCGATTACGGATTATGGTAATTGATTAAAACAAAAAATCATTCAAGCATAACATATGATATAATCGATTACTATCTTGGGTAATCGATTAAGACAGAAAGATGATTTCAAGTTTTAGTTGATGTAATCGATTACAGTTTATTGATAATCGATTACAATGTTTATCAAGGCATTCTAAAAAGTGAATCAAGTGAAAATAATCGATTAACCCGACAACTAATCGATTACATTGTTCTTGAAATGTTTTCGAGAAAATACAAAGATCAAAATAATCGATTGTTTTGTTGAAATAATCGATTATAACAGAAAGAAACTTATTTTTCCAAAACCTTATGATTTGATTTAAAAACTTATGCAATTTTGTCAAAGCCTTATGAACTCGTTATCATAACCACATGAATTTACTAAATAATATGAATGCAATGCACTTGGATCACCAGAAACGCTTTCTTCCTTTTACATTCAATCACAAATTAATCTTCAAGGCTTTATGGCATGTTGAAAGTTCAAAACCTTCCTTCTTGAATCAATTTATCCTTTGTGCTTCAAGTGGCTCCCCTTCAATTCAACACAAGCTTCAAAGAACCCTTTACAATAGCATCAAATAACAGAAATTACAAAAACAAAATTACACTCAAAGATTATGGAGAGAAACAACCTGATGATCCAGTGAATATGAATGCATATGAGTTACCAATCAAGGTTGAATGCAGAAATAAATTTTCAGAACATGCTCTCCATTACTCTTTTGAAATCTCTTTCCAAGAAATCATTCAATATCCATGAGGATTAAAGAGTGGGACAAGAAGTAAGTAAACCCAGAAAATCACTTTAGAACTTTGTGATGGCTTGTGTGTATTCAGAAATTTCGAAGTACAAGTTAAGTTTCAAGTCAAGCCTTCCTTCTATTTATAACAGATTTTTATAACAACCTGTAATCGATTACACGCGCCCAATAATTGATTAAAACAAGCCATGTAATTGATTAAATTATCACTTAATTGATTAAAGTGCTCAAGGCTGAATTCTGGTTTCACAACGAACAAGATAATCGATTAAACCGAGTTGTAATTGATTAAAGCAGTGAAGTTTTATAACTAAGCCTCTTGTGTAACCGATTACAATATTTGCTAATCGATTAAGGCAGTGAAGCAACTTTATCAAATAGCATATGTAATCGATTATAATGTTTAGTAATCGATTAAATTAGTGAAAACATGATTTTCAAGATAGCTTGTGTAATCGATTACTATAAATGGTAATCGATTAAAGCAACAATGTATTACTTTTGATTTTCACTATGTAATCGATTACAAGAAATGCGTAATCGATTAATATATTCATTAAAGCTTTTCCAGTTTTAAACACGAACCAAATAATCGATTAATTCGTGATGTAATCGAATAAACTGTTCATCAAAGCTTTTGCAGTTTTAAACATGAACTAAATAATCGATTAAAATAGTGAAATTACATTTTTCCAAAAACATTATCCATTTAGTTCTTTTTCGAAATAGCTTTGATTCTTTGATGAAAACACTTAAGCATGTAAATGATTATTTGCATGCAAATGCAAGGATCAACAGATTTACTCCTCATACACTTTAATTTGTATTTCAATCTTCAAGGCATGTGAAAAGCTCAAAACATTCTTCTAAGTCAAAAGCTTCATTCTTCTTGGTTCTCCCCCTATATCCAACAACTAGAACATGACATTTAACAATGACTATGTTTTTAATGTTTTCTTTATGATTATGTTTGAATGATTTAAGAATAATTTTTTTAATTCAATTATATTGATTTTAATTAACATTTTTTATTGATTTATTTATGATATACTTAAGTAAAGTGAAGATAATGAGTACAATATAAGTATATATATATATATATATATATTCAATAAATACACGAGTATGGATTTGGGGTATTATTTTCAAATTTACTCATTATCATGACTAGATATTAACCCATTTAACCCTTTGATGAAGAAGTGTGGTGCAATCATAGACTAAAAAGGGTTATTGGTGTGAAAGGGAATTATGTTACTTATCAATATTTAATTCATCCCATACTATTTGATTCATTATTTGTAATATTGTTTTTGTATATATAGATATTTCATCAGGTGGTGCTGATCCTCCCCGACCCCCATCACATGACAATAGTGGGAAAGGGACAGGTGAGAAGAAAAAGTGATATGTTGTTAGACTACTACCACCTAGAGATAGTTTGTCATCATCTACCTCATCCTCGTTTATTGTATCTATGCCATTTACATCTTTAGATGTTGTACCTACGTCCACACCATCCCCATCCTTGGTTGTAGCAAACATGCCTACTAATGAAGACGTTCCAAATTTGACCATGGAAGACCCCCCAACGATCTTCAAACGATTACACTTATCAATAGAGCGTAAATATTAAAAATTTAAATAATTATCATTATATATCATACATAATTTTATCTTTAAATTTTTCATGCATTATTTGTTTTATTAAGGTTTCATCCATCTACGGTTGCGGCAAAGGCTGTCACATTGTCCATTAGACAACAATTTGTTAACCCACCGCCATCATGGGAGCAATACCAAAAGATCATCAAGAATCTTTTTTCCAGTGTTTTAAGGTAACTTATTCACCTCTTAATAAATTACTTCAATGACTGAAATGGATAACTCATGTTTTAGGATTATTTTTTTAATTTGAAAATTAAGTAATGCTTTTTATGTGGGAAGAAAAAATATTGCATTCATTTGTGCTCTATATTTAATATCATTCATTTGTTATGGAAAATCAGTAATAAGTAATGCTGATTTTGTTTTATTTCATCTGAAATTGTAAAATTCGTATTTTGCTAAATGTGTGCCATTTCATAACTTTGTGATATTTTAGAGAAAATTGGTATAGAGACCCAAGGAAGAACATGAAATTAAAAAAGCTTTTAACTCGAAAGCTTCTCATAGACTTTTTGAGATGTTTAGGGAAGCCCGAAATGAAAATAAAAGGCCATATTGGATTAGAGATAGTGTCTGGAATAATTTGTTATCACATTGGAATGCACCTGAGTATTGTTACAAGTGTCAATAGGCCGAAAAAATAGGGCATCTGAAAAGGGTGGGTGTATGCACATAGGTGGTTCTATTAGCTTCCAGGATGACGTCATTCGCTTGATATGTACATTAAAATTCAAATACATAATTTTTTGTACTTCTTTCATTCTTTATTTAATGTTTAATTTACTTTATAATGTTTGTAAATAGTTTGAGAAGCTTGGTCGATTTGTATACGTTGATGAGGTTTTTCAGCAAACTCATTTACGAAAGGATACTAGTCAATTTTTCGATGATAGATCAAGGCAGATACATGTGAGACATTTATCTTGCATGCTCTTTTACTTTTTAAAATATTTATTATATTTATGAAATAATGACTGTTTATGAATGACATGAAGAATTTGAGGCTAGACTATCTCAAGCTTGGTCTGATGTTGCATCAAGTGTTGGTGAATCAGAAATGATTCCTTTAGACCATGTTGAAGAACAAAGACTTAGGACTCGATGTTGGTTTGCAGTTGTGGGACCAAAGCATAAGGGATGCCTTTACGGTATCGAAGATCCTTTTCATAGTTATAAATATGGAGATGACAGCTTCATGCAACATATGCAAGGATCTTCCAGTCACACTCAAGATTCAGCAGAGACTAATCGACTAAGGGAGGAGCTTCATTAATCAAAGGAGGAGATGCATGTATTTTAGTAAGTTGTACTTTAGTTCCTACCTCCTAAAGCGCGGAACATTATTCATCAACACTAACAACCTGACCACCAGCAGCAGGACTAGTAACAACAACAAGACAATGACCAACCACATGACCAACAAGAAAAACACGGTGACCAGCAGAGGAGGCACTCTGCCAATGAATATTTTGATTACTGACTTAGCAACACAAAATTACTATTGACATATAAGACATTGTGCTTTTTATTTTATATTTATTTGGAATTTAAGTGAAATTGTTTTACCATTTGTTTTGGATTTATGAATTTGAGTATTTCATTAATTACATGTATGTTTTCATTTCAATATTGACGTTAAATAATATAACTAGAAAAAATATATTCACAAATTATCGATGTTAAATAATAAAAAAATTAAATAAAGGAATTATTGAAAAAAAAAACTACCGATGGATTTTTCCATGGAAAATCCGTCAATAATTTCCCATAGATGGATTTCCGATAGATCCATCTGTGGAAAATTACCGACAGATTACCCATGTAAAAAATTTATGACGGATCCATCCCTAGGAAATTCTCGACGAAAAAATCCATCGGTAATTTCCGACATACCATACTTAAGGATATTTTTGTTGGAAATTACTGATGGACAACAAAATTCCGTCGGTTAAAATTTCCTACGAGCATTTTATCGACGGATTTTTGTCTGTCAGAAATTCATTTGAAATGTTGAGTTATCGACGGATTTTAGGGGTTACCCATGGATTAATGTCGTCGAAAATACCCTTTTTTTTAGTGATATGCTTCATTCCTTAACATATAGTCATGCTCCTTGAGCATTCGGGAAATCCTTACTTGATATGTCCTTGGCAAGCATACCAAAGAATCATGAAAATAGTATAAAATGGAAAGTGCAAGTATCGTATCCATAGGGATTTGCTTGTATCAAACTATTTGTGCAAATTCAAGTTCTTGGCAAAGGAGATCTTGTTTAAAATGTAAAAGAGCAAAATGTAAAGTTGGTTCTAAATTAGAAATAGAAAAATTGGTGAGCTAAAACACAAACAGTTGGTGGGTAAGAGGGGCTAAATGAAGAAATAAACGAAATGTTAAGGATTTGACTACACTAAGCTAACAATCTTAATAGTTATAAAGGTTTTCTTTATACAATGTTCACTTTAATGCTACCTTAACCCATTTATGGTGCTCTTACTATGATCCCACATGTGAAAGAGCCAAAGTAGTTTAATCAACTCCTAATCCCTTAACAAGTCAAGCTAAACTACTTGGATTCAAGAACAAGGGTTTATCAAGGCTAACAAGTGTTATTCCTTCCCTAGACATAACACCTATTAGATACTACTTTCAAATCTTAGTCAAAAAGCATTTCCTAATGACATTTTCACTATGAAACTTGTTCATATGGTTGATCATTGATGATACTAACAAACATCCCTCCATCCCTAGATGAGACATTCATTAGATGCTCTATTTAAAATTCAGTTTTCAAGCATTTCCCATTGACAAAAAAAAAAGAATTAAAGCTAAGGTAATCAAACCATAAAACAAGCAATCAAAATGGAAAAAAACAATAACATAGGAAATAACATTGAATAAATATAAAAATTAATTACATGAGATTAATTTAGCACACCAATCCCTTAACAATGGATGAACTAGCCTCTCATTTTTATAAGAGACCTTAAAATTACAAAATGGAATGGAAAATGGAAGATGGAAGCTCCTCAACTACCACACACAACCCTTGGTCCATGCTCCCCCAACATCCTAATGAAAACAAGGTTTAAATATGTCCAAAAAGGTTGTACTGTCATTTTTGCAAAATGACTTGCACGATGAGCCCAGCTTTCGTGCTAAACGCGCATACAAAAGAAACACTTGGTTAAGTGACTGTGCGCTAAGCCTCCAAATCAATGGCAGTGGGGAAAATTATCTCAACGCACACCTTGAGTTAAGCTAATCAAACTTCAGATTTTCCCCTCTAGATGCTTGCCATGTGGCCTTCTAAGCTGACTCTGACACGCTAAGCACGTGCAAGCGCGCTAAGCGGGATGCTTCATCAACCCAAAATTTTCCTTGTTGATGTACAAAAACTCTAAAAAAATAACATTAAAACTAATGTGATGGAGGTCCATTCCAAGCCAAAGGTCTAGAAGGAGAGCTTGAAGCACTTCCTTTGGTGAACTTTAAAGGACCCATGACAAGAGCTAGAACTCAAACCCTTCAAGAACACATCAAGGCTAACTTGGACAAGCATGAGGAATGTAACATCCTTCCAATTACTATAGTATGCCTAGGTCATAATAAGTAACTAGAAGATGTTAACTTTTCTAATGTAAAATTTTTAACCAAAATCGATTGAGAAAAACTCATCTCAGTCTTAGAAAATTACGCTTATATATAGAGCCTGTAGATACTTTTTGGTCTCTTTAGTAAATTACAACTTAGTAATAACTTGTAAATAATATTCCCTACAATAATAGTAATGTTCATATATTACAAAGCATATAACAAAATACTACAAGTCCACAACATTAAAACAAATCTTCTAACTTGTCCTCACTTTGTAGCTCCTCCTTTCGATTTACCTGTCTGGAATGACACGGGAACATACTAAAACAGTGAGAATTCCAAAGAATTCCCAGTAGGTGAAAATTTACTTATCATACAGTGTCATCGTCATCATTCCAGCTACCTCAGTTTATTAAGAAAACATGTGAGCAATTTTAGTTGATTTTTAATTTCATAAACATATAACCCGAAGTAGATTCATTTTATTCACAAACACTTAAAAATAATCTCATACTTTATAATTAATGCAAGCATCATTTTCAATCATGTCAATGCATAGCTTACCCTTGTTATTTTCCTCTTTAATACCCTAAACTAGACAATGAGCTCATTACTAGACTTAGGTTGCTCCCTCAGGGTCATGCTCAGCTCAACTGTATCACCCTTTGGGGTCCCATAGGATCGTGCTCAGCTTAACTGTATCACCCTTGGGTTAATATGTCTTTCCCGCAGGGTCGTGCTCGGCTTAACTGTATCACCCGTTGGGTATCATTAGGGTCGTGCTCAGCTTAACTGTATCACCCTTCAGGTATTATCTTTCTTTAGTCTTTCCCTTAGGGTCGTGCTCGGCTTAACCGTATCACCCTTCAGGTCTTATCTTTTTATCTTTCTTAATGCACATGACATGCTTAATGACATGCAAAGATACATAACTCATGTCATACAATTATGCCACAAAACATCAAATTTCATCATCACAAAGAAAATCATAACAAAGAACATCATAACAACAAGATTTCTTACTACGTATGATTCGGTTCTTCCTATAATCTATACTCATCTAATAGTCATTAAATCCCTATCTTTTATCATGTTAAACTATAATTACTAAGCTTTCCAAAAAGGTATCACATGCCTCAATTGGAGTTATAAAACTCAAGATATAATATTTTAAAAATAGAACTTCAAATCTGCCAGCAGTCTCAAAATTCCACAGTAACATCTCCTAGTGTTTTCACGATTTCAAGCAGTAAAAATTCTAGTTTTAGCTGAAATTTATATATGTTATATTTTACATTTAGATCTTTAATTCCATATATCATACGCCTTATTTGAGTAAGAAATGAGAGAGAAATAAATTTTGTAAAACGGATGGCAGAAGCTATTTGGGTGTGGACAGTTTCGGACAGCTTGAGCTAAAATAATTTCTGGGAATGATTCACAACTTAGTTTGGTCCAATACTTTAGGAAAACATAGAGGACATCCTAAGCTTTAAAATGAGTGGTCAAACATCTCGTTTGGTTAAGTATAGAGGGAGATATGGAAATTTCAAAACAGTCCAAAATTCAGCTTACAGCCATACGAATAATCTTAAGAATCAAATGATAAATAAACCTAACTTTCACCTACCTCAAACAAGTTTGCTTCCAATTCCTCCAAGTATTTGGCTTCACCTCAAGGTCTTGAAATAATGAAAGGCTTGTCTAGTATTTGATGTTTTGGAAAGGTGAAGAAGGCAATAGAAGTGAGAGGTTTCACGTGGAATAGGTGGAAGAATGGAGTGTTGAATGTGACTTCCACTTAAGGCCTTCCTCCCTTTATATAGAGTTTGGAAAATAATAAAATATTCAAGGACATTTCTACCCTTTCTATCTAGTTATTCTCATCTAGTTCCATCCTAACTTAGTTTCTTCTCATTCCATTCCATCCTAAATAAACTCATAATTACTCTTTTACTTTTATACAAAAACTTTGCTTTACAAGTGTCCCTACACTTGTTTACTTCTTTACAAGTGTCCTTCCACTTGGCATTGTCATGAAGCTTCCTTTACAAGTGTCCTACCACTTGGCATTGTCATGAATCTTCTCCATTTCTCTACCTATTTCACGTGAAGCATCAAGAAATAAGAGAAGATTGTCTTCTCTTCATGCCATCTTGTACATATGTCTTTCAAGGTTATGATGGCTTCTTATCCCTTCATTAATGGTGGCTTTCAAGTGGCTAGATATTTCTTAAGCCTTCATGATTGTATCTTATCATTTTAATTTACGAATCTTAAGGTATTTTTCTACTTATCATGACTTATCAAATTAAAATATGACAAACCACCTTATTCCCT
>PYAF01006216.1:118666-134216 GCA_007407185.1 Glycine tomentella | reverse complement strand
GTCAAGGGGAATATTTTTATCTTCTCTTCTTCCTTCTATATCATGTTATTATTTCCTTTAAAGAGTAGAAAATTGTGTGGTTCTCCTTGTGTCCATATGTCACCTTTCATGAGGAAGAAGAATTCAATTCCAAGTTGTCTTCACACATGGCCTTTCATAGGAAGAAGTAAAATTCAATTTGAACTTAGCTTTACACATGGCATTCATAGGAGGAGTTCAAGTTCAATTCAAACTCTTCTACCTAATGGATAATATTAAATAATGAAGCTCTAGAGTTTTCCAGAAACTGACTTCATTTACAATATAAATAACTTACAAGTAGTCTATACAGAGTGGTACATAGACCTTACATTCAAGACTACTTATATCTTAATTCTGATTAGTCTGTTCCACTTCTGACCATCAAAATTACTAAATCATCTCTTTGAATAAGTCTATACATCCTACAATTAAAAGATAATTCCCCAAATTCTACTTATCATTTTTCTATACTTTTCTGCTACCTAAATTTTCCTGAATAGAATTTCAAAGTTATTACCGTATGAAATCATAGAAATCCTATTCTGAAGCTTCTTGTCACAAAGTATTTTGGTAATTTGCCATCCAAGGGCACTCTATAATTTCATCAAGCTTTCATAAAATATCAAAGGGTGTCTTGGTAATTTTTGCCTCAAGGGTACTATGATAATTTGTCATTCACACTAGGGGTATGATTGTAATTTTCAAAATATCCAAGGGTATTGTGTAATTCTAGCTCAAGGGTATTTCCGTAATTTTTGCTTCAAAGGAAGGGTAATATGGTCATTCTCCTTTAAGCATTTTTTTTTTGTAATTTCTCTTTTTTTCTCTAACTAACATATTTAAATTTTTGGGATGTTACAAGGAAGCACACCAGTCCAAGGAGAACAAGGGCTTGATGTCTCAAGTCCATTTTAATTCAATAAATTCCAGCACTTGTTAGAAGCTTAAGTTGAGACAAATAAAAAGGCATTTTAGTGAAATTGCGTAAAGAGGTGCAGGTGCACTTGTGTGTAATTTGTGTAGCAACTTAGTAAACTTGTTGGCTGCTCTTAGAAGCTAAAAATACTGCACCAATTTCGAATTTGGGACAGCCAAGTGTCACTCAGGGAAGCTTGCACCATAAGCTTCATTTAGCTTGCATTTAAACTCCTTTTGTTGCACTTCAAGCTTCATTAGAATTGTCATTTCATTTGCATTTGATGTGTAATTTTGTGGCCTATATAAGCTGTCCACAAACTGAATGTAACTAACTTTGGTTCATTAATACAAATCTGAAATTTGTGTGAGTTTCTCTCTTTTTCTTGTGCAAGAACCTCTTATTTTTTATCAATGGCTTCAAGTTATTGTGGTGATTCTTCCTAGACTTATTGGAGAGCTTCTCCATGATGTCTTCCATCTTCATCCCTAACCTCTCTTCCATCTTCCATTGCTGCCATTAAAGAAAGCTTCCAGCCATACATTTTCATGAAAGCTTGGACAACTTGTGTGTTCTTGAAAGTTTCTTGAAGATTGGGTTTCATTGTAAGGTAGATTTGGGAAATTCATGTCTAATGGGTTTAGACATACATCATGTGGTATCAGAGCCTAATCCTTGTGAAATTCATCTTCAAGTTCACTTTTAGAACTTCTTTAAAGGTAAAATTCTGCACCAAACCCAAAAACGAAAATCACAAAAAGCTTCTTCAATTCCTTGTGTTGTTGTGTTTTTGTTAAAAATTCTTGGTGGTGTGGACTTGTTGTGTGTTCCACTACATAACCCTTGTGTTTCCTTAAAGTTCCATGTGATTTCATGTGTTCATGTTATTCATGTGTTCTTGAAAATTTTCCAATTTTTTAGTCTTGATTCTTGTCAATTTTTGTTTGTAGTGTTTTTGTGTTGTATGACCACTTGTTTTGATTCTACTCTCATTCCTAAACTAAATTGAGTTGTTAGAAGCAAATTTTGCAATTGTTATACATCATTTTCGTGAGTCATTCAATTTCCTTTAGGAATTTGTGAACTTGTTCCAAAGAAAAACAAAAGCTGAAAAAAATTGTGAAAGAAATAATCAAAGTGCAAAAGAGAAACACTTATGGATAGCCAAACAAATTATTGAATTGTGGCTGGAACAATACAAATAAAAACAGAATTTAGAAGCAAAGAAAGTTACAAAATTACAAGTTCCAAAATTTCCTTTGAACCACAAAATTAAGTGAACGTGTATGACATGCAAATTTGATGAAATTTGACTTCTAACAATTGAATTTACTTGGCATATCCTCCTTGTGCAGTTTGGTACAGCCAATATATGTCTTGAGTTGTCTCATTGAATTCCAATTTGAGTTGTGCTTTTCCAAATTTTGCTTTTGTTGCTTGTCTCTTAAATTTCCAAGGTTTTGTCTTAGAGTTTTATTGTTCTTGGACTCTTGAGTCTAGGCTAGAATTATTTTCTATTTCACTATAGTAAAGAAGCTTGATTTGATTAGAATTTTTTGCTTAAGAACTATAGAGAGGACTAAGAGTGGAACAAGGCAAGAAAGAACATTATAGAAAGAGCCTAGATAAAGTGTGCAAACAAGAGTGTGAATGGTAAACACTTAGAGAGTGGTGAGAATTTCCTTATATACTTGTGTTTTTGCTAATCATTTTTTTTAAGGATAAGCTCAATAGGAGATGAGACTTTGTCACCTAGGACCTCTAGGTTGATGAAGCCTTTTTACCGTATCAATTCCTCGCATACGACATTTCTAAGAGTAATTATCAAATATCGATTCCTTGCGTATTCAATAATTATTCTGGCATTAAAAACAAATGTAAGGTTGCAATCAGTACACTATGATCTATTCCTTGAAACATAGCGTAGAGAGTAACTTCATTCAGTTCAGACTCTCAAGAGTACTTTGCAGTCAAACTCAAGATTTAGGTTCATGAGACTATTGATGAGATAAAATCAAGCATAAAGAACAAAATGAAATCACCAACAAAAAATATATACAATATATATATATCAAAAGAAATACATTAGAGTATGAAGATTACATCCAATCCTTTGGGGAGAACTAGCCGCTCATAATGGCGGTGACAAGATCAACAAGGGAAGTGATGAACAACACCTCCATGATCCTTCCTCTTGATCTCAAACAATTCCCCACATTTTCTCCCAGCTTTCTTTTCTCTAAAAGCTTTACAAATTTTTCTATACCTCCAATTTTCGTCTTTCCGAGCTTATAAGTAAGTTGGTTTAATGAATACTCGCATAGGTGAGACATTCTTGCCCAGGCGACTAGAAAACAAATATCAATTTATCAAATAAAACTAAGATAATTCTATAGCATAGGATTAACCTAGGTCGACTCAGAGATACAGTCCAATTTGGTTCATGACTTAATCCACTAATAAACAGCAAAGGGATTTTATCAAACAGTGAACAAAAATTGCATAAACAGTGACAAGAACTAAAGAAAAATGCAGAAACTAACATAATTGATAAAAGATGTTGTAAAACATATTCAAGAATATCAATCCAATTCACCAAACCAAGAAATGCAAATTATCATAGTTCTCCGATAATGATCATATTATGAAGGTTTATTCAATATCATTAGAAGCAGTTTGATCGAATTAACTCCTAGACTAATTAAAATTACAAACCAAATTGAAATATCATTCAAACAATCTGTAATTAAAATTTGAAATTAGGAAATAAATTCATAACCTAATCCGTTTTCAATCCTAAACATATTCATAATCATGAAAATCGAAAAAAGGATTGAAGAAGAAGATGAACATTCACATAGAAATTTAAATACCAAACCAGAACTCAAATTCTCCTTGCTTGGACTAGATCCTTGGATTGAGTAATTGTTTAGCCTTCCATAATCATCATTTGTGGAAGAGACGCAAATTTTGTTTAATAAAATAGAAGAACATAGATGAAAGGAAGAAGAACAATGAAGAACAATTGAGAGAGAAAGAGAGAAAAGATTTTAATTCTGAAAACTTGCACAAGAAGTTAGAAATTATGTTTTTTCCTTTTCAAAGAAACTCCTAGCTACACTAATATATAGTGACTGAACAGAATGAAGGATGATCTCTTATTAGGCTCATCTAAACTAACTAATTATCCTAAATACACCAATCAAAGTCCAAACTCGAAGCCCGAAACTCAAATACAGAGGTTCTGACTTCCAAACCTAATGGACCCTTAAACCGAAAGAATTGGACCAAGCTTATCTCTAACAAAATTGTATCTCTTTTCCTTAGTTTTCCAGGGACTACTCATATGCTCCATTTGGAGTTTTGTAGAATCCTCTAGGTCCTTCACAAGGAATATAGGTCAAGTAAGCACAAAATCTTAAAATAAGCAACAATTATCAGTTGAGTCCAATTATTTTCCTAAGACCAAAATTGAGTTAAAATGAGAAAATAAGAATCCAAGAGAAGTCAAATAAGCTAAGAAGAATAGAAAAATACTAAACTAAAAATGCTCAATCAAATTCCTCCACACTTTATCTTTTACATTCCTGGACAAAACTAAAAGAAAGCCTAAGAGAAAAACAATTAAACTAGAATAAACCACAAACTTAAAAAAAGGTATGAAAAAGGCACACACATTTTTCAGTGATCCTAATAATGCACAAAAGTGATAAAGATGGAAAAAGGAAGAATGACATCAAGATAACAAGCAATCTATGAACACATGATCAAACAAGTGCAAAGTGAAAAAGTAGTCAAGTTAAAATTAAGAATGTATCAAGGTGATAGAAATCTCTCAAAGAAAAACACTCAACCCGATCAATTATGTATGAGGTTGTGTTTACACTCAAGCACCACATGTAACTAGCACATACAAATTTTGACAAGATTCTAATTCAACTTCAAATATACATGCATAAAAAGATCAAAATGGCTTTTATTGGTTTGTAATGTATGACTTAGGTAAGGGTGGATAAGAGAAGAATATTTAGGCTAAAATTAAG
The DNA here is from genome assembly GCA_007407185.1 of Glycine tomentella. Classification (NCBI taxonomy): domain Eukaryota; kingdom Viridiplantae; phylum Streptophyta; class Magnoliopsida; order Fabales; family Fabaceae; genus Glycine; species Glycine tomentella. The sequence goes on along the minus strand of PYAF01006216.1, from coordinate 129,236 downwards.
AAAAAAAAACAAGGGAAATGGTAAGTAAGCCAACAAGTAAAAAGAGGGGTAGAAACAAAGAAACAAGATGGAGAACAACAAAATTAAAATAAAAAGAACTTACAATGATGAAAATGAACCACGACACACTTATATTGCAATTTTTTTCTACCTTTTTTCTTTAAACTTTTGCTTTTTATTCTCTTTCTTTTCTTTTCTTCCAAATCAAAACAAAATACAAATCCTCCACACTTGTTTGAAACTCACTCCCAAAACAATTTCAAGACCCCTTTTCTCCCTAAAGTTAGGATAATATGATTTTTCACTTTTTGGCTTGTAATGAGCTACATGAAAAAGAAAAGGTTAAAAGCTTAAAAAGGGTGACAATGGATATCAATGCAATGTAGGTTTATTTGTCTAGTGGCTAAAATAAAGAAGGCCTAAATCATCTCAATCAATGCATGTGCAACAAGGAATGACAAGAGAGGCAAGACAAAACCCAGAGTAATATAGAACAAGGGTGAAATCACAAATGAAAGAACATGAACAAAATAATGTGACTCATCCACAAAGTCTCAAAAACTCACAAGGCATAATTCTATCACACGTGATCCACCTTAAATTTTATTTTCCAAGTCTACTTATTACTTCAACAATTGCAACGGTCATTCACATCAAGCATGAAACCTCTTAATCCAACAAAAATTGATACATTTCTCACAATTTATACATGTTAGAAATCCTATGAAAAACATGAAAAGTGTCTAAATTCAACAAAAATAAAAAACAAATACTATAAAATATTTTATTTTTATTTTTATTTTATGTATGTAAAACAAAAAAACAAAAAAACAAAACAAATACAACAAAAAAATAACAAATAGACAAAAACAGAACAAAAATAGATAAAATAAAATAAAAAACAAATAACAAAAAGCAGTTAAAATAGAAAACAGAGAAAATAGAAAACATATTTTGTAAATCCTTCCCCCCCACAATTAAAGTGCACATTGTCCTCAATGAAATGCAACCAAAGAGAAAACATAGAAAAGAAGGGAAAAGGAAACTCTTCAAGTGTCATTCAAGGCACATCATCACATAAAGTTAGCAAGACCAAAGAGAGGTCTGCCACAAGCTCCTTCTCCACTTGACAGCTCTCGTGAAATAACTTACGTTGGTCACCATTCACTTTGAAGACCTTGTTGGTAACTTCATTTTTAATCTCAACTGCACCATGAGGATAAGCATTAATAATAACAAAAGGTTCATACCATCTAGATTGATGTTTACCAAAAATAACCTTGAGGCGAGAGTTAAACAAAATCACTTTTTGGCCAATATGGAACTCCTTCCTACGAATCCTAAAGTCATGAAACCTCTTCACTTTCTCCTTGTAAATCTTGGAGTTCTCATAGGCTTCTAAGCGGATCTCTTCAAGGTCTTGCAATGAAAGCATCCTTTCCATACCCGCTTCATCAAATGCCATGTTACAACTCTTCACCGTCCAGTAAGCACGGTGCTCAATCTCCACCGAAAGGTGGCATGCCTTAGCAAAAACCTCCCTATAAGGAGACATCCCAAAAGGTGGCATGCCTTACCATAAAGCATCTTCAAGTAGCTTGCTCCAATCCTTTCTGTTAGGTTGCACTACCTTTTGCAACACTTGTTTGATCTCTCTATTAAAAACCTTTGTTTTCCCATTAGTTTGGAGATGAAAAGTTGTAGCAACTCTATGCATAATCCCATACTTCTGGAGCAAGGATGTCAGTGACTTGTTACAGAAAATGGCTCCCCTGGTCACTAATAATGGCTCTAGTCACACCAAACCTGCAAAAAATGTTCGATCTCACAAAATCCACAACAACTTTAGAATCATTAGTTCTGGTGGCCTTAACTTCAACTCATCCAGAAACATCATCAACAACAAGCAAAATATATGAAAAGTCATGAGAAATAGGAAATGGACCCATAAAATCAACTCCCATACATAAAAAATCTCAAAGAAAATAATGGGCTGCTAAAGTATCTCATGCCTATGTATAATGGTCCCTCATACTTTCTAACATTGCTCATAAGTGGTGGAAAAGTGATGAGTATCTCTAAACATGGTGGCCAATAGAACCCACAGTCCAATAGTCTTCTAGTGGTTCGCTGAGGACCAAAATTACCGTCGATAGGTGTGTCATGACAAAACTGAAGAATAAATTGAATCTCATGATCTAATACACACATACGGATCACTTGGTCACTATCAAACCTGCACAAATAAGGTTCCTTCCACACATAATATTTAGCGTCACTCTTAAGTTTATCTATTTGAGACCTAGATGCATAAGGTGGAATAATAGATGCAACAATGAAATTTACAATGTCAGCAAAACCAAGGTGTAACATGTGATGAATGTAAATGCATTAAATGTTCATCAAGGAAATTATTCCTAATAGGAAAGGACTCAACAGGTCCCTCAATCCTACTCAAATGATCAGCAACCAAGTTTTTTGCACCACTCTTGTCCTTAATCTCAATATCAAATTCCTGAAGGAGAAGCATCCACCTGATCAATATAGGTTTAGCATCAGGCTTCTTCAATAGGTACTTCAAAGTTGCATGGTCAGTAAAGACAATGATATGGGAGCAAAGCAAATAAGATCTAAATTTATCTAAAGCAAAAACAATAGCCAAAAGCTTATTTTCAGTGGTAGTGTAGTTAACTTGGGCGGCATCTAAAGTGCATGAAGAATAAGCAATTACATGAGATAGTTTATCAACTATTTGTGACAACACAACCCTAAGTGCATAGTTAGAGGCATCACACATGAGCTTAAAGGTAAGCTCCCAATTTGGTGGTTGCATGATGGGAGAGGTAGTAAGCCTCTTCCTCAACTCCTGAAATGCCTCTTTGCAAGGCTGGTCAAAACAAAGTCGACATCCTTTTGGAGAAGCTTGGACAATGGCAGGGCAATCTTGCTAAAATCCTGGATGAATCTCCTATAAAAACCTGCATGTCCAAGAAAGGAACGCACTTCTCGCATAGAAGATAGGTAAGATAGAGAAGTAATAACATCATTCTTGGCCTTATCAACCTCAATACCTCTACTAGAGACCAAATGCCCTAAGACTATACCTTCATGTACCATAAAATAACATTTCTCAAAGTTAAGAATAAGGTTAGTCCCAATGCATCGATCAAGAACTCTAGAGAGGCTATCCAAACAAGCATAAAAAAGGAACCATAGATAGTGAAATCATCCATAAACAGCTCCATGCAACTCTCTAATAAATCAGAAAAGATGCTCATATGTGTGTTGCATAGGCCAAAGGGCATCCTGGTGTAGGAAAATGTGCCAAATAGACAAGTGAATGGTGGCCTGCTGTTGGTCCTCTGGTGCAATATGAATCTGCAAGTAACTTGAAAAATTATTAAGAAAGCAATAATTTGATTTACTTGCCAACCTCTCCAAAACCTGGTCAATGAATGGGAGAGGGAAATGGTCCTTGCAAGTTGCACAGTTAAGTCTCCTATAGTCAATGCAAACTCGTCAACTGTTGGCTACTCTAGTCGGAATCAACTCATTATCCTGATTTCTCAAAACAGTGATGCCCAACTTCTTAGGGACCACTTGGACAGGTGAAATCCAAGTGCTATCTGAAATGGGGTAGATAATCCTTGCAGCTAGTAGCTTCTTCACCACATCAAGAATAGTGGGATTCAACCTCCTTTGCAACTGCCTTGCCGGCCTAGATCATCCTCCGAGAGTATCTGATGCATGCATATGAAAGGATTTATTCCAAGAAGCTCAGCAAGTGTCCACCCAATGACCTTTTTGTGGCCTCTAAAAACATGCAACAACTTCTCTTCATGCTCAAGTGACAGGCTACTGGATATGATGACTAGGAGCTTCTCAGGTAATGGTTTCAGCTTTAAGGAGGGTGGTTGAATGGTGGACGATAAGGGAAGGTTGGTGGCTGAAGGAAGGAAAATAGGAGAATCAGAACCAGCATCTGCAATACAATCAGAGTGAATTGTAGAGGAAATCTCTACACAAATATTACACAAAGCAGCAGATTCATCACAGGTACAGTTAAAAGAACCAAGATCAAAATCAACAAAGTCAAAAAATTCAGAAAGTAAATCTATACAAATATCTACACTTCAACATCAATGGTATCTACAAGGAAGACAGAATGCTCCTTTGCAGGATGTCTCATGGCCTAAAAAATGTTGAAATGGACAACATCATCACCAAACTCCATGGAAAGAGTTCCTGAATGCACATCAATTTTCATCCTAGTTATCATCAAGAATGGTCTCCCTAAGATCAATGTGAAACCATGCCTGGAAGACTCATTCTCTATATCCAAAATGTAAAAATCAGCTTAAAAAATTAGATCATTAACTCGCACCAAGACATCTTCAATAACTCCAAGTAGAAGCGCAACATTCATGTTGACTAAGTGAATGACAACACCAGTGGGTTTCAAATCACCAAGATGTAATAACCAATAAACTGATGTAGGCATAACATTTGTAAACGTGCAATCTTCAATGGTGCAAGGGATAATGAAAATGTCAGGATCTTTTCACTTTTGTGGCAAGGTGGACGGTGGAATGGAAGCAACGGTTTTTTTTGTATAAGTGCAGAAACATTTCTATCCATATTCACTTTCTTATTTCCCTTTAGTTTCCTTAGTTTCCTTTTGTAGGTGCACAAATCCTTCAAGAACTTTTCATATTTTGGAATCTGTTTGATGGCATCCAAGAGAGGAATGTCGACTTCCACCCTCCTGAAAGTTTCAAGAAGACCAGAATCAAGTTCCACTTGTTTTGCATGAATAGATCTAGAAGAAAAAGGTAGAGGAATCTGTTTTGGTGCATAATCTATTTTGGCACCAGTATCTGTTGAAATTGCAAGCTCCTTGTCACTCCTCAAGGTATTGGATTCATAATTGGTTGTGCTGGTATGTTGCTAGAATCTTGTTATTGCATATGGTTGACAGTTGTAGCTAACTGTTAAATCTATGTTTGTAGGTCTTGGATGGTGGCACTCACATTCTGTTGAAACTAAATGTTGTTGGTTGCCATTTGCTTCATCAGGTCCTCCAAGGAAGGTCCAGAATTGCTCTACACAGGTTGTGCAGGTGTAGGTGCAGATTGTTGTAATTGTTGTTGTCTAAACTGGGGAGCTTAGTATTTGCTGGTGGAGGATTGATATTGCTGTTGTCTGAATACCTACAGTTGTTGTGGACCAAGATCATACCTGAAGTTCGGATGATCTCTTCAACTACGATTATAAGTGTTGAAGTAAGGGCTATACTGTTGTTGTTGAGATCTGAATGGTTGTCCATGTTGTATGGTATAAACTTCAGAAGTCTGTTCTGTTTCTTGAAGAGTAGGACATGTATCTGTTGGATGATCAGACGCACGTTAGAAACCATACAGCCTTGGTTGATTAGTTGTCATCATATTCTATTGTTGACCAATGGCAAGTTGTCTCACAAGGGATGTTTATTCTATCAGTTTATTCTCCAACCTTTGGTTATCAACAACCATAGATATAAAATTTATTTGTAGCAGTCTTGGATGGTGCAACTACTTTAGTACCAAATTGTTGGTAATTTGTTGCAATGTTGGAAATCAATTGCTTGCAGAAATGAGAGTCTTGTCCATTAAAGCACCTCCACTGGTTGCATCAATCATGTTCCTATCCATTAACATCAACCTTTCATAAAAATACTAGATTAATAATTGTTCACTTATTTGATGGTGAGAACAGGTAGCACACAACTTGTTGAACCTCTCCCAGTACTCATATAATGTATCTCCAGGTAGCTGCCTTATACCACATATTTCTTTCCGGATGGATGTTGTTCTGGATGCAGGGAAGAATTTCTCTAAAAATCTTCTCTTCATATATGTCCAAGTGTTAATAGGATCTGGTTGAAGGTACAACCAGTCCTTAGCTACACCATGAAAGAGAATGAAAATGTCTTCATCTTCACATAGTTCTCATGAATGTCATGTGGTCGCATGGTGGAACACACTACATGAAACTCCTTAAAATAATTATGTAGATCTTCTCCTGCAAGACCATGAAACTTTGGAAGCAAATGTGTAAGAAATCATAGAATAACATACAACTATTCTACCAAAACACTATTCACAATATTTACTAAAATGATAGAGATAATGGAAAATTGCCCCCAAACAATTTCGAAAAAAAAACAAATTCAAAAACACAACATTAAATGTCTAAAAATCATTTTTGATTTTTGTAATAATTTTTTTAATTTTTTTCTATCTATATATCTATCTATCTATCAATCAATCAATCTCTCTATTAATCTATATATCTATCTTTTTGTCTATCAATCAATCAATCTATCTTTCATCTATATGTATCTATCTTCTATCTATCTATCATTCTATCAATCTATCTATTTATCAATTAATCAATCTATCTATTAATTTATCTATCTTTCATCTATATCTATCTATCAATCAATTTATCTTTTTATTCATTTATCAATCAATCTATCTATCTATCTTTCATTTATATCTATATATCTTTTATATATCAATCAATATATTTTTCTACAAACAATTTTATTTAATAGACAGTTATACTATACTAATATAAATTTTACCTATATTATTATCTAATGATGAATGGATTAAAGACGACACACAATGAACCATATCCCCGACAACGACACCAATTTTGATAACGACTACTGAATATCTACAAAATAAATAAAACTAAGATAATTTTGAGCACATGATTAACCCAGGTCGACTCAGAGATACAATCCAATTTGGTTCTTGATTTAATCCACTTATAAACAGCGAGAGGATTTTCTCAAACATTGAACAAAAATTGCAGAAATAGAAACAAAAATTGAAAAAAAAAATGCATAAACTAACAAAATTGATTAAAGATGTTATAAAACATATTCAAGAATATCAATCCAATTCACCAAACCAAGCAATGTAAATTATCAAAATTCTCAAATAATGATCATATTATGAAGGTTCATTCAATATCATTAGAAGCAGTTTAATAGAATTAACTCCTAAATAAATTGAAATCACAAATCATATTGAAATATCATCCAAACAATCTGATTAAAATTTGAAATTAGAAAATAAATCCATAACCTAATCCGTTTTCAATCCTAAACATATTAATAATCATGAAAATCAAAAAGAGGATTGAAGAATAAGATGAACATTCACATAAAAATTAAAACCAAACCCAAAATCAAATTCTCCTTGCTTGGTCTTGATCCTTGAATTGATTGATTGTTTAGCCTTCCATGATCATATTATCAGTGGAAGAACCACAAAATTTGTGTAGGAACAAAGATGAAAGGAAGAAAAACAATGAAAAGCAGTTGAGAGAAAAAGAGAAAAAAATATTTTAATTCTGAAAACTTGCACGAGAAGTTAGAAATTATGTTTTGTCCTTTTCAAAGTAACTCCTAGCTACACTAATATATAGTGACTGAACAAAATGAAGGATGGTCTCTGATTAGGCTCATCTAAACTAACTAATTATGCTAATTATACCAATCAAAATCCAAACTCACAACCCAAAATTCAAGTGCAGAGATTCTGACTTTCAAGCCTAATTTGACTCTCAAATCAGCAGAATTGGCCCAAGCTTATCTCTGACAAAGTTGTAGCTCTTTTCCTTAGCTTTCTAGAGACTACTCATATGCTCCATTTGTAATTCTATAGAATCCTTTAGGTCCTGCATAAGGAAGATAAGTCAAGTAAGCACAAAATCTGAAAATAAGCAACAATGATCAATTAAGTCCAATTATTTGTCTAAGACAAAAAATGAGTTAAAATGAGAAAATAAGAATCCAAAAGAAGTCAAATAAGCTAAGAAGAATAAAAAAAAATATTAAATTAAAAACGTCAATCAATGAATCTTCACCTCATTTTGATTGTAGTCTAGTAGGTTGTGTTGTGGTACTAACTCTTAGGTTTCATTCTATTTTGGTGCATTGATCTCTTCCTCCATTGCATTTTTCCAATCCTTTGATTGATTCGGTTTTCCATGCATACTTAGTTCTTTCACGTTATTATCTTTAATCAATGTTGCATTAGCATATCTTAATCAAAGGTGCAAAATGAAAACTCATCATCTTACGTTGGGAGATTTTCTTCTGAACTTTTTAGGTTGATTTTGGTTTTCTAACTTCCTTTTGCTGCTATTTTGTGCCACCTGTGTTTTGTTTCGTCTTCTTTGCTTCCGCTTTAGTTTGTTTGTGTTCCTCTTATGTTTATAATCAGTATTCTTGTTAGACTCTTAGTTTCAGTTCTAATATTTGATCAGATAGAGGTAGTTCTTGCTGTCTATTTTCATATTGTGCTAATACTTATTTGGGCCGCTAGACCCATCCAATCAGCTTCTCTTGGTCTATTTACATCCAATATTTGTATTTTCTCACATGTTGATCACCATCATAGAGTCGTAGTTTCAATTTTGATCTTGGTCACTTAGTTTGTTGCCCCATAGCATCTACTCGTTGGGTTTGGTTCTGTTCATTTTTTGTGACACTAAAGTGCCTACTATAAGCTAATATCCTTAAGACAGGTACTATTAGGTTTTCTATAGTCGGGTCAGACATGCCTACATTTTAGCTCTGATGTCAAGTACATTTCAGCTCTGATGTCAAGGCGTCTGTCTAGTATAGTTTTAGTGTTCATGGTTCTTTACTAAAGGTAGACTAAAAAACCCATTTGTGTTGACACTTGACACTGCATGTGAGAAGATTGCGTGAACACCTATGGCTAACAACCTAGCACCTATCAAATTGTGTGCGCGTAAATGTGCAAGTCTCGCCTTGGTAACCATTGATACTAAGCAACAATCAGGTGCAGGAACTCGATAAAAGCATCTCAAGTATCAATAACGATTGATATGCAGCTGTTTTGCAGAGCATAAACACAGAACACACATAAACTCCCATAAAAGAATACGATAACATGTTCATATATCGTAGGCAATTAATCATTTTTATCTCGTTTCAAGTATAAGGGATTATCAGACCAGAGTAACCCAAATTGAGTTCAGACATTGGCATCAATACTCAAGTACAAAAAGGAAGCTACTTTGGAGTAAATAACCACAAATATGCAAGGCTATATATAAACGAGAAATCTTGCATTACAAAAATGTCATAAGTTGTTCTTCCATTACAATAATCTAGAACTTATATAGATAATTAAAAATCACCCGAGCATCCATGCCCTTGTAAATAATACTTTTTGAATTGCAATAGCTAATTGAGACAACCAGTTCAATGAGGCATAAGAATGTTTCAGATAAATAACAGGAATCACTGCCGGCCATACTGAGGACTATTGTTATTTAGAGATTGGCCTGGTGGTAGTCTTGGTCTCGCATACTCCGCAAATATAACCCAACCGTCCAAAAACTGCATTGCATTGGGGAAATATCAGTCAGCATTACGGAATAGCCACAGAAAGTGTGGTAAGAAAAGCCAAAGCATAAAGTAACCACACAACATCAGAAAACTGTTAGTGAAACTCAAGTTTAGAGTTGATATGTCAAACTATGCATATTTATACCAACTTTGAAATCCAAGTCAGGTTTGGGGTGGCTAAAAAGCAGATACTCTAAACGTCTGGTATACATAATATTCTTTAATCCCACGGAGTCATGTTTCCTAGGAATTATGTTTCCTAAGAATGTCATAAATATGCTAAGATATTCCTGGGAATGAGAGACATGGTTAATGAAAAACCTTCCCCTTCAAGGAATATTAGATTCCCACCCACCCTCCCATAGGAAAGTTTTAGTGGTAAACTTAGTTAAAGAAACAATTCTTAGGAATGTTAGATTCCTGGGAATTATTTTTAAAATATTCATACCAATATTTTCATCTTCTAGTGTGCACCTATGCTGCTGCATTGGTATTCAATGCATAATTATCTGTGTCATACTGAAGTCTTACTTTGAATGAATATACACAATCAGACACTAATCCAAGACAAACAATGTTCTGAAAGAGATTTTCCATGTCGGCCAATCACGTGTAAGCTGAGGTTTAATTTAGATTACCTTTCCATCCATGCCTTCAATGCCCTTTGCAGCCTCTTCTATTGTAGCATATTGAACAAAACCAAACCCCTTGGAGTAACCTGAGACTCGATCAGTTACAACCCTCGCTGAAAACAGCAAACAGGAAACCGTTGTGTTTCAGAGTATATTTTCAATTTTTCAATATATTACAACAAAGTATAAAAGCATAAATAGATGAACAATTTTAATGTTAAAATATGCTTATAGACATGGAGAACAAACCATGAACAACTTCACCAAACTTTGCAAACTCCTCTCGAAGCCTTTCTGTAGTAGTACGTTTGCTAAGACCTAAAAAGTAAGATAAAATGATACATCAAAAATCAACATAGTCAACTAAACAATACAAGTGACAAAGAGTTGGGGGGGGGGGGGGGGGGGGGGGGGGGGGGGGGGGGGGGGGGGGGGGACTACAAGAGACAATTCTAAGATCTATGGCATTTCCAACGAGCAAAAATGAAAGGCATTCAGTCCT
>PYAF01006216.1:82918-114756 GCA_007407185.1 Glycine tomentella | reverse complement strand
CAATGCAAGCTCCACCAATGCTAACCACCACCTCCCGAACCAAACCAACCACGCAAGAGGCACCAACACGCAGCCAACAACCAACAGTGAAGACGCGAAGAAGCAGAAGGCGCATGGAAGAAGAAAATGAAGAAAAAACCTGCTGGGTGTATGTTAAAAAGCAACAAGGGTAGTATTGCCATTTTTTAAAAATTGCTGGTTGTATTAGAAAGTTGTTGGGTGTAGGAAGTTAACCCCTTTACTTTTTATTTCCAAGGTTGGGGGGTTTGGGACCCACTTGCACATGTGGGCTCCATAAGACCCATGAGTCTAATGAGCCTATGTGGAGGATAATTTTTCAAGGTTGGGTCTAAGAGTTTTGATATAGAGACATGCTAAATATACTATAACTATTTCTTACACACTATATCATTTTTTTTAAATGCCAAAATTGTCCTCAGTCGCTTTATTACATGGGTTGCTTCTCTTCTATTCAATTTTTTTGGTTTGCTGTTGCATATCGCTCAGTTGATCGTGTTGTGGTTGTGCATTGGAGGTGTTGCTGTTGGAGGAAGTACTTGGGGGTGGTGGTAGCTGCGTTTACCGGTGGTAGTCGTCGGAGAGGCCATCGTGGGCTGTGGATGTGAGGTAAGAAGCAATTTTGTTTTTCTGATATATGGATTATGTAATCTGTATGATCCATACAGATTACATAATCCATAAGTGCAAAGGGATGTATGAGTCTTACAGATTATCCAATCTGTAAGCTTCATACGGATTGAGTAATTCGTATGAAGCATGCGGATTGTGTAATCCGTATATACCATACGGATTGAGTAATTTGTAAAACTCATACGGATTACTTACACAATCCATATGCTTCATACGGATTACTCAATCCATATGAAGCTTATGGATTGGCTAATTTGTATAGACCATACGAATTGAGTAATCCGTATGAGTCTTAATTTTTTTTAAAAGTTTTAATTTAATTTTAGAAAGAATTTTGTTGTTTATAAGTTAAAAGAAGAAAAGATTTTAGTTGTTTTTAAAGTGTATGAATTTGTATGTTTTTTAATATTATTATGTGTATATTTTGAAAATAAAATAATATTAATTTTATTTGTTAAGATGGACAACGACGAGTGGATATAAGATAATATTATGTCTGAAAAAATTAATATGCAGGAAGATATTGGAGAAGAAGCTGATGCATTTGAAAATGTTAATTGTTCAGTTGATTGTTCGGCAGCCTTCAATACGTCAGAGGTATATATTTACAATTTAAATTGTTAAATGAATTAGTTAAAGTATAAAAATGTTAATAAAAACTAAATGCTCCATTTTTGTAGGTGTTCCTTTCCCGCGATGATGTATTGAAATGGGTTCGTAGTATTGCATATGATAATGGTTTTATAGCTGTCATAATGAGAAGTGTCATGGCAAATGGAAAGCTAAAAACAACATCATATGCTGAGAGCAAAATCTGGGTAGTAGTAGAAAATATGATTGTCCGTTTAAGCTGAGAGCAAAATCCGTCCCGGGAGGTGAAGACTGGATAGTGAAGCTAATATGTGGCACTCATAATCATAGTTTGACTAGGTCATTATGTGGACACACATATACTGGTGGACTAAGTGAGGAAGAGAAGATCATTGTTGCTGATATGACAAGGTTGATGGTGAAACCAAAGAATATTCTTTTAACTTTGAAGGAGCACAATGCCAATAATTATACAACTTTGAAGAAACTATACAATGCAAGATATGGATATTGCACGCATATAAGAGGTAATAACACTGAAATGCAACAGTTAATGAAACTTCTTGAACGCGACATGTATATTCATTGGCATAGAATGAAAGAACAAAATGTGTTACATGATTTATTTTGGACACATCCAGATGCAGTGAAATTGAGCAATCCATATCATATGGTCTTCTTGATGGATAGTACATACAAAATAAACAGGTACATACTTCCTTTACTTGACATTGTTGGTGTGACACCTACTGGATGACATTTTATGTTGCATTTGCCTATTTAGAGGCGGAACGTATAAACAATCTTGTGTGGGCCCTTGAATGCTTTAGAGGGATTTTTCTTAAAAGTGAATTTTTCACAGGTGTCATTGTTACTGATAGAGATTCAGCATTGATGAGTGCTATGAAAACTGTTTTTCCAATGGAAACCAACTTATTGTGTCGGTTTCACATTGAAAAGAATGTGAAGGCAAAATGTAAAACTTATATACGTCAAAGTTTGGCATGAGACCATGTCATGGAAGCCTGGGGGACTCTAGTTGATTATGATACTGAGAAATCTTACGATGATTGTTTGATGAAGTTTGAAGTTGCTTGTTCACCATAGCCTGCATTTGTTGATTATGTGAAAGAAACATGGTTGGGTCCTCATAAGGAAAAATTTGTGACTCCGCATGGACAAATAAACTAATGCATGTTGGCCACACTACAACTAATAGGTAACAAAATCTTTAAAGTTGGTGACATTGTGATTTGTTGAACAACATTTTGTATTTTAAATTATTAAAATGTTGTCATTAAATGCAGGGTTGAGTCTGCTCATTGGACTTTAAAGAGGCTTCTTCAGAATACCGTTGGAGATTTATATAGTGTTTGGGATGTCATGAACAACATGATCACCTTGCAACATACTGAAATAAAGGTATCATTAGAAAGAAGCACCCATGTCATAGGACATGTATTCAAAGTTACATTGTACAAGAGACTTATCGGCATGGTGTCGAGGTATGCATTAAACCAGATTGCTACTGAGTTTAAGTGAGTTCATTATGCAAGCAAAAACCCCTCTCGTTGTGGATGTGTGATGAGAACTACCCATGGTCTCCCTTGTGCATGTAAGCTAGCTAAGGTTGTTGTTAGCAGCATACCGCTTTCAAGCATTCATACATTTTGGCGAAGATTACATTTTTTAGACCAAGGTTTAGATGACATGGAAATTCACATAACTGACGAGATGGAGGCAATCTCAAACCGTTTTCAGAAGCTTGATTTGTGTGGCAAAATGACGCTGAAGACTAAGCTTAAAGAACTTGCTTTTCTAATCAAACATCAATGAATCCTCCCCCTTGCAAAGGTGAGAACAAAAGATGCTCCAAAAAATAAACACACAAAGCATAAAACTTCAACCAAACGGGATCCGTCTTACTTTGAGTATTTTGATGAATTACATTCCGTGCAAAGTAGTTGCACAACACAAAAAAGGTCTGCTTCATCATCTGATCTAAAAAACAAAACAACATACAAAGAAAATCATAGCATATCAAGCACTATTCAGAAAGCTACTTGAAAGAACAAATTCTCTTGCAAACAAATCAACATAACTCCATAATTTTGCAGGAATTTGCATATGCAAAACATACAAATGAACAAACTTAAGCTATATTAGTTCATAAATATATAAATTAATTGTGGCATGCTTAAGATAAGAGGATTCAGGGTTTTTCTTCTTTTTTTCTACTTACATTCATGATGCTACAATGTGGACCCCGTGGCAGCCCCGGGTCTTCCAATTGCCCTTCCACGATGTGGAGAATTTCAAAGGTTAAATAAATTTTTATTATCTTAATTGAAGTAATGAGCCCCCAATATGGAGGGCTCATTACTTCAACTTGTCCCCATGTTCTTCAAATGGATCTCTTAGTTGTTGCGAGGGTTGCCCAAAGGCAGTATATAAGGCATACCCAGTAAAACTAACAAGTAAACCAGATATAGAGATGGCAATTAGGAACCAATAAAGAGTGATTTTTTGATTCATCCCTGGAGTTGAATAACTCATTCAAGAAATGTGCTAGAGAAAGTTGTGTTGTGTTAAGAGTTGTTCAATATTCAAAAATTTAAGACTTCAGATAGAGGAGAAAATAAGGATGTGGGGTATAAATAATGGAACTTTGACTTTTGATCACCTTTTCCAAAACATCTTGAAAGAGGTAAAAGGTTACTTTCATAATTCATAATTTCACGTTACTTCATTTTGGCCACATTTTCATGAAAACTTTTATGGACAGCAAAACATAGATACACTTATTTAGGTGTTGGTCTCCACATAGACCAAAATTGAAGTTTCACCTTACAAATCCGTAAATACATATATCTTTATCACACATATTACTAACATCAAACTTCAATTTTGATAAGACAACAACGTATGCACATCATGCCATAAATCATATTATTAGGTTAAACCAATGTTCCAAAGTCTCAAACATATTTACAAAATCTAAACTACTTACTAATGTACCACAATTGTATAGTTATTTACCATTGTAATTTATATGTGTGTGTGTATTAATATACAAAATTTAATCATTTAATCAAATTTAGAAAAATTAAAATATTGAAACATACGGATTGGGTAATCCGTATGGTTCATACAGATTGGGTAATCCGTATGATCAAAGATATAGCAATACCCACCTCGACGGCATGACCGCAACTCCAACCTTGCCCACCACCAATGCCACCCACCCAATACGACAGTGAACGTCCACAGAGCACGACCACCACCGTCCAACAACAACCACCATCCACTGTCTAATAAGAAGAAGAAGAAGAATGCGCCTGCTGACATTCACGTGAAGAAGAAAACGATGTTGTGTGTTGTACGGTCAATCCAATTTTTTTTTTAAAAAAAACCTAATTAAAAGGGCATTATGGGACTTCCACTGTGCGTATATGGTGTATAAGAAATTCATATAGTGTATAAAGTTTTTTCCTTTGATATAAGTTTGATTAAATTATAATTTTGACTTTTTTATAATTTTAAATTTATAATTTTAGTCTTTCTACTTTTAAATTAAGATATTTAGTCTTTTATTTTTTATAATAAACAATTTTGATTCTCTTACTTCCCAGAATAAATTATTTTAATCCTTTTGTTAGTTGACTGTCTTAAATCAAACATTGATTTTAATGTGATGCATTAATATTAATATGATTCTTATATATTGATTTTAATGTGACATATTAATACTAACGTGACATTTGTATAGGCGATTGACATAATGATTATGTGACAAGAAATTAGATAAACTTAAAAATAAAAAAAAAGATATAAATAAGAATTAAATTCATGACTTTTTATTTAAAGATAAGATAATAAATCACTAAGATACTTATTTTATTTAATTAATTTTATAAATATTATTTTCTACCTATTAATTAAAAGTTGTTAATTTTTTTGAATCGTACAAATTTATAAATTTAAAATATTTAATATATAAATATTTTTAATTTAATTTTATATATTTTTATTTTAGATAGTTTACATATTTTAATTTTAATTTTACCCATTTATAATTAAATTTCCTAAAATAATATATAAATTATTTACATAAATTAATTCATAAATTGATTTTAATATACAAATAATTGATACTCTAATTATATAAATTAATATATTTGCATCAATTAATATATAAATTATACAAATTACTCAAATTTATTTTAATATGTAAATTATTTTTATTCTAATTATATAAACTACTAAAATTTTAATATTTAACTTTTTAGAAAACTTACATGTTAATATTTTCATTATAACTAAATAAAACAAAACAAATACCTTAGCTATGTGTTCTTATCAAAATCTGAAAATTCCACGTATAGGCTTGAGTAGTTCGAGTGGACTCCAAATTCTGTAACGCTGGGAAGTGAGTAGACTTTGCTTAGAGGGGGGACCTGCAAAACAAAGGAAAAATACTCTGATGCTCAAGTAAGTACATCAATTGTTAAAGAATAACTGAGTGTGTGAACTCAGTATAAGATATAGAGAATGAGTAGTTTGAGTAATGCATTCAAGTACTGACTAGAGTGAATCTGAGATGGTCTAGAGAGAACCTGTAAGGCTGTATTTATAGCGTGGAGTATGGCCTTAGGCTATTTCTTATTGATAATCTGTTGATAAGATAATAATAACAAATAATAGCAGGCAATTATCTAATTTCAAATAGGAGATAATGTGTATCTTATTGATATATTGTTACTTGTAGATAAGTAACAATTAGTAGATAACTTGTTGGGATATTATATGATAAGGTGGTTGCACTTATTTGAATATCCTGACATATTTGATATGCTGTTAGTGAGAAGATAATATTGTTGGTGTCAATGTTCCTATAGAAGGTTGATGTCCGCGCTCCTGTAGCCATGCTGATAAGTAACCTGGACACGTATGTCCGGGTTCGCACTTGGAGGCTAAATAAGCGCCTATTAATGCGGCACTTGGAGGGTGTCCACATGTACGATGACCTTTATGAGATGACCACGTATCATTTTACTATTTTGGATTGTACGTAAGCCCCCAGTCTCTGAGCCAATTTACGACGAAAGAGGGTGAAAAAGCATTGGTTCATAATGTACGATGTCATAGTAGTATAATGAGTATTGTCAGCCCCTGAGTGTAGACAAAACGTGTCAAGGTTGACAACTTCATAGGCCGACCAAAACTTTAATTTTTAGTTTGGATTTATGAACCTGAATCTGGACAGGGTTGTCCAGGTAGTGAATGCTGAACTTCCCAATGTAGACTTTTTGATTTTTATAGATAAGTCTGACCCTGGCAAGTAAGTGAGGTGTCGATGATGATGAATTTCTGCCAAACTGTGATTGTTTGATGTGATTTTTGAAAATAGGATTTGTGCCCCCATTAATGCTGGCAATCGTGTATCACCCACGCACCTTACCCATGCACACGTGTCATTTAAAGAGTGGCCACGTTTTTTGAGATTGTGCAATAGTGGGTGAGATCGTGCGATAGTGGGAACGCGGTCAATCACGATGCGAGTTTCAGAATCCTGCCAGTAATCGTCGAGTCTCCTTCCCCTTTAAGTAGAGGATTTCGCCATTTCCATTTCCACCTATGTCCTTGCTCTTCTGAACCTTCTTCTTCACTTTTCTTCTTGGAGCTTTAAGCTTTTTTTTTGAAAATATTTGAGTCACCCATTTCTGATTCTGCTCTGGGTATGGGGGGTAGCGATTCTGGAGGCTCTATTGAGCAATGCGTTATGCACGACATAATCTCCATTGGTGACTCCTCCTAGGAGGACACACATGGAGGAGCTTCTGAGGGATCCTTCTCTTCTAGGAGGAGGACTCGTTCCAGCCAAGCTGGCGAAGGGACTTCTCGTCCTGTTCGACAGGTGAGGGCTTCCGCTACCCCTAGGGTTCATAAGCCTCTGCCACTTACCATTCTTCTCCCTGCTTCTGCTACTAAAAAGGTGGAACCTTCCAATGTGAGGAGTGTTAGGACTTCTCTTCATGAGCGTCCCAACTGTTGTGCGGGATCACCAACTCCTGCTCCGGTGGTGGTTGGTTTCGAGTGGGTGAGGGAAGATGTTTTGAAGTATAAATCTTCTCTTACCACTCCTGCCAGCGTCAATGCCATGTGTTAGCAAATTCGTGTGACAACTCCAGAGGATTCCAGCAAAATGATTGTCGAGGCTTACAAGGAAGACGAATTTCCCTTTATGAGGGCGGCACCCTTCTTTTTTATGTATCGTTGTCTTTTTGAGGTTCCAGGACTTCTACTTCCCTTTCCCCTTTCCAATGTACTTTGTTGGATTTTCTGAACGTCGCTCCTTCCCAACTCCATCCCAACAACTGGGCAGTGGTGTTGGCTTTTGAAGTTTTATGTTCTCATTTGAACATTCGCTCGAGTGTTCAAGTCTTCCTGTTTTATTTTCAGACTAAGTTGTCTGGAAAAGTTGGCTGGGTCTCCTTACACATGTTCCAAGAAACTGTTTGAGGTAAACACTAATGTTTATCATCACTTTAAGGATCGTTTCTTCAAAATTTGTGAAGGTGGCAAGGTGGCTGACGGTGTGCCTTTGATACATAACCAAAATGGGGATGCTCGTTTCCCCTTTTATTGGCAATCTGACCCTACCAGGTTTCGAACATTTGATGAGGATCTTTTGACCCTGGTAGAGAGGTCGGACAGAGCGATCTTGGAGCTATTGCCAGCTTCTCTGGATGCTCGTGCCATTTTGTCGCTTTCTTCATCTGATGACCCTACCGCCGTACTGGATGGTAATTGTCTTTATTCCCTCTTTGTTTTCTGGTGCATAAGCCCTGACATTATGGGTGACTTTCAGTGGAGGCCATTAGTAAAGAATGTGGGTGATAATGTTGTGTCGAACCCTATTCCCCCAGCTGAAGAAGAGGGTCGACCCACTGTCCGAGTTGACCCTGCTGAAGTTGCTACTACTTCTCCTCCTCCTGTCCTGGCTCCTACAACTATTCGGGCTCCAGCACCTGTCCGGGCTTCGACATCTATTTGGGCTCCTACACCTATCCAGGCTCTTGAACCTCTTCAAGCTCCTGCACTTGTCCGGGCTCCTGAACCTGCTCGGGATCCGGTACCTGTTACTTTCACTACTTCTCGTACTGCTCCTCATGTTGTTGTTGTTCTGACTCCGTCCACCTCTCGACCATCATCTCCTGCTCTTGCTACTCTTTCTCTGTCTTCGCCTTCTTTGTCTGCAATGCCACCACCTGTTGCTCATTCTGCCACTCCCTTAGAGTTTTTGAGTGCTCCAAGGGAGGTTGACTCTTTGTGAAGTGTCGGGTACAAGCTTGATCGAGGACTGCCGACCCCCTTCGACTTGATGGTGATGAGCTGATCGTTCGTGGCATGGCCGCCATTGCTAAGGCCGTGGATGAGAAGAATGATGTGGCGAAGAGGGTAGTCGAGTTGGAGGTGAAATTGAAGGATGCCGAAGGTGAGCTTGTTGCCAAGAAAAAAAAGCTGAAGGGAACTCAAGTTGAGCTTGCTGCTGAAATGACTGTCAGCGAAGAGCTTGATGAGGAGTTGAAGGTATTCAAGAGGGAAGCAGTGGAGCAACACGAAAAAGACTTTCTCAAGGCTGTGCACCAAGCTGGCCTATTCGCAAAGGACCTTGACTTGGGTCAGTTCGATACTTTTAAGGATGTGAAGGATGGTGCCTTGGTTGATGAGGATGAGCTTAGTTCTGCTGAGGAGATAGCTAGTGATGCAGCTGATGTTTAGGCTGCTTTTGTTTATGCTTCTTTTGTTTTTGCTTTTTGGCCGTGAAGGCATTGTAAAGCTTTTAACAAATTAATGAAACTGCTCATTTTGCTTTGACTCTTCTGTGTCTTCTTTTGCTTGTACGATTTCTTCTGATTGTGCTGGTAACCTGTAATCCGCTTGACTTGTGTAGACATTAAGGCCCTGTAATTGAGAATGTCCTATTTTGCTTGCTGAGACTTAAGAGCCAATGAGTTTCCAAGAGTATCCTTTGGGTTTGTAGCATCAAGCATGATTTTTGAACTGTTGTCGGATTCTTGCATTCGCAAGTGACCAAGTTTGTAGTCTTGCTTGTCGAGGTTGCCACTTCCAGTATGTGCTAAGAGTGTATCTTAGGCTTTGGAAATGTCGAGGGTTAACCCTGGACTTCAAGATTATTTCCTAAATTTGCATTTTGGACACTTTTGTCGAGGTTCCCACCAGATGCACCAAATGTATGTTGATATGTCGAGGGCGGCCCTTAGACAATTATTCCTGCAAAATAGAATGATCCTATGGTACTGTATGTCGAGGTTCCATAGGAGTTAGAGTACCCAGAATATTTTTCGGGTTTATCATGCCAAGATGACCTTGGACATTTATATCAAAGATGTTTCTTTGTAGCTCATATTCCTGCATAAGTAGAATTTGTGAGCACTGAAATCATCAAAGTAAAGCTTGGAGTACCTCATTTTTCCTTAGTGGATAAGTTGATGAAAATGAGGTTGGCCCCAAACTGATCTCGAGTTTTGAGAATTATGGGTTATCAAGAATTGTTGATAACTGTACGGGTCAATGTTAATCTGCTGACCACTATGGTTCTCCATGTCAGGATTCTATAGTGTGTAATGATACCAAGAGAGTTTCCTTGGATTTTAGGAGACCTAGGGTGGACCCTGGTCTTTGTGTGCCAAGTATCTATCTTGGTCTTTATGTTCCTGAGAACTTTTATTCCTGCAACGACATAATATAATAACATATGCTGAGGGTAAACATATTTGTACCTCATGTTTTGTTGATGTTGATACCAGTGGAATTGCCCATGCTAGATTTCGTAGACATTTACCCAAATGTGGTCTTGGTTGGTTGTCTGAAGAGCTGATCATGGATTCTCTGTTCCGTTTTAGATGTACCAGTGACGTGTCTGTCCTGGGTTTTTAGAGGTTGACCAGAGTTTTAGGGTTTATGAACCTTGACGGTCTACGTAAACTTGGGCTTATGAACCTGTGAAGGTCGACCAAGGCTTGGGCTTATGAACCTTGACGGTCTGCCAGAGCTTGGTTTTATGAATCTTTTGGTCTTCAGTAAGGTCTACCCCACAATGAGAATTACGTACCTTTTAAGGTCTACCCCGTAATGGGAATTACGAACCTTTTAAGATCTACCCCGTAATGGGAATTACGAATCTTTTTCCAGGGGATTTCCTTGGGTATTGGTTTTTAAGATCTACCCCGTTATAGGAATTATGAATCTTCTTCCAAGGGATTTCCCTGGGTCTTGTGTTAGGTCCACCTAGGAATACCTAGGATTTTACAACCTAAACGTCTTCAAGTTAGGTCCACCTAGGAATACCCAGGATTTTACAACCTAAACGTCTTCATGTGAGGTCCACATAGGAATACCTAGGATTTTACAACCTAAACGTCTTCATGTTAAGTCCACCTAGGAATACCCAGGATTTTACAACTTAAATGTCTTCGAGCTAAGACAAATCTTGGGCTTTTGAGGTCTACCAAAACTTGGGATTATAAGCCTTTTTGGCCTACCAGAGTTTGGGATTATGAACCTTTGTAGAGTACCAAGAGCTTGTCTTGGGTTTCCGAGGTCTACCAAGACTTGGGATTATGAGCCTTTTTGACCTACTAGAGTTTGGGTTTATGAACCTTTGAAGTCTTCCAAGACTTATGTAGACTACCAAGAGCCTGTCTTGGGTTTCCGAGGTCTACCAAGACTTGGGATTATGAGCCTTTTTGGCCTACCAGAGTTTGGATTTATGAACCTTCGAAGTCTTCCAAGACTTATGTAGAGTATCAGGAAGCGTCTGCCCTGGATTTTTGTCGAAGCTGGACTTAGGAGAATGATCTAGCTTTAGTTCCTGAAATTAGTCACAGTCATAGGATAAAGGATAAATGTTTTATTATTGTAACTTTTAATGTACATATTCCCTCCTTTATTCATCAGACGGGCCTCATTAAAACCTTTCAAGTGAAAAACCCAAATGGGAAAAAAGGACTTGATTAGGAAAAAGAATACGTCGTCCAGCCTTGATCTTCTTAGCTGAAGTAGAACTTTAAATGCGTAGCATTCCAAGTTCTTGGAATGTCTTTGCCATTAAGTTCTTGTAGCTTTTAGGTGCCGTTGTCCAGGTTGGTGATCACTCTAAATGGGCTTTCCCAGTTTGGTCCAAGCTTCCCTACACGGGGATCCTTTCGGGCTTCACCCTGGACACACCTGACTAGGTCGCACGGTTGGAAATTTCGAGGTTGAACTTTGGAGTTATATATTCGTGTCCTGCAGAGCTTGGCTGCTTCTTCTTTGATTCTAGCTATGTCTCTGAATTCTTCGCTAGTCTCCAGTTCAACTCTCATGTTGTCCTCATTGCACTGTTCCTGAAAAAGTATCCTTCTAAACAAAGGTTCCCCTAACTCGACGGGTATCATGGCATCAGTACCATACGTGAGGCAAAAAGGGGTTTCCTTTGTTGTACTTTGAGGTGTGCAATGGTAAGCCCATAATATGCTGGGGAACTCCTCCTTCCAGAGACCTTTGTGTTGGATATAGGAGGAGCAACAAGAAGATGAAGTGCCTTAGAAGGAAGTTTTGAGCTTTTTCACATGCCTTGAAGATTGTAATTCAAAATTAAGTGTATGAGAGAAGCAATCTTTTGATCCTTGCATTGCATACATATAATCATTAACATGTTCACATGTTTTGCATTTAAAAGTATCAAAGCTAATCATGTTTTTAAGAGAAATCAATAAGTAATGACTAATGGTTTTGGAAAAATCTAATACTGTTTTAATCGATTACACAACGATTTAATCAATTATTTGCTTCGTTTTAAATATGGAAAAGCTTTGAAGAACAAATTAATCGATTACATGACTCTTGTAATCAATTACATAGTGTAAAATGAAAGTATGCATTGTTGCTTTAATCAATTACCATTAATTGTAATCGATTACATAGGCTTATTTAGAAAAACATGTTGTGTTGCTTTAATCGATTACCATTGATTGTAATTGATTACATAAGCCAAAAAGAAAACAATACTTTGCTGCTTTAATTGATTACAACTCATATTAATTGATTATTTTGTTCGTTTTAAAACCCAGAATGAAGCTTTGAACACTTTAATCAATTAAGTCATAGCGTAATCGATTACATAAGCCATTTTAATCGATTATGTGGCGCATTGTAATCGATTACAGTCTGTTACAAAAAGCTGTTATTAAATAGGATAAAGGCTTGTTTTGAAACTTAACTTGAATACTTCGAATTTTCTGAATATACACAAGCCTTCACAAAGTTAGAAAGTGATTTTCTGGGTTAACTAAGTTCTTGTCCCACTCTTTAATCTTCATGGGTATTGAATGATTTCTTGGGTGAAGTTTTGGAGAGCATGTTTTGATTGGTAAACCACATGCATTCATATTCATTGGATCATCAGGTTGTTTCTCTCCATTATCTCTGGTTGTAAACTTGTTTTTGTAATTTTGGTTATTGGAAGCTATTGTAAAAAGTTTTTTTTTAGCTTGTGCTAGAGTAGAGTTCTCTAGTGAAGAACAGAGTAGTGCTATCTGGTTCTTGATCACTAGGAGTCTAATAGGGTTTTAAATTTTTATTCTTTATATAGGGTTGATAAAGAGAGATTGTTGTAAAGCTTGTAAGAACTAAAATTTATAATAGTGGAACTCTAATCTAGTGTTGATTAGAAGAAACTGGATGTAGCTTCTCTTGAGAAGTGAACCAATATATATTCTTGTGTTAATTTTCTATTCCTTAATCTCTACTAGTTATCTTGTTTATTTGTTCTTGGTTTTATTATCATTCATCAACAAGTGCTGTTTTGAGCAATTGATTTCTTGGGTTGAGTGATTTGATTGATTAGAAACATTCTTGGTTTAAAAGTGATTAAGATCTTTTAACTCTGATTTTATAAATAAAATTTTAAAAGGTCAAGTAATAACCAATTCACCCCCTCTTGGTCATTGTGAGTATTCCCATTGTTTTCAATTGGTATCAAGAGCAGATTATTGAGTGTTATTCAAGATCACTATCTTTCTTTAAAAAGAAAATGAATACCACACAAATTACCTTCAAGGAAGGTGCCTCCCACAATTGTCCTTCGATGTTTGAAGGAGAGCACTTCAGTTTTTGGAAAAATAGAATGAAAATCATTATTCAATCAAATGACCCAGGTGCTCGGAATGCAATAGAAAAAGGTCCTGTGATTCCTATAAAAACTATTGGTAATGATATGATTCCCAAAGAATGGGATAAAAAGACAGATGTTGAAAAGAGAGTTGTTCAATATGATTTTAAAGCTAAGAATATGATTATTTTTGAACTTTCCTCTGATGAATTCTTTAGAACTGTTAGGTGCAAAAGTGCAAAGAAGGTGTGGGAGATGTGGGAGATGTGAGAGATGTTGGAGATAACTCATAAAGGTACAGATGAAGTAAGAAGATCAAGAAAGCATGCCTTAATACATGAGTATGAAATGTTCAAGATTAACCCCACAGAAAACATATCTCAGCTTCAAACAAGATTCATTCACATAGTAAATCATCTTCTTGTTCTTGAAAAGATCTTTGATGCTGAAGAGTTGAATATCAAAATCTTCAGAAATGTTCTTTATGTGGAAGGTTTAAAGCACAATCTCCTAAGTATAAGCCAACTTTGTGATAAAGGGTTCAAAGTGTCATTCAATGACCATTGATGTATGATATTTAATAGGCAAAATGGTGAGGTGATTCATATAGGTAAAAGAAAAGGTAATATCTATTTACTCTCCATAGATCATGCATTCTTTCACAACGCTTCTTACTTAATAAGTAAAATTGATGAATCTTTGCTATGGCATAGAAGGGCAAGTCACATTAACATCCATCATATGAACTAGCTAATTAAAAAGGATTTAGTCATTGGCTTACCCAAACTCAAGTTTGAAAAGGACAAATTATGTGATGCTTGTCAAAAGGGGAAACAAACAAAAAATTCCTTTCAAAATAAAAATGTTGTTTTTACTTCAAGACCTCTTGAATTACTTCACATAGATTTATTTGGTCCTTCTCGAACTATAAGTTTAGGAGGTAATTACTATGGACTTGTCATTGTTGATGATTATTCTAGGTTCACATGGACTTTATTTTTGAAATCCAAGAGTGATGCTTTCGATGCTTTCAGAAAATTGGCCAAATTTGGTCAAAATGAAAAGGGAAGCAAAGTTATCTCAATAAGAAGTGATCATGGTGGAGAATTCCAAAATGAACATTTTGAAAATTTCTGTGAAGATAATGGAATTAACCACAATTTTTCTGCTTCAAGAACACCTCAAAAAAATGGTGTTGTGGAAAGGAAAAATAGATCCCTTGAAGAAGGTGCAAGAACACTTCTCAATGAAACAAATTTGCCTAAACATTTTTGGGCTGATGCTGTAAGTACAGTTAGCTACACTTTGAATAGACTATTAATATGGATATGTTGAAGAAAACTCCTTAGGAAGTATACAAAGGTAGAAAACCAAATATTTCTCATTTGAGAGCTTTTGGCTACAAGTGTTTTGTGTTGAATAATGGTAAAGAATCATTAGGAAAATTTGATGCTAAAGCTGATGAAGCCATTTTCCTTGGATATTCATTACTTAGCAAAACATATAGAGTTTTCAATAAAAGAACCTTATGCATGGAAGAATTAGTTCATGTTATTTGTGATGAATCTAACCCCTTTAAAGAGGAAAATAAGTGTGATATTGATCCAGGTCCTTTAGAGGAGTTCATTCAACTTAATGAATCAATGAATAAAGAAAAGGAAGAACCAATTGTTGAAACAAAACAATCAACACCAATCCAAGAGCCAAAAGATTGGAGAACTACAAGAGATATCTCCCTTGACAATATAATTGGTGAAGTTTCAAAGGGAGTATCTACTAGATCATCATTGAGAAATCTATGCTGTAATATGGCTTTTGTTTCACAAATAGAACCTAAGAATATTGATCAAGCCTTAATTGATGAACGTTGGATGCATGCCATGCATGATGAATTGAATCAATTTAAGAGAAATGAAGTTTGGGAACTTGTCCCTAGACCTCCTTCTCTCAAGCCTATTGGCACTAAATGGGTTTTTAGAAACAAATTTGATGAAAGTGGAATCATAGTCAGGAACAAAGCTAGATTGGTTGCAAAAGGTTACAACCAAGAGGAAGACATTGAGTATGAGGAAACCTATGCACCAATTGCAAGATTAGAAGCCATTAGATTATTACTTGCATATGCATGTTTAATGAATTTTAAACTTTTTCAAATGGATGTTAAAAGTTATTTCTTAAATGGATATATTGAAGAGGAAATCTATATGGAGCAACCTCACCATTTTGGACTTCTGGCGCCAAAGCCCACGCGATTCGCGCGAATTGTTTGATTGCTTTTCAACATGTTTCAATGCTTTTTGCCATTTTATATCCTAAGTTAAACTATACCTATAAGGTAATATAATAAAATAAAACAAAATTAAGTGTTGACAATGCAATAAAAACAAAAATTCAACTGAACAACTACTGAAAACATAATTCAACAAAAATGAGAAAACTAAAAACCATTACTTAAATCAAAATCTGCATGAATTTTAAAATAACAAATAAAGAATCTTGAATTGCCTTCCAAGGAGCGCTTGTTTAACGTCATGAGCTTGACGCATTGATCTTTTAATCATCAAGTGAATTCAGTGGAATAGAAACTGCATTCCTATCCACTTCCCCTCCAAAATAAGGTTTCAATCTGTAGCCATTGACCTTAAAAGACCTGTCATTATCTAAAAGAGAGATTTCGACAGTTCCGTAGGGATAAACCTTTCGCACTAAAAATGGACCGGACCAACGAGATTTTAACTTACCTGGAAACAGCCTTAGGCGAGAATTATAGAGCAATACCTGTTGTCCTGGTGTAAATTCTTTTGGGCGAATCTTATTATCATGCCACTTCTTCATTTTCTCTTTATAGATCCTGGCATTCTCATATGCAGCTAACCTAAACTCATCAAGCTCATTTAATTGTAATAACCTTTTTTCATTAGCTTTAGAAAGTTCAAAGTTTAAAAACTTAGTAGCCCAAATAGCCTTATGTTCTAACTCAATAGGAAGATGACAAGACTTACCGTACACAAGTTGGAATGGTGACATACCTATAGGTGTTTTGAATGCAGTTCGGTATGCCCACAATGCATCATCAAGCTTATTGGTCCAATCCTTCCTAGATGCTCCCATGGTCTTTTCTAGAATTCGTTTTAGCTCACAGTTAGAAATTTCTACCTGATCAATTGTTTGCGGATGATAAGGTGTGGCAACTTTGTGTTGACTCCATACTTGGCAAGCAAACTGTCAAACTGTTTATTGCAGAAATGGGTACCTTCATCACTGATTATAGCCCTTGGTACCCCAAAGCGCGTGAAGATATTCTTCCTCAAGAATGAGACTACTACCTTCGCATCATTAGTAGGCAAGGCAACAGCCTCTACCCATTTAGATACATAATCCACTGCAACCAAGATATATTGATTGGAATATGATTTAGGGAAGGGTCCCATAAAATCAATTCCCCATACGTCAAACAGCTTCACTTCTTGGATATTATTCAGTGGCATTTCATCTTTGCGAGAAATATTACCAGTTCTCTGACAGCCATCACATTTCTCAACAAAGTCTCTTGCATCTTTAAAAAGTGTTGGCCAATAATAACCACATTGCAAGACCATTTGTGTTGTCCTATTTCCTCCGAAATGTCCTCCAAAATTTGAAGAATGACAATGCCAAAGAATCTTTGGTATTTCCAATTCAGCTAGACATCTGCGAATAACACTGTCAGTGCATTGAAAATACAGAAAAGGGTTATCCCAGAAATACCTCCTTGCATCATGAAGGAACCTCTTCTTTTGCTGCCAATTAAAGTCTTCAGGCATTATTCCATAAACTTAAAGTTTGCCATATTTGCAAACCATGGAACAAGTTGCATTGCCAGCACTTGTTCATCAGGAAAGGATTCATTAATCTCCACTTCTGGTCCATCTTGCAAGTCTCTTTCCTGAATTCTGGACAGGTGATCAGCTACCTTATTTTCTAATCCAGCTTTGTCCTTGATTTCTAAATTAAACTCCTGAAACAATAACATCCAACGCAACAAGCGTGGCTTTGCATCC
Source organism: Glycine tomentella (assembly GCA_007407185.1). NCBI lineage: Eukaryota > Viridiplantae > Streptophyta > Magnoliopsida > Fabales > Fabaceae > Glycine > Glycine tomentella. The sequence continues at coordinate 97,296 of PYAF01006216.1, read as the reverse complement.
TGTTTAGTCATCAAGTACTTGAGAGCAGCATGGTCAGTAAATATGATAACTTTAGAACCTATTAAATAAGATCTAAATTTATCCAGTGCATAAAATACTACTAACATCTCTTTTTCTGTGGTGGCATAGTTAACCTGTGCCTCATTCAAAATTTTGCTAGCATAATATATAACATGCAACAATTTATCTTTTCTTTGACCAAGAACAGCACCAATGGCATATGCACTTGCATCACACATAAGTTCAAAAGGTAAATTCCAATCAGGTGATGTAAGAACAGGTGCAGTGGTGAGTTTTTCTTTTAAAACATTAAAAGCATCAAGACAAACTTCATCAAACAAAAATTCAGTTTCTTTAACTAGAAGTTGACTAAGAGGTTTTGGAATTTTTGAAAAGTCTTTAATGAACCTCCTATAAAAGCCTGCATGTCCTAAGAAACTCCTTATCCCATTAACATTAACTGGTGGTTGAAGTTTTACAATTAATAGTAATTTGGCTTTATCAACTTGTATTCCCTTTTTAGAAATTTTATGTTCTAAAACTATTCCCTCACGAACCATAAAGTGACATTTTTCCCAATTCAAAACTAGGTTCGTTTCTTGGCAGCATTTCAACACTTTAGATAAATTCATTAAGCAAGAATCGAAACAAGAACCAAAAAAGAAAAGTCATTCATAAAAACTTTTAAACATTTTTCTACCATATCAGAGAATATAGAAAGCATACACCTTTGAAATGTCGCAGGTGCATTGCATAGATCGAATGACATTCTTTGGTAGGCGAAAACTCCAAAAGGACAAGTGAAGGCTGTCTTTTCTTGATCTTCAGGTGCTACTGGGATTTGATTGTACCCAGAATATTCGTCCAAAAAACAATAGAAAGCATGACCAGCCAACCTCTCTAGCATCTGATCCATGAATGGAAGTGGGAAGTGGTCTTTTCTTGTGGCATCATTAAGTCTTCTATAATCCACACATCCTCCATCCAGTGATTGTTCTAGTGGGAATTAGTTCATTATTATTATTATGAACTACATTCATCCCACCTTTCTTTGGAATAGTTTGAACAGGACTCATCCATGCAGTATCTAAAATTGGGTAAATCATACCTGCATCCAATAGTTTCACTACTTCTTTTCTGACAACCTCTTTCATAGTAGGATTCAGTCTTCTCTGAGGTTGTGTTATAGGCTTTATGTCATCTTCCATCAGAATTTTATGAGTGCAAAATGAGGGATTAATGCCCTTCAAATCAGAAATTGACCATCCAATTGCACTCTTGTGTTCCTTTAGCACTTTGAGCAATTTTTCTTCTTCAGTCTGAGACAATCCTTTATTGATAATGACAGGATATGTCTTCTCCTCTCCCAGGAACATATACTTTAATTTCTCAAGCAATTCTTTCAGCTCTAGTTTTGGTGCGTCACTGGTGATATCTCCTTCTTTATTTTCCAGCACCTCCATTGCAACTTCCTGATCTTCAAGTGGACTGTCTTTGCTTCTGATCTCTAGCACTTCAGCTAATTCTTGATCATTAGATTTCTCTGTATGTACTAAAGTATCCAATATGTCAATTCTGAAATAGTCATTTTTATCAATAGGATTTTTAATAGCATCCAAGACATTAAAAACAATTGATTCATCAAACATCCTAAGCTCTAGTTTTCCTTGGGCCACATCAATTATAGCTCTAGCCGTAGCCAAGAATGGCCTACCTAAAAGGATAGGTATCTCACTTTCCTCCATATCTAGAACTATAAAATCAGCTGGAAAAATAAATTTGTCAACCTACCAGAATGTCTTCAATGACTCCACTAGGTTTCCTAAATGATCGATTAGCTAATTGAAGGGACACCATGGTAGGTTTCAGTTCAGAAATTCCCAAGGATTTGCATATTGAGAGGGGAATCAAGTTGATGCTCGCTCCAAGGTCACATAAAGCCTTACCCATATTTACATTACCTATTGCAATCGGAATGTTAAAACTTCCTGGGTCTCTGAGTTTGGGTGGAACTCGCCTTTGGATTATAGCGCTGCACTCTTCAGTAAGCACAACAGTTTCACATTCCTGTAATTTATGCTTTCGAGACAACAAATCTTTCATAAACATAGCATAATTGGGCATGTTAGCAAGAGCTTCAGCAAAAGGGATGTTAATATGAAACTTTTTAAACATTTCTAAAAATTTATCATATTGTTTCTTTTGGGCTTGTTGCTTAAGCTTTATGGGATATGGTGGCTTTTCAAAGCGAGAGAAATCCATTACCTATTTAGGAATTGTAGCAGTTGTACCTTTCTCATTACGTGTTTGTGTTTGTACCTCTGCTTCTGGTTCAATGTTTTTAGTGGACTCTGCTTCCTTTCCAACCTTTTTCTACACTGGGTTGGTCTTATCCTGAGGTGTGATCACCTTTCCACTCCTAGTAGTAATTGCCTTTGCACGTTCCCTTGGATTTACAACAGTGTCACTAAGGAACTGTCCTTGAGACCTTTCAGCAAGCTGTTTTGCCAATTGACCAATTTGATTTTCAAGATTTCTAATAGAAGCATCTTGATTTGTACGATGAGCTCTGGTCTCGTTGATGAAGACATTGGTGGCCTGAATGTGCTCAGTAGTAGTTTTTGACAATTGTAACATGGCTTTTTCAAGTTCAGAAGGTTCTTTGGTCGGAATAGGTGGAGGTTGTAAATAGTTGTTAGATTTGTAATCTAACCCTCCTCCTTGAAACTTTCTCTGAAAATTGTTACCCATAGCAAAGTTCTGATTTCTCTGGAAATTCTGTTGGGGTCTTTGATCATTCCAAATGCCATTTACCTGCACTGGGTCAGCTCCTACAGGTATATGACACTCATTAGACTCATGCTCACCTTAGCAATATTCACAAATAACAGGTTGCATTCTGCTGGATGAGACTTGAGCTGTAGAGACTTGAAGTTTGTCTATCTTCTCAGTTAATTTGGCCAACTGTTGAGCCAAAATTTTCTGCTCAGCTAACATTGCATCACTGCTCCCCAATTGAATAACTTCTCTTTTGGGCTGAACTGTAATGCTTTCATTCTCATTACGGGCTAAAGAGTTAACTAACTCATAAGTCCGAGCTGCTGTCTTAGATCTTATTGAGCCACCAACTGCAACATTAACAATCATTCATGATTCAGGAGTCATTCCATTAAAGAAAATATGTATCTGCTTACCCACAGGCATATCATATTTTGGACAACTCCTAATTAGCTCCTGAAATCTGTTCCAAGATGCACATAACGTTTCTCTCCCATTCTGAGTGAAATTGGTGATCTCATTCACCAACCTATTATACTTCTCCATGGAAAAGTATTGGGAGAAAAATTTTGCAACTAGTTCTTCCCAAGTAGTAATGTTGTTTGAGGTCTGTCTATCTAACCATCTGAGTGCCTTTCCCTTAACAGCAAAAGGGAATAATCTCAATCTGATAGCATCATCTGACACCCCTTGATGTCTGATAGTATCACAGATTCTCAGAAATCTGTCAATGAAGTCATGGGGGTCTTCATCATCTTCCCCACCAAACTGACTGTGTTCCATCAATGTGATTAATGAAGGATGAATGTCAAAATTATTCGCTTGAATTGGTGGTCTGTCAATACTGGAGTTTGGTCTAGTGAACAGTGGAGTCAGAATATCCTCCATCAGTTCATCTTCTGGTCTTGGCTGATTGTTTGCTCTGTCAGCCATTTCTAATTCTAATTCAGAATTTGAATCAAAATCAGAATTTTCTACTTCTCTTCTTCTTTGTCTGGCTAGTTTCCTGTTCCTTCTAGCAGCCTTTTCTATTTCAGGTTCGTACTGTAGATGATCAGGATTGACTATACCTCGAGTAAACTCAGAAAAGCAATTTAGTAACAAAAGGATTTCCAATTGCAAAGATTAAATTTAATATAAAATTGACATTTTCAATCCTCGGCAACGGCGCCCAAAACTTGTTGCGAAACGGCAAGTGTACCGTTCGTTTCAAGTAATAAATTTAGCAAGTAGAGTATCGTATCCACAGGGATTGAGTTCCTAATTTTATCATAACTCACAATCTAAGAAATTGGAAGGAAATAATGTGTTTAAAGAAAGTATTGTTGTGTTTTAGAAATTACGCATGTTAAATAAATGACAGAAATAACAAGAAATTAAAAACGAGTTTAAATTGATTGTGATGCAGTTATGAAAAATAATTGTGGTCAGAACACAATCCCTGATCCTTACCTCTTTCACTTGAATTGGTTATTAAATTTAATTACTTCTGATTACTCAGAGGATGCATCTTTACTTAATTAGTTAAATCCTAATCCCTTAGCAATTTAACCCTTTAACCCAATTAGAAATCCTAATTCCTTAGCAATTCCTATCAAGCTAAGCATTAAAAGAATACATCATAGAAATTCTGCAATCATACATCCCTATCCCTAGGCAATGTAAAAACTGTTATTTTACTCCTATCAGAAATTAGAATCCCAATATCCCTATTGCGAACAATAACCCTAAGAACTTTAATAGAATGGCCAAATCTAATAAAGAATAATACAATGAAGAATAGAGTAAAACAAAGCAATCATAATAATCTCATATTAATACCAATCAAATTACAGAGGAGTTTACATTGGTTCTTGGCCCTAACCACAACACAAAGAATTAGCTAGATATGTTCAGAATTAACCTTAATCTCATAATCAACATGTTTCTCAAGAAGGATTACAAAGGAAAATAGAAGAATTACAAACTGAATCTTCGTTCTTCAATCTTCTCTCTGCGTTCCAATCTCTGTTTCTCTATGTTTTTCTCTGTAAAAGTGTCCCCTTCTATCAGTCCAGAAGCTTCCTTTTAATCCCTACACATTCTTCTATTAATTAGGGTAACAAAACCCCTTTTTCCTTTCTATTTTCGTGCCAAATAACTTTAAATCTGGAAACAGAATAATTGTGGCGTTGATCGCGTGAGATGTTTGACTTTAAGGTTCTTCCAGGCTTTCTGGCGCTACTAGCGTGGATTCCCACGCTAATCACATGGGATGTTCGAACTGAATTTGTCTTTCTAGAATACTGGCATGGCTCGCGTGAGAATTGGCCCGAATAGCGCGGCTTGTTCGAGCTAAAGGTTGATCTTGGCAACTCTGGCGCTACTAGCGCGGAATTCCACGCGATTAGCGTGAAATGGTCGAGATCTCAGGTCCATTCTTTTTGCTTCTTTTCCTCTATTTTTGACTCCTATATAACAAAATAATAATAAATTAGCTAATAGACAAATAAATAAAGAAACTTACCTAATTTTAACCTATATTGCTAATTATTGATTGAATTATAACTAAATTAACCCTAAAAACTAATATATGCTAGCAGCATATCAAATAATTACCAGATTTAGATATTGTTGTCCTCAGCAATAAACAAAATTTCAAGATGGAAAGCAAGGATCAACAATCAAACTTAAATCACATGTAACAATGTCTTTGTCGTATCTGACCTATTCTCTACAATCCCCACATGGAATCTTGTAAACATTTATGCGCAAGGCAATTGGGGATGAAGGCTTGGATACCTTAGGGTGAAGGTGCTTCAACATTGGTGGAGGAAGGACTTCAATCCCTGCAGGTTGGTCCAACTTAGCATAAAATGGTGCAACTTCATCAGCTTTATGCATGGATGGAGGGCATGTGACAACTTTTTCGTCAACGTCTGATGAAAATTGCGTCAATCAATCGAAGGTTGGAATTTCACATTCAATCTCCTTTGAATGTTGTAAGCATTCTCAGAGAGAAAAACCATAAGAAAATGCAGCCTTGCAATGTCTTCGGCAGTGAGGTTGGGGTTGATGGTGGGTGGTCCTTGATGTTGGAAGCGATCAAGGTGGATGGGGAATGGAGGTGCTTGGTGTTAAATGTCTTCGCCCATGTCAGCAGTGGACTAAGTTCTCTTCTTTTGCTTGAGGTGAATAGCCGCAGTTCTTCTCAAACGTCTTTCAAATTGATGGACAGTGGAGGTCTATTCTTAAACGAGAGGAATTTCAGCAAGTTGTGGATCATTAATAGCAGCAGCAGCAGAGGATTTCTCTCCCATTGGACGCTTGATTCTTTGAGCTCCTATTTTCTCTTGCTTATTGGTGTGAGATTGGGTTGGGGGAGGTGGAACCTGTGGAGTTGGTTTAACCTTATTCATTTGAGGCACAATGATCTCATCCGAAGGTGGTGCAACTTTCTTCTTTCTAAACACCAACCTATCTTCGTCACTCTCAGTCTCACTGAGCGCCCTTAGGCGTTCTGTAGTGGATGAAGGTTGTTGCTTCTTAGGTGTTTCCCTTTTTGACATATGGGCCATTGAACTTGTTTCCTTAAAAGTAACTAGAGTTGGTGGTGGAAGTTGTGGTGCAGGAGCAGCCTTGGACGAAGGTGCGTCCATCTTTTTTTTTGTTATCTTTACAGCTTAGAGATGTTTGTGTCCACCCTGTCTTCTTCCTCAGTAGCTTTCTCCCAAACTGCGTCCAGTTGGTCATCTCACCTAGTGTTGAGTCCAAACTTCTGTTGAAGTTCAAAAAAAATGGAATCATCCACCTGGGGAGTCTGCTGGAAGGATCCATCATCGACCAACCTCATCTTCAAAATATTCTTTTGGCTGAAGGCTTTCTGTTTAGGCAAAATACCCCATCAAAATAGATTCTAACTTGTACATCCTCAAGTGTCTCGTACAAGAACTTTTTGATGACTCCATGAGCTTCAAAGACTTTAATCAGAACGACATTGTGGTAGATGTCATTCCGGATGCTCTTGTCGTTCATCACTTCAGTTGCAAAGCAATTGAAGAGATTATGGGGCAAGTCAAAAGGAGTTCCCTCCATCAAATGGTACATAGTGAACTTGTGGGCACTGGACAGGAAGTCCATTGAGCCCTATTTGTGGATGATAGCTTTGGTGATAATTTGCTAAAAAACCTTGGCTCAGCAGGGTACTATATTTCTTGGCATGTTGACCCAATTGGGTCCTTATAAGGAGTGCCCAATGTGATGTTCAAGTTCATTCCCCAATTGTTCATGAACTTGGTTACTCTACACTTACAACCAATAGCTTGAGCAATGGTCTCCACTAACAACTTTACAGTGATGCGAAGAACTTGGCTAGCGAAATATCCTTCAATGATCTCACTGCGATAGACTTTGGTTGTCCTTAAAAACTCATGGATGAGTTTAGGCATCACCACCTTCGGGTCCTCGAAGAAATGGTGGCTACCGGACAACAAGACGCATGCCTTGATAACATATCCAACATTCTCCAATGACTCAATTCGAAGAACTATTCAATGTGAACTTTGGGTTCTTTACCCTTCAAAGTAACTTTTGCAACAATGATGGACACTGGTGCAAGTCAGACAATTTGTACAACTTCACTAGGATAAATATCCTCAGATGAAACAGATGGTGGGTTGTTCCTGAAGTCAGGTTCCAGTTGGGCGGTTTGGGTTTGGTTTTGTTTCTTGGCCATTGCAAGGGTCTTTGGAAGTTTCTGAGAGAAGGAGAATTTTTGGGAGCAAAGAGGCTTTTAAGAGAGAGAGAACGTAGAGAGTTTGCAGAAGGTTTGATAGTGAAAGGTCGAAAGGATTTATGTTGGTTGAAAACAATAGGAATACCCACAATAACCAAGAGGGGGGGTGAATTGGTTTAAACTTGGTCTTTTAAAATTATTTATCAAATCAAAGTTAAGGATCTTTATCACTTTTAAAACCAAGAATACTCTTACTCAATCAACCAACTCAGTTCAAGAAACTAATAAATCAAAATAGAACTTGTTAGGTAATGATAGAACTACCAAGAACAAATGATCAAGGCAACTCTAAGAAATAGAAAAAGATAGAATCAACACAAGCAATTATACTGGTTCACTTTACAACAGAAGCTACATCCAGTTTCTTCTAATCAACACTAGATTAGAGTTCCATTATTATAAATTTCTGTTCTTAAAAGCTTTACAACAACCTCTCTTTATCAACACTAGATAAAGAATAGAAATCTAAAACCCTATTAGACTCCTAAAGAATAAGAATCAGAGAACACTACTCTGTTCTTTTCTAGAGAACACTACTCTAGCCAAAGCTTTAAGAACTCAATTACAATAGTCTCAAATGATAGAAATGGTAAAACCGAAATTACACTTAGAGATTAAGGAAAGAAGCAACCTGATGATCCATTGGAAATGTATGCAAATGAATTACCAAACAAGGTTGAATACAGAAACAAACTTTCAGAACATGCTTTCCTATAAACTCTTGAAGTTTCTTGCCCACAAATCATTCAATAGCTCATGAAGATTAAATAGTGGGACAAGAAGTTAGTAAACCCAGAAATTCACTTTATAACTCTTAGAAGGCTTGTGTATGCTCAGAAAATACAAAGTGTTCAAGTTACAAAACAAGCCAAGCCTTCCCTCTATTTATAACAAACCTTTGTAACAACCAGTAATCGATTACATGCGCCTAATAATCGATTAAAACGTATATGTAATCGATTAATTTAACACTTAATTGATTAAAGTGTTCAAGGCACATTCTAGGTTTCATTAACAAGCAAAATAATCGATTAAACCGAGATGTAATCGATTAAAGTAGAAAACCTTATATTTAGAAATAGCCTGTGTAATCGATTAAAGCAGCAAAGCAGGTTTTCTCAAAATAGCCTATGTAATCGATTACAAGTTATGGTAATCGATTAATTTAGTGAAAACATGATTTTCTAGATAGCTTGTGTAATCGATTACAATAAATGGTAATCGATTAAAGCAGAAATGTATTATATTTGAATTACACTATGTAATCGATTACAAGATATGTGTAATCGATTAATATATACATTAAAGCTTTTCAATGGTAAACACAAGCTATATATTCGATTAATCTTTATGGTAATAGATTATCTCAGTGAAATAATATTTTTCCAAAAGTTTTACCATTTAGATCTTTTTCGAAATAGCTTTGATTCTTTGTTGAAAAATCTTAAGCATATAAATGACTATATGTATGCAAATGCAAGAGTCAATAGATTTGTTTCTCATACACTTGGATTTTGATTTCAATCTTCAAGGCATGTGAAAAGCTCAAAACATTTCTAAGTCAAAGGCTTCATTCTTCTTTTTGCTCCCCCTATATCCAACATTGGTCACAATTAAGTGTTTGGGGTGAAGATAAAGAAAACATGGGGGGGAAGTTGGAACAAAGTGGGATTTTTCAAAAAGATCTGACCTGTTTAGGTTACTCAACAAAAAAACACTTAAAACGCTGCGTTTCACTAATCCTGGGTCTAGGGTCACAGTCCATATGTTGGACGCACGTGTGTAGTGCACAAATACTAACTAAACTCAGTGGACAATAAGTCCGTTAGACGCTTAGTGATGTATTGAGGCTTTACACATGGATTTGAAACTTCATTCCATAGGAATCAAGTCAAATCTTCCTTCAATAAGGGGTTTTGTAAATAAATCAGCAAGTTGATCTTTTGTGGGTACAAACTATAATTCCACGACACCTTTCTAAATCTTATCCCTTATGAAATGATGGTTTATTTCTATGGGTTTAGCACATGAATGCAGGATGGGATTTTTAGAAAGATTTACGACAACAGTATTATCATAGAGGATAGAAATGTTATTCTCAAAAGAGTTTTAATCCTCAACCTAATGTTTGATCCATAAGAGTTGAGAACAACAACTTGCAACTGATATATACTTTGTCTCTACTGTTGATAGACCTGTTGTCCCTTGTTTCTTGCTAGTCCAAGAAACTAAACATCCACCAATGAATTGACAGCCTCTATTAGTGCTTTTCTGTTCCACTCTATCTCAAGCGAAATCCACATCACAGTAACCAAGCAACTATATTCCTTTTTTCTCTTAAAGCACAGACCAAGGTTAGGAGCTCCAATTAAATACCTAAGTATGTGTTTGACAATAGATAAATGAACTTCCCTTGGTTCCTTTTGGAATATGGCATAGAGGCATACAATGAACATAATGTCAATTCTGGACGTAGTGAGATACATAAGAGATCATATCATTCATCTGTATGTCTTTTCGTCCACCTTCTTTAATTCTTCGTCCAATCCAAGTACATTGGTTGGATGCATAGGGATTTTCATATGCTTTGTATTGTCCATCTTAAACTACTTCAAAAGTTCTTTCACGTACTTAGTTTGATGTATGTATATGCCTTCATATGCTTGCATGATTTGAAGTCCAAGGAATAACATCAATTCTCCCATCATACTCATTTTGAACTCAACCTGCATAAGCTTGGAAAAATCCTCGCACAAAGAGTCATTAGTAGCATCGAATATGGTATCGTCCACATATATTTGGATGATTAGGAATTGATTTCCATAATCTTTGCAAAAAAGAGTAGTATCTACCTTCCCTTTTATAAAGCCATTTCAGTATAAAAAGAAAGAACTTAACTTTTCAGCTCGAGGAGCTTGCTTCAAACCATACAAGACATTATTAAGTTTGGAAATATGATGAGGGTAGATAGAACTCTCAAACCCAGGAGGTTATTCAACATGACTTCCTTACTAATTCCATTTAGGAACGCACTTTTTACATCTATTTGATCCAACATCATACCATGATGGGCATAAAAGGATATTAAAATGTGTATTGCCTCTAGACGAGCAACAGAAGCAAAGGTTTTACTATAGTCTATACCTTCTTGTTGTGAGTAACCTTTGGCCACAAGGCTAACCTTGTTCCTCACAATCTTACCTATTTCGTCCAGCTTGTTTTTGAACACCCACTTTGCTCCAACAACTAATTTTCCTTTGGCGAGTTCTACAAGTTTCAAGACATCGTTCTTCTGAATTGGGTTTAGATTTTCATGCATTGTTTTGACCCCGTACTCATTAGACATAACATCATCAATGTGCTTTAGCTTAATCTCTAAGAGTAGTGTTGTATGCTTGAGAGAGTTCTATGACTGGACTTTGTCCTTAGGATCACAAATGATCTGAGACTCTGGATGATGTTTCCTCAATAAGCATCTAGTTGGTTCTCTGACTTCTTCAGGTTGATCATCCACTAGTGTGTTGGATGCATGCTTATCTTGACTAGACGTAACAGAAGACTTGATTATATTTTCTATTTTCATCTATGTAAAATACTCATCCAACTCTGACATTGTTGTGTCAGGCTTGTTGTCATTAAATTTTGCATGAATGGCCTCTTCCGTAGTCAAGTTCCTGGAGTTGTACACTCTATATGCCTTGGACGATTTAGAGTATCCAAGTAATATTCCAGAACCACATTTGGAGTCAAACTTTCCAAGGTTATCCTTGGTGTTTAAGATGAAACACTGACATCTAAATGGGTGGAAGTAAGAGATGTTGGGCTTTTGTCCCTTCCACTATTCATAGAGAGTCTTCTTTAAGATAGGCCTTATATTAGTTTTGTTTTGTAAATAGCAGGCAGTGTTTACTTCTTCAGTCCAACAGTGTTTGGGAGTTTAGTGATTGTTAAGCATTGTTCTTGCCATTTCTTGAAGAGATTTATTTTTCCATTCAACAACTCCATTATGTTGTAGCGTTCTTGGAGTGGAAAAATTATGGTGAATACATTCTCTTCATAGAATTTTTCAAAGAGATCATTTTCAAACTCCCCCGTGATCCCTCTTGATTGAAGTGATACAAATGCCTTTTCCATTTTGAATATTTTTGTAAAATTCATAAAAGGTATCAAAAGAATCATCCTTATGAGTTAGGAACCTAACCTATGTCCATCTGTGTAATCATCCACTATGACCCGTCCATATCTACGTCGAGAGAGGGATGTAGTGTTGGTTGGTCCAAACAATTCAATGTATTGGAGCTCTAACAACCTAGAAGTGGAAACAATGTTTTTAGCTTTAAAAGAACTTTTTACTTGTTTCCATGTCTGACAAGCTTCAAAAAGAGAATCATCTTGATATGATAGCTTGGAAGTCCTCTTACGAGGCTATGCTTTTAAAGCTTTGAGTTTAACCTCAAGCTAACATGAACAAGCTTCGTATGCCATATCCAGTGATGCTCTTTGATTGAGAGTAAGCATGACACATTTTGACTAGACAGATTACCAAGATTAATCTTATAGAGATTTCCTTATCTCTTAGCAAAGAAGAGTGAAAAGTGGTCCTTATTCTGGACGATACATGTTAGATACAGGGGGAGCTTGAAAAGGATCGAGATGAGGAGGCTCCTTGACTTAGACAATTTTTAACTTTTTACATGCCATTCAATTGAAGGCATATGTAATTTGTTAGTTGTTTAAGAGTTTCTTCCTATGATACCTTGCATTGCATAAACATCATTCATTGGCATCCATTCATGATTTATCAAATCACATGTCTTGTGAAAAAGCTTTGGATTTCCATGTTTCGGAAAGAAGCCCAGTACTCATGGTTAAGTTTTGGAAAAATCATTTTTTACACTGACTTAATCAATTACCAGAATATGATAATCTATTACTTAAGCCATGAAGAACTAATTAACCGATTACAAGGTAATGGTAATCGATTACACAATACAAAACACAGAATAGATCTTCCTATTTTAATCGATTACCATCTAATCATAATCGATTACTTAGCACTTTTATGAAAGCTAAACTATATGTGTTAATCGATTACATGATGGTTTAATCGATTACTTTGCTCATGTGTTTTTTCAAGAAAGAACTAAGAACACTTTAATTGATTAAATATTATATTAATCGATTACTTAAGTGAAAATAATCAATTACATGGACGATTTAATCAATCACATTCACTTAAAATAGTTTTCTATAAAATGTTGTTGGATCTTTTAATTTAGACATATTATCACAATTCGAGATTTTCACTGATTTTCAAAAGGCTTCTGAACTGAGAGAAAATACACTGAGTAACAAAGCTCTTGTCCTACAATTCAAGATCTTCATGCATCATTGATAGAATTCTTTTTGGACAAGATTTCAAAGGAGTTTCTTTGAGAGCTTGGTTTGAAACTTGCTTTCTTTCAACCTGATCTCAGATTGGTAAACATTTGCATTTGCATTCTTCGGATCATAAGGTTGTATCTCTCCTCTAAAACTTTGGTTGTAATTCGTTTTTCATTTCAGCTTGTTAGTTGTTATTACAAAAGGGTTCTTTAAGCTTGTCTAGAGTAGGGTTCTCTAGAGGGAAGAGTAGAGAAGAGTTTCTCTATGTCTTGATCATTAGAAGTCTAAAGGGTGTTTGGATTTCAGTTCTTTATCTAGGGTTGATAAAGGGTGATCTTTTGTAAGCTTATAAAGAACATATTTTGTTGATAGTGGAACTCTAGCCAAGGTTTGGTTAGAAGAAACTGGATGTCGCTTCTCTTGTTGAGGGGTGAACCAGTATAGTTCTTGGTGTTGAATACTTTCTCTTAATCTTATCTTTTTGTCATTGATTGCTAGTCTTTAGGATAATCATTTCAAGATCAACAGATAAAATTTTTCTGCTATCACTTTCTATGAAGGATTAGTCTTGATTGACGAAAAATTTCTTTTTCAAAAGGATGTCTTTGTGATACGATCCTAAATCCGCTGCTTGTTTTTAAAGAAATTTTTAAAGATCCTATTTTAACCAATTCACCTCCTCTCTTGGTAAATTGTGTGTGTTCATATTGTTTTCAATTGGTATCTGATGTGTTGCAAACACATCATGATTTAAGGTAGTTTTTAGGATATAATTTAGATAAATACTTAGGTAAATAGCTTAGAATTAGGTTAGTTTAGTATTTTAATTGCCTTGAATTAATTTCAATACCATTTAAGCATTTTACAGGCAAAAAAAAGGAGGAAATTCAAGCAAATGAAGAAAACCAAGTCTGAAGTCCCGCGCTATCAGCGCGGTAGCCCACGCTATCAGCGCCATATGCAAGGAATGAAGGCATTGCTCTCGACCAGTTCACGCTATTAGCGTGAGAACCCACGCTAGTAGCGCCGCCCTTTCGAAAGACCCACGCGATTAGCGTGGAATCGTGCGTTGATCGCGTGGCATTGATTTTATTTCCTGATTTAAAAGATAGGTTTCAAAATTTGGATTATCTTTTGGTTTTCTTACCTTAATTAAAACATCATTATAAATATAAGGTCTCTAAGGACTGAAAAGGGGGATCTCTGACCTTCATCCACCATCATATATCATCTATTTCACTCTTTCTTTTCACCATTGGAAGTCAAGAATCAAGGCAAGGTCACTCAAGAATGTATTATTTGACAGCTTTTGGTTTCTTGAAGCCTATGGCAGGCTGAATTTGTATTGTGGGAAGGCCATGAACTGATGTAACTCCTCTGTAACTTGAATTGGTATTGAACTTTAATGCTGTTTTGATTATTTTATTCTATTTTGTGCTTA
>PYAF01006216.1:62882-74451 GCA_007407185.1 Glycine tomentella | reverse complement strand
TGTGCTCTAGGATTTACGAATTTAGGAAAGATTTATCATGTGTGTGACTTAAGATAATAAACCAATCAAGTGAAGGAGGTAGGAACAAAGGGGATTGTGCCTGACCATAATTGTTTCTTCCATTGGTAATTTCTTTATTGCTTTTACTGTACTTAATTTCTATTCAACTACAAATCAATCCAACAATTCTTCTTTATTTCCTGTTTTTATTTTCCAATCATTTACGAATTAATTTTACTGTAAAAATTACCCCAATCCCTGTGGAGACGATAACTCACTTACCTACTTTATTACTTGTTAACGATCGGTGCACTTGCCGTAATCTCGCAACAGTATCAAGAGCTGGTTCTTGAGTGTTATTCAAGATCACTATCTTTTTTAAAGAAAATGAATGGCACACAGATTACCTTCAAAGAGGGTGCCTCCCTCAATCGTCCTCCGATGTTTGAAGGAGAGCATTTTAGTTTTTGGAAAAAAGAATGCAGATATTCATCTAATCAAATGACCTTGGTGCATGGAATGAAATAGAAAAAGGTCCTTTGGTTCCTATTAAAACTATTGGTAATGATATGATTCCCAAAGAATGGGATAAGATGACAGATGCAGAAAATAGAGTAGTGCAATACAATTTTAAAGCTAATAATATGATTACTTATGCACTTTCATCTGATGAATTTTTCAGAACTGTTAGGTGTAAAAGCACTAAAGAGATGTGAGATATGTTAGAGGTTCTCATGAAGGCACAAATGAAGTCAGAAGATCAAGAAAGCATGCCTTGATTCATGAGTATGAGATGTTCAAGATGAACTCAACACAAAACATATCTCAACTCTAAATCAGATTCACACACATTGTAAATCTTCTTCTTGGTCTTGGAAACACATTTGATGCTGAAGAATAAAACATCAAGACCTTAAAGTGCCTAACAAGACCATGGCAACCAAAGGTGACAACAATCAAGGAGTCTAAAGATCTCTCAAAGATGTCTATGGCTGCACTATTTGGTAAGCTATGTGAGTATGGATTAGAATTGTGTCAGTTAACACATGCTGAAGATGCAGAGAAAAAACAAAAGATTATAGCCTTGTGTTGGATATAGGGGGAGTAATAAGAAGAATGAAGCTTATGACTTGGAAGAATGTTTTAAGCTTTTCACATGCCTTGAAGATTGTAATTCAAAATGAAGTGTATAAGAGGCCAATCTTTTGATCCTTGCATTGCATGCACATAATCATTTACATGCTTAAATGTTTTCATCAAAGTATCAAAGCTATTTTGAAAAAGGAACTAAATGGGTAATGTTTTTGGAAAAATGTAATCCTACTGTTTTAATCGATTACACATTAATATAGTCGATTATTTGCTTTGATTTTAAATCTAGAAAAGCATTGAAGAACATTTTAATCGATTACATAAACTTTGTAATTGATTACATAGTGTAAAACAAAAGTTATGCATTAATTGATGCTTTAATCAATTACCATTAATTGTAATCGATTACATAAGCTATCTAGAAAAGCATGTTTCACTACTTTAATCAATTACCATAAATTTTAATCGATTACACAAGCTGTTTCAGAAATAAAACTTCACTGCTTTAATCGATTACCATATATTGTAATCGATTATACAAGTTGCTTCTGAAATAAAACTTCACCGCTTTAATCGATTATAGCTCGGTTTAATCGATTATTTTGTTCGTTGTTAAACCTCGAATAAAGCTTTGAACACTTTAATCGATTAAGTGACAATTTAATCGATTACATAAGGCGTTTTAATCGATTATTTTGCACGTGTAATCGATTACTATTTGTTACAAAAAGTTGTTATAAATATGATTAAGGCTTGTCTTGAAACTTAACTTGAATACTTCGAATTTTCTGAATACACACAAGCCTTTTCAAAATTAGAAAGTGATTTTCTGGGTTAACTAAGTTCTTGTCCCACTCTTTAATCTTCATGGGTATTGAATGATTTCTTGGGCAAGAGTTTTCAAAGAAGTTTTGGAGAACATGTTTTGAAATTCTTTTTCTTCAATTCAATCCTGATTGGTAAACCACATGCATTCATATTCATTGGATCATCAGATTGTTTCTCTCCATTCTCTTTGGTTGTAAATTCATTTTTGCAATTTTTGGTATTTGATGCTATTGTAAAGAGTTCTTTGAAGCTTGTGCTAGAGTAGAGTTCTCTAGGGAAGAACAGAGTAGTGTTCTCTGGTTCTTGATCACTAGGAGTCTAATAGGGTACTAGATTTCTATTCTTTATCTAGGGTTGATAAAGAGGGATTGTTGTAAAGCTTGTAAGAACTGAAATTTATAATAGTGGAACTCTAATATAGTGTTGATTAGAAGAAACTTGATGTAGCTTCTCTTGAGAAGTGAATCGTTATATATTCTTGTGTTGATTTTCTATTCCTTAATATGTACTAGTTATCTTGTTCATTTGTTCTTGGTTTTATTATCATTACTCAACAAGTCCTGTTTTGAGAAATTGATTTCTTGAGCTGAGTTATTTGATTGATTAGAAGCATTCTTGGTTTAAAAGTGATTAAGATCCTTAACTCTGATTTTATAAATAAATTTTAAAAGACCAAGTTTAAACCAATTCAACCCCTCTTGGTTATTGTTGGTATTCTTATTGTTTTCACCTTGAAAGCTGCAACTTCAAATGTGGAAAAAGAAGAAGACTCAAGTGAAGATGATGGTGATGAGAATCTGAACCTAACAGTACAAAGATTCAGCAAGTTCATGAGAAAGAACAAGAACAGGAAGTTCAACAACAACAACAACAACAAAAAGATTGACAACAACAACAACACCAATTACAACTGCTTTGAATGTGGTAAGCCAGGTCATATTAAATCTGAATATCCTATATTTTTGAAAAAGCAATTAGGTGAAAAGAAGGAAAAGAAAGAAGGAAAGCCAAAGAAAGTCTACATAGCATGGGAAGACAATGCCTCAACAACTTTTGAATCATCAATTGAGAATGAAGAAGCTAATGTATGTCTCACTTCCATAATTAGTGAAGATGAATAATTCTCAAGTGTTGAATCAGAAGTAAATCCTGAATTTGATCAAATTGTTGACGCTTTCCATGATATGCATGAAGAGACTCAAAAGCTTGCAAAATCCAACAATAGGCTTAAAGGTAACCTTAAATGGCATGTTACCAAACTTGCAACAACGCAAGATGAACTTTGTAAGTTGAAAAAAGAAAATGAGAAACTTCTTTCAAGCTACAAAGCCAATGAGTGTGTGTGTGCTTCTTCCTCATCAAATGCAGATAAATGCAAAGCTTTACAAGAAGAGTTTGATGATTTCAAAAGGAGTCAAGGTGAAAAGTATATGTTATTGCTTTCTGAAAATTGTTATTTGGTTGATTTTTTTGAAAATGCTTTATAGAGGAAAATGCAGTTTAAATCAAATGCTACAAAAGTATGATGGAGATGCTTCTAGTTTGGGCTACAAACATGGAGCAAAACCTTTTGGAAAAACCAAGTTTGTACCACCAAAACAGAAGAATCAAAGAGGCTTTTCAAAAACAAAGAATAATCAAATGACTCATTTTGAAAAAGCATCAAAATCTATAACTTGCAATTACTGCATGAAGAAAGGTCACACATCTGATAGATGCTATGCTAGAAGGTTCTATGTGGCTAATGGAAACTGCATTTGGGTTCCAAAGAAAAAGAGAAAAATAACTAACCCCTATGGACCCAACCTAAATTGGGTACTTTTATTTGCCACTTAATTTGATTGCTACAGGTGCGTCTTAGAGCAAAATCATCATTATGGTACCTAGGTAGTGGATGCTCTAGACATATGACATGTGACATGTCCATGCTTACAAATTTGACTCTAAAATATGGAGGATGTCACTTATGGCGACAATAACAAAGGAAAGATAATTGAAGAAGGAAATATAGGAGACAACTTTAAAACCAAGATAAAAAAATGTTCTTTATGTGGAAGGTTTGAAGCACAATCTCCTAAGCATAAGCCAACTATGTGATAAAGGATTCAATGTTTCCTTCAATGACAATTGTTATTTGATATGTGATGGTTAATCCGGTGAGGTTATCCATGTAGATAAAAAAAGGTAACATCTACTTACTCTATATAGAACATGCATTCTTTCACAACACTAATTGCCTAGTAAGTAAAGTTGATGAATCATGGATATGGCATATGAGAGCTAGTCACATTAACATGCATCACATGAACAAGCTTATTAGAAAAGACTTAGTCATTGGCTTACCTAAACTTAAGTTTGAAAAAGACAAACTATGTGATGCTTGTCAAAAAGGGAAAATAAACCAAGATTTCTTTTTAAAATAAAAACTTTGTTTCCACCTCAAAACCCCCTGAATTGCTTCATATGGATTTGTTTGGTCCTTCCAGAACTATGAGCTTAGGAGGAAATTACTATGGGCTTATAATAGTTGATGACTATTCTAGATTCACATGGACTTTGTTTTTAAGATCCAAGAGTGACGCTTTCATTGCTTTTGGAACATTAGCCAAGCTTGTTCAAAATGAAAAGGAAAGCAAAATTATCTCAATAAGAAGTGGTCATGGTGGTGAATTTCAAAATGAATATTTTGAAAAAATCTGTAAAGAAAATGGAATCAACAACAATTTTTTAGCTCCAAGAACATCTCAGCAAGATGGTGTTGTGGAGAGGAAAAATAGATCCGTTGAAGAAGGAGCTAAAACTCTTTTTAATGAGACAAATTTGCCAAAACATTTTTGGACTGATGCAATAAGTACCGTTTGCTACACTTTAAATAGATTACTCATAAGGCCTATTTTAAAGAAAACTCTTATAAACTATATAAAGGTAGAAAACCAAACATCTCTCACTTAAGAGCATTTGGCTGCAAGTGTTTTGTTTCAAACAATAGTAAGGAATTACTTGAAAAGTTTGATGCTGAGGCTTATGAAGCCATCTTTCGTGGATATTCATTACAAAGCAAAACATAGAGTCTTTAGTAAAAGAACTTTATGCATGGAAGAATAAGTTCATGTTATTTGTGATGAATCTAACTCCTCTAAAGAGGAAAAAAAAGTATGAAAATGATGTAGGTCCTATAGAAGAGTATACACAACTCAATGGATCAAATGCAAAAGAAAAGGAAGAACCAAATGTAGAAATGGAACAGTCAACACAAATCCAAAAGCCTAAGGATTGGAGAACTACAAGAGATCTCTCTCTTGACAACAGAATTGGTGAAGTCACTAAGGGCATATCTACTAGATCTTCACTAAGAAATCTCTGCTATAATATGGCTTTTGTTTCTCAAATTTAACCTAAGAGCATTGACCAAGCTTTACTTGATGAACATTTGATGCATGGCATGTGTCGCAACGTGTCTGGCCACAACGAGGACAACGATGAAAAAGAAAATAAAGATGAGTCTTCCTAAAAAAAAGGAATACTTAGGGGAGTTGCCACTAATGTTTATTTAAGGAAAACGTCGAAAAAAATCAAAAGATGAGACTTCATTGTCATCAAGTGAGTCGAAGGCCCAGCATGACCACAAATCGACCTCCACTCCCTATGACTCACAAACCCAGGTATAGGGCCCAATATCTCAAAGTGTGTACAAAAAGTGTATGTGTCGTGTGTGAAAGGACCAACCTAAGAATTACCCAACCCCACCTGCAAAACAACCAAAAAATTTCCAGGCAGATACAACAAGTATAGCACATGTTGTCTACCCTATAATTCAATGACGCAATTTATTTCTAACCACAAAGGAGTGACAACATGGCAAAAGATATATACAAGCATGAGCGAGGCAAAGAATAAAAATGAGATCGAAGCAAGACCATGAAAAGAACGGTAGCGGAGTAAAATGATAACAAACAAAAGCATAATGAAAAGAAAAAAAGGAAAAATAAATAACAAGAAAGTCACGATAAAATTGTACATTCGATCAAATAGCTTAACTCTCTAATCAGTCCCTAGTGGAGTCGCCATCTGTCGCAACGTGTCTGGCCACGATGGGGACGGCGATGAAAAAAGAAAATAAAGATGAGTTTTCCTAAAAAAAAGGAAAACTAAAGGGAAGTCGCCACCAACATTTATTTAAAGAAAACGTCGGAAAAAACCAAAAGATAAGGAACGATATGTGTTTTTTAGAGAAAAAGAGTTCAAGAGTCATTTACGCACGAGGAAGGTGTTAGCACCCCACGCGTCTGTCATGAACACGACAACCTTTAATCGAGTGTGCTAAAAATAAAGTGACTTGTTAATTATTTGTTTCCCCTTAAAAACACGTCTTATGCTTGTTTTATTTTTGTTTATTCAGAAAAGAAAATCAAATTTTTATTTTTAGAAAAGAGAGGATTTTATATTTTATTTTTGTTAGTTTTTTTAGGTCGACAAGGGGTTTACCCTCGCTCCTACGTATCCCCAAGTGCAATGAGGAAATCAAACTTACATAGTTCTTTTTTGAAAACAACTTGTGCGTTGAATTGATTTCATCTTTTTTTGAAAGATTTGTTTCAATTGCGTGAAAAAGAGTCGTTAAGGTGTTGAACCTTGAAACGACGTTGAATTTGAAGAAAAAGCGGGGAGAATCGCTTAAGGCATTGGACCTTGAAGGAATCTCGAGTAATATGTAGATTTTCTTAAGAAAAAGAAGAATTAAGTGATCCTTTATTTGAGTATTTTTAGCTTTATTAGAAAAGATTTTGAAGTTGGGTAAACTACGAAATCAAGCAAGTCGGAGACCCAGCATGATATTCACGTGTTATTGAAACACTACCAAGCGAGTCGGAGACCTAGCATGGAGTGTACGAAACATAAGCGCGTACTAAAAATACTCATCAATAATTGACATAACATTACGTAATCAAATAAATCAAAATGGAAATAGAAAGGGATAGAATAGAAGTGGGGAGTAATATTAGGGGTGCATACAGGAAGATAAGAGTGCAATCAGTAGAACTTATTTAATTATAAAATGGGTCAGACCCAACAGATAAGGGGTGCATTTATGAATATGGGGTGTGAATAACATTATATGTTTTGTTTCAAAGTGGGTTAGGCCCAACAGCTAAGGGGTGTGTGGTTTCGAAATTGGAGGTGTAAACAATATTATTTATTTATTTCAGAATGGGCCAGGCCCAACAGTAACGGGGTGCTTTTATGAAAAAATATGGTGTAAACAGTAAATATGTTTTGTTTTAAAATGGGCCAAGCCCAACAATTAAAGGTTGGAGTTATGAATTTGTAGTTGTAAATAGCATTATGCATTTAGTTTTAGAGAGGGCTAGACCCAACTGGTACAAGGGGTGTACTTATTAAGCTATAGATGGAAATAGTAAAAGTAATTTTTTCTTTTAGGGTTGGAACCAGGTTAGGGCGGCCCAACCCGCGATTTCGCTGCTGCGTGAAAAAAAGAAGGGCACCACCTTTATGGAGATGCATGGCCTCCTAAGGCCACCACCACAGGGGCTGGAGGCGTGGTAGCCACCGCGGTGAGGCATGCACATGGTGGCGGTGCAATGGCGGCTTGGTGGCGGCGTGGTGGTTGCGTGCGGTTGTGGCGATGGTGAAGCTTTAAAAAAAACGAAACCTCCACCACCGGCGAGGGGGCCAGGCGACGCAAGGCCGCCATGCAAAGGAGGTTGTGGTACGCGCAGTTGTGAAAAATGAAAAAAAAAAAAAGGAATAGAAGGAAGGGAAGAGAGAGGAAAAAGAGAGGAGAGGGAAAAAATGAAGGATACCTCAGAGACCCCTCTCCTTTCTCTGACGGCGGTGCCAAATGACGCTCTTTGATTGCTCTAGTTTCCTCCTCCAGGATTCGCACCTTCACTCTTGCAATTCATCCCTCTTCTGTTGCCTCTTTTGTGCTTTTATCTATTGCCATTTTTTTAAAAACCTAATGGGCCTTGTGGCTTTTTTTTGTTCTCTCTTTTCCTCTTCTTTTTTTTTACTGTTATTTTTTTTTTAATTTAGACTTATATTTTTTTTCTCTTTTTTATTAATTTTTTCATTTTAAATAATAATAATAATAATTTTCTTCTTTTTTTTCTTTCTTTTTTTACCTAGACAGAATTAAGGTATGACAACTGCCTTTCTTTACTTATCATTTATTGAAAATAAAAGATAAATAAAGATAAAGACACTAATTCTATTCGGGTGATCCTTCGATAGATCACAACATGAGAAAGAAGAAACTTTGGAAAAACAGGATTTGGTGTATCAACAAAACCAAAAAACTTTGAGTTCAATTTGACGAGGCATGAAAATGAGTCTCATGAAACAAATTGCAAAAGACTTTTAGTCCTACGAAACATAAAAGTTGAGGACGCTAAGTCCTATGAAATGTAAATGTTGAGGATGCTGAGTCCTATGAAAAGTAAAAGACTGAGGACATTGAGTCCTATGAAATATAAAAGACTGAGGACATTGAGTCCTATGAAATGTAAAAAACTGAGGACGTTGAGTCCTATGAAATGTAAAAAACTGAGGACGTTGAGTCCTATGAAATGTAAAAGACTAACGACCTTGAGTCCTATGAAATGTAAAAGACTGGGGACATTGAATCCTATGAAATGTAAAAAGCTAAGGACATTGAGTCCTATGAAATGTAAAAAACTGAGGACGTTGAATCTTATGAAATGTAAACTATGAAATCAAGCAAGTCGGAGACCCAACATGATATTCACAAAATCTATCCACGTGTTATTGAAACACTACCAAGCGAGTCGGAGACCTAGCATGGAGTGCACGAAACATAAGCGCGTGCTAAAAATATTAATGAATAATTGACATAATATTATGTAATCAAATAAATCAAAATGGAAATAGAAAGGGATAGAATAGAAGTGGGAAGTAGTATTAGGGGTACATACAGGAAGAAAAGAGTGCAATCACCAGAACCTATTTAATTACAAAATGGGTCAGGCCCAACAGATAAGGGATACATTTATGAATATGGGGTGTGAATAGCATTATATGTTTTGTTTCAAAGTGGGCCAGGCCCAACAGCTAAGAGATGTGTGATTACGAAATTGGAGGTGTAAACATTATTATTTATTTATTTTAGAATGGGCCATGCTCAACATTAAGGGGGTGCTTTTATGAAAAAATATGGTGTAAATAGTAAATATGTTTTGCTTTAAAATGGGCCAAGCCCAACAATTAAAGGTTACAGTTATGAATTCGTAGGTGTAAATAGCATTAGGGATTTGGTTTTAGAGAGGGCTAGGCCCAACTGGTACAGGAGGTGTACTAATTAAGCTATAGATGGAAATAGTAAAAGTAAGTTTTTATTTTTAGGGTTGGAACCGGGTTAGGGCGACCCGGCCCAACCCACAGTTTTGCTGCTGGATACAGCAGCCACAACAACTGAGCGGAAAAAAGAAGGGCACCACCTTTAAGGAGATGCATGGCCTCCTAAGGCCACCACCATAGGGGCTTGCGGTGTGGGGGCCACCGCGGTGAGGCATGCATATGGTGGCAGTGCAGTGGCGGCTTGGTGGCGACACGGTTGTTGCGTCCAATGGTGGTGGTGGTGAAGCTTTTAAAAAACCGAAACCTCCATGAGGAAGAAGGTGAGCATACGCGGTGGAGGCATGGTCCCCTGCCACCACCGGCTAGGGGCTTAGTGGCGTGAGGCCACCGCGGGGGTGGTGCACGGTGGCGGTGCAGAGGCGATGGTGATGCGCGCGATGGTGAAAATCGAAAAAAAAAAGAAGGGAGGGAAGGGAAGAGAAGAGAGGGAAAAATGAAGGATACCTCAGAGACCCCTCTTCTTTCTCTGACGGTGGTGCCAAATGACGCTCTTTGACTGGTCTGGTTTCTTCCTCCGGGATCCATACCTTCACTCCTGCAATTCATCCCTCTTCTGTTGCCTTTTTTGTGCTTTTATCTATTGCCATTTTTTTAAAACCTAATTGGGCCTTGTGGCCTTTTTTTTTTGTTCTCTCTTTTTCTCTTCTTTTTTTTTTTACTGTAATTTATTTTTTTATTTAGACTGTTATATATTTTATTTTATTTTATTTTTCTCTTTTTTTTACTACTTTTTTCATTTTAAAAAATAATAATAATTTTTTTTTTTTGCTTTTCTTTCTTTTTTTTACCCGGGCAAAATTAGGTTATGACACCATGCATGATGAACTTAATTAGTTTAAGAGAAATGAAGTTTGAGAACTTGTTCCTAGAAACCTTCTTCGCACAAGCCTATTAGCACCAAGTGGGTTTTTAGGAACGAACTTGATGAAAGTGGCATCATAGTCAGAAACAAAGCTAGATTGATTGCAAAAGGTTACAACCAAGAGGAAAGCATAGACTATGAAGAGACTTATGCTCCAGTAGCAAGGTTAGAGGTCATTTGGCTACTACTTGCATATGCATGTTTTATGGATTTTAAACTAATTCAAATGGATGTAAAGAGTGTTTTTCTAAATGGATATATTGAGGAGGAAATCTATGTTGATCAACCTCCTGGTTTTGTTGATTTCAAATATCCAAACCATGCTTTTAAACTAAAGAAGGCTCTTTATGGTTTAAAGCAAGCTCCTAGGTCCTAATATGAAAGATTGAGCAACTTCTTGCTTAGTCAATCCTTCATAAGAGGACCAGTGGACAAAACCTTGTTCATCAATAAAAATGGCAATGATATCTTATTGGTTCAAATATATGTTGATGATATAATATTTGGTTCAACTAATCAATCTTTGTGTAAAGAATTTTCTATCTCAATGCAAAATGAGTTTGAAATGCCTATGATGGGAGAGTTAACATGGACTTCAAGTGAAGCAAATGAAGAATATGACATTTCTAAGCCAAACCAAATACTGCTATGAAGTGATCAAAAAGTTTGATGTAATGCCTTGAATTTTAAGCATGTAATTAAGCTTAGATTAAGCTCATGATTAAGGATAATCAATATGCTTAAGAGTGTTCAGAGAAAACTTGAGATAGAGTTGAGAAACCTGAGTTGAACATGTGGCGCTGATGGCGCTAGGTTCACGCTGATAGCGCCATGCTTGCTGGAAGTTGGCGCTGATGGAGCCAGGTTCGCGCTAGGATCACCATTAGTTTTGCATGCCGCGCGGATGGCGCCATGCACCGCGCTGACGGCGCGGGAAGTGGCCTGGAAATCCCAAAGTTGCTGGAATTTCACGCGGCCAGCGCGGATGGTGGCGCGGTCAGCGCGGCTGGTGGCGCGATCAGCGCGGGGAGTCGGGCAGCTTATAAATCCTAGGTCATTTGGACGAAAATGGAGGAGAGAAAAGAGAGAAAAAGCCATTGATGAGTTACAGAGCTTTTTAGTTCCTTCATTGTTCATCTAAACACCTCTGACCCAACTGAGAAAGTGATCAGAGCCCCGAGATAAGTGTTTTACCCCGATTGATTCGTGAGAATCGTCGATAAATAGTGAGATTTGATTTCTCTGAGAGAACCTTGAGAGCTCGGAGTTTAAAGGCGAAGGAAGCCTTGATTGAGCGAGCCATCTGAGGGAAAGTAGTTCCCTGGTGTTTCTGAACATCACAGAGGTAAGAAACTCGAGCTCTAACCGTTGGTTCTATGTATTGAATTTTGA
>PYAF01006216.1:24587-55063 GCA_007407185.1 Glycine tomentella | reverse complement strand
ATTTAAATAAGAATTTTTAATATATTTTACAGATACAAATTTATTATTATGAATATATTTATTATTATAAAAATTCATTAATTTGAACAATATTAATCCCAGTCAATTAAAGATTTTACGTAATTAAATAGTATTACGGAATTAAATTAGGGTGGTAAAAGAAAAAAAATATTCCAATCAGTTTTAAAATTTATAAATATATTGTTTGCATTTTGAATATTCATTTCCGTAAAATGTATTGATTATTGAAATTAAATGACTATCCTAATTATTAATATATAATGACTTTTTAATTTACACCGTATTAGTTTGCATCAAATAGTCATATGAAAAGAAGAAATATGTTTACATCTATCTTTGAATTTTTTTTTTATCTTGATTTTGTCTCTTTTGAAACAGGTCTATATGTGATGGCGGATACTTGTATGGGTTTAGGCAAACCCCTTCAATAGTTATGGAGCTTATGTGTGATAAGATATTATATTTTTTCTTGAAATGTATATGTTGATGTTTATTATAAAAAATAATCAATTTTATTTGATCTAATACAATTTTTTTTCAACTCATTTTTTTTTTGCTTATAATGATTTGATACAATATATTTCTTCATTTATTTTAATTTTTGTTAAGTTTCAAGTTTGCTTACATATTGATTTTCTAGGTTTTACACTTACATTTACGAAATTGTTGTCATGAAAGTGAGAAATATTATTGAATGATGATTATTTATCTATTATAATATGTTTATTAATGTAAAGTGACAATTTCAAAAACTTAACTATGTAATACATTGTTTTATTGGTCGTTCAACTTTTTTTATGAACTACAATCTCATTAACACATATGACACCGTGAGATTCTACACTCTTCTTCTCAAGAAAAGAGAAACATTGTGAAAAATCAATAAGTACTACTTAACAATTAATTAGTTTTTTGTCATTTTTTTTTCTTGAAAGTTTATACTTTCTATTTGGTTCTTTTTATATTTCTTCATTTAAATATGAAGTTTTCTTTACATTATTCAGTTTTTTCTTTCTTACACAAAAACTTGATAGAAACTGAAATTTTTTTATTGACCTTTTTTTTTGCAGCCATGAATTGATTATCAAGAGCATGTTATTTGAGAAGGAAGAAGGTCAAGATATATATGTTCTCCCAAGAGAAAGTTATAACTTAAAGTATCACATGATTAGAAAAGAAAGTTAAAGTTTACATCAAGAGTTTTGTGAAATTATACAAACACTACTACAAAAAGCACTTTTTACGTCGATTGTTTACCCCTTTTTACGTCGGTTCAACAACCGTCGTTGTTATAGGTGTCGTTAAAACATAACATTTTTTACGTTGGTCTTAGAAAGTGACTTCCTAAGACGGTTGCTAGAGTACAACTGTCTAAGAAAGTCACTTTCTAAGACGGTTGTTATGTAAGAACCGTCGTAGTATATGACATTCTAAGACGGTTGTTACTCAAGAACCGTCTTATAAAGCGACATTCTAAGACGGTTCTTAGGTGAAAACCGTCTTAGAAAGTGATATACTAAGACGGTTGATGCAAACAACCGTCTTCATTTGTATCAAAAATTATTTGAAAAAGAAATATAAAAGGAAACTACGACGGTTGTTCGCATACAACTGTCTTAGAATACTGCTTTCTAGGATGGTTCTTTGATGACAACCGTCTTAGAAAGAGACTTTCTAAGACGGTTCTTTTATCTCAACCGTCTTAGAAAATAGCTTTCTAAGACGGTTCATACCTAATAACCGTCTTAGAATATAGCTTTCTAAGACGGTTCTCATCTAAGAACCGTCTTAGAATGTCACATTCTAAGACGGCTGATAAATTAATAACCGTCTTAGAAAGTCACAATCTAAGATGGTTCTTAGGTATGAACCGTTGTAGTTTCATGTCTTTTTTATACTTTTTAGCAATTTTTTTTACACGCAGATAATAATAGCACCGCAATGATATTGTCAATATCAATGGACCATACAAAGTCTATAAAAATGAATATCATTTCATTAACAACATTAATGTCGAAGTTTCACTAACAAGATAAAAATAACAAATGGGCAATAGCATGAAAACATTTTTGGCAAGTGTAATACAGAACAGATTCTACTATTCTAATACTGTCATTTTTTGTATCTTTGAGCGTATGTTACAACATCTTTACCAGATAAGTAAAATCTAGCAACACAACAACACTGGCTATGCTAAAATCACTTCTCCAATGAGAAACAATATGCTTCCAACCTATTTGCTCATAAACTGGAAGGCGATTTGAAAGGCTATCTCCTTGAATAATCCATATCAATGATACTGAACAAAAAGGCTCCGGCCTGCATAAAGTTGCATAAATATAAAACTCACTAATCATAGCATGTAAAACTTCAAAAGAAGACATTAATGATAAAACTAAAGAAAAAGGACAGAGAGAGGCCACAGAATGCTCACTGCCTTGGATTCTGTCTTGACATCAATTAACATTCCAAGACATGAAGACAATAATGATAGAATACATGTCCATAAATTTAATTGTTAACCCAATCTATCAAAGTGATCTTCAGTTCATAGGACAGTTTTTCAAGTACTTACAGACAAAGTAGGCAACATGATTAATTTAAAACAAAATTGTAAGATTGGTGCTTCAAAATATAAAGCATTCTGTCTATATAACTAATGTTAGCCTTCTTCCAGAGGTAATAAGAATAGCTAATGTTACTATGCTAAAATAGGGTGACTGAGTGGTTTCATCTCCAATGGGACTAGAAAAAAAAATAAACAGACATATAGTCATCCAAGGTTTATTGGTTTAATTGAAAGAATAAACCTAGCATTCAAACAAAAATTCTACCAGTAACCACCAAGTATAACA
The DNA here is from genome assembly GCA_007407185.1 of Glycine tomentella. Lineage (NCBI taxonomy): Eukaryota > Viridiplantae > Streptophyta > Magnoliopsida > Fabales > Fabaceae > Glycine > Glycine tomentella. The sequence continues at coordinate 52,187 of PYAF01006216.1, read as the reverse complement.
AAGCACCTTTTTTCTTATAGTTCGACATTATACTGTTATAACATTATACAAATTATGTTGTCATACACAAAGGCTGCTACTACCGTTTGCTATGTATTTGTGCCGAAATCCTAATCTACTGGCTTTGGTCACATGAAACATAGGAATGCTGTGCAAAATTGTTCCACATAGGTCTTGTCTACGTAAACACAAATAAAGCTGAAACATCTAAGAAAAAAGAACCACTAAGGAAACATTGGCCATGACCTGAAAGTCAGAAAGTAAAATGGTATAGGACAAAAAGGCATACACCGAACAAGGAAAAGTACATGACAGCAAGCAAAGGCAATAGAAAATGACAATTAAGATCATTTTTTCATAAATTATGATAAAATCTTCTTCCATAAATTATGATAAAATTGTCAAACAATTAACAAATAATAATAGAAAAGATAATAATATATTCTAAGACGTTAGAAATTCTACATATCAACAATTTCTCCATTTGAGTCTTGACACCAAACCATACCATATTAAATTAATTAGTAAGAAAAAAACACACAGAAAAAGGCATAAAACTCCATTCCTAAAGTATCACAATATTAACTATCTAGGAGAATTGAGATGATTTCCATATAGTCATACAATTCAAAAGCAAAGACTTCACTTTGTAGGATAGCAAAACAAGCAATTCCCAAATGACAATGTACTAAAGAAAAGAAACACAGAAGAATTAAAAAAAGAATAATGCCTCTTCTAACTCAAGTAAAAATTATCCTATACTGGATAACATTAAATGAGTGAAACAATATTTTGATATATTTAATAAAAATATTGAGATAGAATATCATAATGCCAAGTTTTTATTTATATCCCAAATTTATCATAAAGCCCTAAATATTGACATAGAAAGGAAATTATGAGTTTGGGATAGAAGGAAATCAATAGAAGGAAAATATTGTCACTTTCTTAAGACTATAAGCATTAATTAAATGAATAATTATCAATCATACCTAACTACTTATTAATTGTCAGCCTAAGCACTGTGTAACCAAATTACCATGATTGCAAGTCTGAAAATAAAAAGGCATGCACACATACCATCCAAGGTGTAGCTTCTCGTTCAACATTGTAGAACTAGCCAAGGCCACCATCATGAGCTTTTTATCTTCATTTTGATATGTAAAATATAATTACAAAGAGGCTTCTTAAAACTCATGGCTGATGTAAATGTTCCTACATAAGCAAGAACTCAGTTAAAATTAGTGATTTCAGGAAAAGATGCATAATAAGAATGAGATTAATAATAAAAATGACAATAGGGATAATTATATAGAAAATTAATTGTTCAATTGAATTATTGCTTACTAAGGCTATAAGATTAATCATGAAGACACATGACAAATGCTGCATAAAAGGTAAAATTATAGCTCTTATAAGACCATGTATTTCCACTAGCTGACACAATAAACATTATTTAATTAGACAAATGGTTTATATTATAAAAGGTGTTTACATTTATATTTTGTTTGAAAAAACATTATGGATACTTACGTACTATTTTGTTTGAAAAAACATTGTCTTAAGCACACCATTCAGTTAAGGATATTTTGAAATAAAATCAACAGAAAATTTAATTAATTTTTTCAATTAGTACTTTAAATGAAAATAAAATAATAATTGAAATTTCTCCTATTAACATATGTCCTACTAAAATAAGTATATAATTTTGTCTTATTCGCAACTTTGTTCTTGTTTTCCATATGATGAAAGCCCAAATGCCAAGAGGCTAAGCATCTGTCATCTCATTTATCTCAAATATAATTGTGTGGTTCTTCCAAGCAAGTTAGAGTTTGAAAAGTAGCTAGTGGCAAAGAAGCACTTACTACTGAACGTATAAGGAGAGAAAGAGAGAGAATAATAAGGGGGGACTAGCTAGAAGTTAGGATGGTTTTAAGAATTGATGGAAAGTGAAAGCATGAAAGAAAAGTAGAGAGTAGGAAACAATGACGAGCAGGGGTAGGGGAATGGGTGGAAAAGTAGTAAAATCAAAGTCAATGCTTGAAAAGTTTGAAAATTAGTCATGGGTGGAAGGCACGGTTTCTTTTTGAACTAGACATCTGTTTAATTCTTTTGAAATTTTGACTTCTCATAAGAAGAATGGAGGATAATAGTTTATATATGCTATTTTCATAATACTTTTTAACTGATGTGAGACCTAAGTCTAATAATATTTTTTGATTTTATTAATAATTAATTTTTATTAAAAATTATTTAAATATTTTTATTTAGGACTCTCTGTCCAATTATATTTTTTCCATTTAAAATGTTGAAATACCTTATATTTTAAACACACAAATAACGAGAGAACCTTAGTCAATTGTTATACAAATACAGCTTAATAATAATACTTCTAATAGTATAATAACACCCACTCTTCCTTAGTCTATTCTTATACATATACTGCTTAATAATAATACTTCTTGTATTATAATACACCTACTATCCTTTTTAATTATATAATGAACTATAGACAAAATAAATGTTGTTGTGTGCCAAAAGATTAAACAAGTTCTCTCGAGAGACAACCAAATATTAATTCAACCTATTTTACTAATGATATTGTAGCATAACTTTGACTCTGATTTTTGTAGTGTAATTTGGACTACTTACCAGGTGGAGCTTTATTATTAGATGACTCTATTCAAGTAGCTGCATCAGATTCTTGCTTGTGCTTATCACAAACTCTCTCCTTAAATTTATTTGCCGCTCACTTATATTTTACAAAAAATAAATAAAAATCAACTTCTGGATTATTTTATTTGTTAATACATGTGAATCAAGTGGTAATTTTATTATTTAAATACTAATCTACCATACACTCAAGTTATTTTAAATCTTCACGAAAGTAAGTTTTAGAATACAACAACCACGTTTGATTCTTGAAGCATGTGAGCTTCTAACTACCAAAGATTATCTTCTTCTGTGGTGTGTGGTCCAGACTATTATATACCATGAGATGAACTCAATAAGCTCACGCACTAAATGAAAAAAACCATGATTCACTAACCGCAGGTGTGGCAGCACGTTTGGTGAGAGGAAAAAGTTGTGTCCCTGGTCCTTTTCCCAATATGATGGAAATAACATTTTTTGGATCAGCCCTTCTTCTCAGAAAGGAAGGCACTTGCAAGATTTGAAACTCAAAACCACACCAAATAAAAAAAATAAAAAAATGCAACCACACCAAGTTAAAAGACCAAGAAGTAGAATGAAATTCAGCTTACCTGTGTTCCTAATGCTAAAATGTACATATAACTCCTTAAGGAACCAGAAGTAACCAAGCTAAAATGTACATATAACAATGATTTAGAAAAAGCTATGAATAGTGTGAAGGTCCAAAAAAGACAAGAACTGTAACTTCCGTGCTAGAAATGCACAAGCTTTAAACCAAGGTTAGAAGAGCAATGACAGTGGTTCTTATACTGGAAAAGCAAGATCAACTAATGTTGTCTAATTGCTCCCGAACTTGGTAAATAGAAGGCCACCAGGTTGGGTCTGGAAACATAACCATGCAGTCAATAAATACAGCAGCAAAAACACTCCTCCAAGCATAAGATCACTACAATCTAATAATGGGACAGTACCTTCTCCTTCCGATTGTCAAGCAGAGTATGAGAGCCAATTACCACAACATTTGCGGGCAAGCTTTCAAATTTATTTTTCAAAACTTCATAGTTCCCAACCATTACCTTCTCTATATCTTTAATGAACAACACCAGTGGACCACTTTTACTCTGATTAGAGGTAACCTATGCACAAAGCAGAGAAGGGTGTTAGATATACTTCTTCAGGAATAGAGGCATCTTTTGGACCGGTAAAGAACTGGCACAACCTCAAAGATATACATCTTTTGGACCCGTAGTAAATGATTTGTTGCATTATAAATCCTCAACAAGTTATACATGCTAAAATTATAGCATACAATATGCCAACATGCAGCTAAGGCAACAAAAATTTCAATAAAATTCAGTGAATTAGCAGAACAAAAAAATCCACGGTCATCCTCACAAAGGCCTCCAAGATCATTGCCATCTAGAATTGAAAGTGATGCAGATGCACTAAATGAATGCACAATTGCTATACCTTTTTCATCTTTAGTGATTGATTCAAGGTTGATTTGGTGAAAACGTGTTGAGTGAGTGTGTACAGTTGCTATACCTTGGAACAACAAATAAATATAAGAATTGTGATCTCAAAGATGCCTATTGGGTTTATATATCATCAATGATAAACCAAGGCTGTTATTCAATCTTATGGCAATCGATCACATAAGCTATTATTGGCAAAATCAGGTCATTTGTGAACATTATAGACTTGAATAAATATGATTCCTACAACGTAGACTCAGAAATTCAAAATAAAAAAGTTCCTTACTTACCTTGGTATGCCGAGAAATTCAAGTATATTAATTTATTATCCACAATTTGAACTTAGCAATTCTCTTTATGTTACTTCCAGGAACTCTAAAAGTTTGTCCCTCTGAACCCATGTATCCTCGAGCCAATGTAGCAGATCTATAATAAGAGGAAAAAACAGGAATCCATACAAGGAAGAAGATGAGGAGTGGAATCCATGACACGAAAGCAACATAAAAATATCTCAATATCTCAAGCCTTATTTCTATTAGGAGATACACAATTACTCTTTAAACAGAAACAAAGCAAACATACGCTAAATGATCATCCAATATTTATTTGAGTTGAATGCATATACATTTAATAATGTAAAATAGTTTTATAAAATCATTCAATCATAAATTATTATTTAAATTATTTTAAAATAATTATTTTTAAATTGATAAATTTATTATGTAAGATAAATTATGATTATGTGACTGTATAAAACTTTACAATATCTATACATAACCCTTTTTTTATGTATATAAATTATGATTAAGTGATTGTATGATGAAAGCATCAAATTTTGAATTAAGCAAGAGACATACAATACACTTACTATTTTCTCCAATATCACTCGTAACAATTTCATGGGCATCTTTTGCTAAGTCTTGGAGTCCATCCTCACTGGCATCATTTGATGTGAGTCACTTGAAAAAATCTCCTTGAAAAAAGAGCCATAAAACCTCTGAAAGTCACTTGATGTGAGTAGAAATCAATAAGATTCCAGCAAGAGGCACAAATCAAAGAAAAGAATTTAATTGACACCCCAGGCAAGCCCAAGACATAACACAATCCTCTCTTTACATACTTAAAAAATTCTCTCCCCATTCCCTTATGTTCCTAGAAGATTCTAGATCCAACATACCTACATACCTTAATGCAAACTTTGGTGACATATCACATTTGTCTAGTATCATCATTATACTATAGATATTTCCCTTCAATACATCACAGGACAAAGATATTTAAATCAATTTACATCAAAATTATAACGTGATCTGATCAAATAAGCCTTCTTGAATCATGTTCCACTAAAATAAGTGAAACTAAAGAAATAGGGACGAGAAAGAGTGGTGAACCTGCCAAATCAAGGGGTGCAACGGTAGTCTTAGAAAGCTTGGTAGAGGTTGTAAGATATCGATTGTTTCATTCATCCATAATGTATATGGTAAAGTAGAAGCTAACTTACATGGAACCAGTCAAAACTGCAAAAAAATATACTTGCATTTCAGAAGAACAGAAGTTAGTTTACTTGCATTTCAGAAACACGGGACATAAAGATATGTCCTAAAAGCCTTAGCATGTGACCACTCAATAGAGCTGATAATGTTAATTATTAGTCAACAATTACTGTTAGATATCAATGCCATCCAATCTGACTAAATCATTTTACTTTTATTTGACTTTGCAGTTCTAGAACCATATTTAGTAACTACAATAAATACTGTTAAATATAAACAATCAAGAACAAGAATACAGTGCAGAACACACAAATTGAGTATAACATATTGTCTCTCTTGAGCATTTTTAATTGAGATAAATCATCATCTTTGAAGCCCTGTAAGTTACACAAAATTAATCCATCTCTGGCGACAACTCTTACCACACCATTGAAGTCCTGAAAGATACACAAAATTAAGAATTAAACTTGATAAAGAAAAACCAAAAAAGGTTGCTTCATCATAAAAATAAGTTGAGGGTAATTCTATATTATCAAGCAAAGAAGAAAATGAAAAAAGAGATGATCAACAATTATTTATAAAAATTTAAAAAAACAAAAAAGAGAGACTAGCTTTCTCTGGAACTTCACTCCAGCAACCATAGCCGTGAGTGGTAATGTATCTGATGAGTTCCTTAACCTTCTGTTGGTTGCAGCAAGAATGGTGACCCATCTTTATAAAAACTCACAGAAGCAACAAGATCCAATAGTTCCTTAACCTTCTGTTGGTTGCAGCAAGAATGGTGACCCATCTTAATAAAAACTCACAGAAGCAACAAGATCCAAGAAGCAACAAGATCCAAGTATGACAGCTCATACACCAACTTAAAATAACACAATAGCCAATCCTTTTAACTTTAAACAATAGATTAAAAAATTCATAGCTCGTAAATGTGCAACCTATAATCCATCAAGAGGCAAGATTTTTGGGTTTTAGAGCTAAATTTTCATTTTTCAAATAAAAATTTTTTTTAAAAAAATTGAGGAATCGTTGCTCTGATTTATTCATTTTCTCTGCATTTGCCACTTTACCAATCATGAAAGCCCTACCGAGGTCCACTTTATCACTGTAGATACATGACCAGGCATCTCCTTCCATATCTGGAATTGGAGCAAGCCGTGAAAGTCCAAAATCAGCCACTTTTGCAGAAAACTTAGAGTCCAATAATATGTTGCTGGCCTTTACATCTCTGTGAAATATTGGAGGCCAACTTCAGTGTGTAGATACAAAAGACCTTTAGCTGCCCCTAACGCCATCTTCAATCTCATGGCAAAAGTCAGAGGATCTTTAGCAGTAACTGTAAACATTAAGCACACTCTTAAGAGAGATAAAATAGAAAGGCACTTAGGCACACAATTACTGTAAAACAAATTATCTGCATCATCGAGCTTAGAGAAATGGAAGATGTACACAATATTTGTGACTACTAATTCATCAGAACAATGCAATGAAACCAAGAAATTAATTAACAATTTCAGAAGATTGGAAAATAAGAACATAATGTATACCAGAAAGATGATCCCTCAATGGGCCATTAGACATAAGTTGTCAAACCAGCATCTACAAGCATGAAGCAACAAGCCACACTCAAAAAATGAATATATAGTAAAACCACTTCAAAAAATCAAAACCCACACTCAATACTAAACCTACACTCAACTACTTCAAAGTAGGTTTGGTCTTTCCCAATAATCTCTTCTCCATACGCATAGTCAGGGAATGGAATCCTTATCAGCATGCTTAAGGAACCTAGTCATCTAGTTGGCTAAACAACTAAATTTAACTAAACTGTAATACACTTTGATGTCATTCTCATTCCGGCAAATTGAAGAACACAGCTCAAATTTGGGAGTAATAATAAAATCAATGAAAACCGAGAAAGTAGGGTGATAGTTTGAAACAAACACAGAAAGAAAGAAAGGGACACGACTAAAAATTTGTTTTCTAGGACGCGCATTCAAGAACGGTTGTAACAAAACCGTCTTAAAAATTGAAGCGGTGGCAGTATTGTAAATAATTACAATATTTTAAAAACGGTTATATCAAAACCGTTTTTAAAGCATGTTTTCGAAAACGGTCATTAGCGTAACCGTCCTTGAAATAAGGGACTCATCGCATTTCAAAAACGATTTTGAGTAACCGTCCTTGAATATAGGGACTCAACGCGTTCTCTCTCTCGCGTTTTTCTATTTTCTTTCTCTCTCTCGAGTGCGCCCCGTTCATTTTAAATTTTTCATTCTCTCTTGCGGTTGTTCATCTCCTCTGGTCCTCACATACCCAAACCCCTTCTCCAACCCTTTCACGTCTCCATCGTGGTTGAGGTCGTTGCGGCAGGGGTAATGGGAGGCCCCGTCGGTGGGAGATCTGGGAGAAGAAGGAGTGGAGGACGAGGGTGAGAACAAAAAATTAGTGAGTTGCAGATTTCCAAAGAAGTAGTTGCATATTTTCGATGCCAACAATGAAGATGAAGACGAGGATGAGCAAGGGGAAGAGGTAGTTATCTCTGATTTTATTTTTTGAAATCCCTAATTTGCTGAAATAGTTATTAATTTGGATGCGAAACTCGATTATGGATTTTTTATTATATGTTATTTGTTGATTTTCACTTGATTCGTTTGATTTCTCCTTTCTGTTCCAAACCAGGGCCTAGAACCTGGAGAGTCTTCACTAGTTCATTTAATCATTTACGGTTATTTGTTAACACCTTGCATGTTTATCAATTTCTTTTAGAACAATTGCTTATGGAACCTGTTTACATGACTTTGGAATACTATGCGTTGATTTAAATTAATTGTCCGAGAAAAAATATATGGCCCTGTGCCCACCTCCTATTATTAGTGCCCACCTCTGATATTGTCTTGACAAATTGCCAAATTCAAGGTTTGGATTTCTGACAATTCCCTCTACTTGTTCAAGTATGTGGAGTAGAAAAATTTCACTGTTTCTTATTTACAATTGATTACAAGTAACAGTGGACATTGACTCATTGAGTTGTTAAATGACAATTAACAGGTGAGGATTTGAAAATTCAGCTTCAAGAGGCTAGGGCTGGCCTTCCTGCAAATGTAATCTTTCGGATTTTTCTAAATGTTAAGCGTGCTGCTAATTGCTTGATGGTTTTATTATTTTTTACAATCACATACAGTGGAATAAGGATCACTTATGAATGCAAACTTTACGTGGTTAGGTGGCGGAGAAATTTCCACATATTCAAGGTTACAAAGTTTTCAGACTGCCACCTACTTTGGATGTTAAGCCTCTTCTTAAATCCCAGTTAGCGGTTGTTATTTGTGATTGTAAGTCCTGTTCTTTCTACAATATCACATGGAACTATAATTATACATACAAGGTATAGAGTAGCGTGTGTGCTTCTTTATTAGCTATTTAGCATAGTATATTTCATTTCTGTTCTATCGTGCATTAGATTGTAAAGTAGAAAAGCTTTTTGCAGTATATTCATGTTATGGAAGGAAAAGTGTCTTTGTAGTCACAAGGGTCTACTAATAGTATTCCTTTCTTCGTTTTGCACAGCTGATGGGGAATGCATGAACTGTACTGGTTTGCAATTACCTGGTGTTTTAGATGACCTTTTCTCATATAGTGGTCCCGTTGGTGCACTTTTCTCAGAGGAAGCTGTGTCACTTTACCTGTGGGCACCTAATGCTCAAGTATAATTTCTTCTATTGAAAAAGATCTTGATTTCAATGTGCTCTTCAACCAGTAATACCTATTATCTGCATAATATCTTTTTGGTAAAAACTAAAAACAGGAAGTGCATGCTTACATCTATAAGAACCAATCAGGAGATGATCCCATAGAAATTGTTTGCCTTGAGGAGGAAAATGGTGTTTGGAGAACTAAAGGACCAAAAAGTGATTAAAGGTTTTTACTATGTTTATGAAGTATGTGTTTACCACCCTAGCACTTTGCGGATTGAAAAATGCTATACAAGTGATCCATATGCTAGAGGGTATGCTCTGTTCATGCTAGTTATTTTAACCTAATAGTTATTCATTCCGAATTAGAGCTAAATTATGGAAGGTTTATCATCCTTACATTGCAATTTTGTTCTGCTTCTGGTTAGGATGATGTAGTTTATAATTGTAATATTCTTTTGGTGATTATGCTAACTTAGTTACTTTAAATTCCTTTAGACGTTGTGGCTTGCTTGGATTAAATGGTTTGGGAAGTCTACCCTGCTTACGGCAATAGGTTGTCGAGAGCTACCTATTCCAGACCACATGGATATTTATCACCTTACCAGGGAAATTGAAGCCTCTGACATGTCTTCATTGGAGGCTGTCGTAAGCTGTGATTAGGAAAGGTTGAGATTGGAGAAAGAAGCTGAAGCTTTGGCGTGTGTTTAAGTAATATAGACTCTGATTTTTTTCTCACTTTCTTATGTTTTTGAATTATGCTAATATTGTTACTAACTATGCTTTAGTTTACATTTCTAAGTGCTTCCTGTACCTTGATCTATGATAATAAATTTTCTTAACTCATTTTTGGTGGTGTGGAAATAAATGTGTTATTTTTTAGAGTGTTATTGCTTGTTCTAGTATTTCTTTTCTGTCTCCTCTTTGCGTTGGACTTGGATGGGAATAACCAATTACCTGAAAATTCTCTCAATCATATCAAGTGAGGCCTGTTCCAAAAGTTCCCAAGAGAAATTATCTGTAAATTCTTCAGTAATTGGTTTGCAATTTGAAATATTATTCTTCAGTGATTGTTAGAATATTATTCTTTAGTAATTGGTGTCTTTTAACAGTGTAAGTTGGTTAACTTTAATTGACCATTTATTTCAATTTGGTTCTTTCTTGTTGCAAATTCAGTATTTTATTTTTCATGGATGACATCATGAGATGAGATTTAAAGGTTTTGAGTAGTATTTTTAACTACAAGATCTGCTTATTAATAGCTATGGCAGTAACCTCTGTCTACCTAAGTACCTAAGAAATGCGGTCATTGATTCTCTTACTGTGTACAGGGTGTTTGCTTTGTTGTGATGGACATCAGCAACTCTCTGCTATTTCATAATGTTGGTTTGATGGATGAGCAGGTTGAAAAGAGGGTCTAGTAAATTATTCAACTTGAGTGGGTCATGGTTGCTTTCTTGCAAACTGCCTAGGATGCTTTTAATTGACTGTGAGCAAAATAGTAATGATTCTGGAAAACAATAAATTATGTGCATTAGTTTTTGATGCTCCAAATTCTATGTTAACTGCTTCTGATTTATTGCTAGCACAGTGGGGCATGATTCTGGAAAATAATAAATTTATAACGTATTTGTACAATTAGGATTAAAATTATGCCATTGTGATTAATGTCAAATGTTGGGGTTCTTTGCAGGTTCTTGAGTTGATGAAAAAATGCCACGCATCAATGCCTTATTATGGAAAACTGGGTGAGACCATAAACAACATGTTGTTCTCTGATTCTTCCATCCATAACACACTATTCCAAATTGTTTGCACTAATGCACATGCTTTGGCGGTGACGTACATTGAAATTATTCATCCATTTGTTAGTCTATTTTGCTTATTTCTACATCTTATTGACAAGAAAATTTCTTTTTAACAGAAATTGCATGTACTTACACTTCTTTTATTTATTAATTTTCTTTTTTTATAGTGTTTTTGTGTCAGGAAACAATGAAGTGAATATTTATATTATGTGTGTTTCTTTTTACACTAATATTTAATTTATAATTTTTCTTAATTAATTATTTTTAGATTATAAATATTTTTATTAAAAGAAAAAGAGAATGTATTAACAAAGTATTAGAAGAAAAAAGAATATTTATGACAAGAATAATTTTAAAAAGATTATTAATATAAAACAAATTTATTATCAAGAACTAAATTAATCATTTTTCTATTTTTGAAAGAATATTAGTTATTTTTTAAATTTTGATGAATTAAATAATTATGTCTTATATATAAAAATGAAGGAAGTATATGGCAAATGTTAATTAGTGTTTTTAGAATATTAATTAAAAAATAAAAGGAAATTTTTTTTTCTTGTAATATATAAAATTAAGTATACGGCAGTTTGCACACAAGCTGCTTGTTGCTGTTTTCAAAGCTAGGAGTTTGAGTCATGTAAATATCTTCCTGTGTGTAAATTTGTGTACAACAGAATTATTTGGCAAATAATTATTTTGTAAATTTGTGTACCACTATATTATGTTGGTACTAAATAGCAACTTTTTCTCTTTTTGCCATAGCACTCATGGTGCTGACCATGAAAATGGTAGAAAGACAACAATTACTCTTTACAAAGAAAAAAGAAAAACATTCTATATGTTTTAAACCCTGGAATTCCAGCGTGCGGTCTCATATATTATTTTCTGTTTTGCTAAACCAAACCCCAAATTGGAAAACCATTTTAATTAACATCTCAAGTCTTAGGCAACCAATTGATTTGGTTCTCTCAAGTAATCAATCTGTCTGTTCATTAGTGTTACGTACCGAAAATTGAAATGACAAAGAAAAGAAAGAATTTTATTGAATAGGATGAGAAGAACAGAAAAATAGGAGAGAAAACACTCTTCCAAGGGTTTTCCCTTCATAAAGGATTACTCCTTTCACAATTAGTAATGCTCAATCTACAAACTGATTAGATCCTCCTCCCTCTCCTATCCTTCTCCCTCTATTTATATCAAATAAACCCCTCTAACTAACTAACTAACTCTTTAGTAGTCTAACTATATTAACACAATCTTCCTTCTCCTTATATCATAGCAATTAGTCCCTTATATTTAGTTTCCATTTATTTTTCCAATTCTTTGTTACTCTTTATTCTTTTTCTTTGTTCTCTTAATTTTCTGTGCTGTTTGAATTTCTGTCTACTCATCCCAACTAATGGTATGAGGCTTATGATATTATCTCGTAAGTTTGCAGCTTGTATAGTTTTTCATGAGTTTTAAACTTTGACTTCTTACAACTTGTTTCTAGGTTGTTGTCTATAATTTTAGGCCATTATAGCTATTTCTTTTTCTCACATAGTCATGAACGTGGATCTTTTTTTTTCTATAATTTCCAATTTATTTATGTAGCTTTGTTTAAATTAAATATTTGTATGAATGTTACAGGAGTATTGAAGGAAATCAATTTTCAGGCCACTTTAAGCAGTTGACCAATTTAGAAAAAGTGTAAGTCTTGTGATCTTCTTTGTGTGCTTATTGGAAATTTGGAATCTCAATATCTGCTTCTATTTTCCCCCTCACATATCATTTTGTAGTGATTTAACATGACTAAATCATGTTTGTTTAGCATTCTATCATCCAATGGATTCGCAGGAGCATTGCCACCCGCGCTTTCCAAGTTAACCAAGTTGATTGATTTGTAAGTTCTTATCAATTTGACATATTCTAGCACATGGTTACAATCTGATAGTTAAAAATGCACAAGGATGAGCCCCTTTGATTCTATTTAATATTAGGTAGTGAGGTGTTAATGCAAGTCACTGTAGGTTTTTTAATTTTGATGAATTAAATAATTATGTCTTATATATAAAAATGAAGGAAGTATATGGTAAATGTTAATTAGTGTTTTTTTAATTTTTTTTCTTTTAGGGTTACAGGCATATGCACGGTTGCTCTCTTGAGGGTCTCATACCTTCTAGCATTTCTGCCTTGACAAGATTAAGTGATTTGTATATTTGTAATTCTTTATTTTATTTGTTTTGATCATAGAAGATGAATATGTTAAGTTTATTTTTTTTCTTTGATACTTGCAAATTATGAATGTTATAATTGAAAGAAAAAGAAAATGTAAGTTGTTATTTTGTTCCATTAATAGAACATATTATTTTAATTAAATGTCGTATATATTATTAATATTATTCAGTTTGTGTGTTTTAATTAGTAATTATGATATTTTAATTTTGAACAAAAAAAATTTAGAAAAACCGTAAAAGAGGGAATTTAAAAAAAAAAAACAATAAATCTAAGACGGTTATAAGATACATCCGTCTTAGAATGATTATTAAAAAAAATAAACATTAATTCTAGGACGGTTTTTAAGTAAACCTGTTTTTGAAATCTAGCATTCTAAGACGGTTCTGTATATACCTAAGATGGTTCATAGATATAACCGCCTTAGATTTGATGATTTTTTTTCTTTTTCTTTTTCTTTTTTACATCTTCTAAGACAGTTCGACGTTACAACCGACCTAGAATCACAAATACCAAGACGGTCTCAAAACCGACTTTGAAAATCAAACTTTCAAAGACGTTTGCAACAAAGACAGGTGGAGAACCGTCTTTGAATGCCCTTTAGAACCGACTTAGAAGGCCTTGCTTGTAGTCGTGGGAGGGATGATACCTTAGCGTCGCGGTAATTGATGATAAATTTGCCGGTTCCTTCCTAAAGAACGACGCGAGCGATGACGCTCTTACAGCGACCAGTGCCAATGATTGTCTACGCGGCGAATCCACCCGGGAGCCTGGACTTCACGTACTTCTTCAGGTCCTCAGTTTCCGATTCCGCTAGTGTGGTGGTGGTAATGACGATGGAGGAGGGGGTTTTTGGGAAGCGCGAGATGGAGAGAAAGAGAGGGATTCGATTCTAGCGAAGGAGAGAGTGTTGGGTCAAATGGAGGCGGTGACGGCGGAATTGTGGGTCAAGGATTGAGAGGGTGCGATTGAACACTAGGGCACAACAACATTCATGATTTTGTGGGACTAAAATGGAGACAAGCAATCTTTACAGCAAAACGCTGTCGTTTTACTCATTTTGGTCAACATGTCAAAGATGAACGGACCAAAACGAAGACGGTTAAATCAAAGACTGTCGTTGTTTGCAACTTTCTAAGACCCCAAACACCATAACCGTCGTTGAATTTTCATTTTAATTACAAAATTGCCACCGCCCCCCACTTCTAAGATGGTTTCACGAGAACCGACGTAAATTGACCGTCGTAAAATGCAGAATTTGTAGTAGTGAAACATATTAGATGAAAAATCACAAGAGTACTTAAATCCTTTGATCTATGTCAATATAAATTAAATTTTATTCATATTAATTTGTACAAAAAATATCACTTAAATTATAAATTTTATATAAATAAATATTAAAATTGTAGGGACTATTGGATTATGCAGAAGGGATTTAAGGACCTAGTATATTGGTATGCTTATCGAATCATCATCACAAGGAATACTACCTCTCGGAGTGCTGATCTTTGATGATCTCTCACGCCTTAAAATCCTTGCGTCACCGCACTTTTGATCTCCTTGTAGTCGGTTGATGACAAACTTTCTAGACTATCTCTCAAGGGGAAAGGGGATAGAATGTGAGCACTTTCTCACTATCAGGAGATGACTTTTTTTTTCAGCCTCTATGACTCCTCTCTCTTTTTAGAGAGGGTTAAGTGTAGAATATATATATATATATATATATATATATATATAGGTTCCTAGAAATCCTAACCTTAAGGTGTAATGGGCTCTAGGTTTCTTGGGCTCTTTTTACACACTAGGCCTTATTAGGCTTTAGTGAAAAAGCAAAAACCCAACAATCTCCCACTTGCTCTTGAGTACAAACTTGAGCCTAAAGCCCAAGACCATGTAACTCACAAGTCTTCATCAACTAAAATTTCCCTATCCCTTATCTTGAGCTAGCTTGGGGATCTACCAGCTATTATTAATCAAGGCTCCTGATAATCAACAAATGGTTATCTAATTCTGTGCTACTCCACTAAAAGTCTGAACTTGAACTCCAAGATTAATAACATATATAACATGTATATGCATCACCCTTTTGTAGAACGTCTATAATTGATTGACAAGTTTTCTGTTACCCAATCAATTATTAATTCCCTTGACTATGATAGTTTTTCTAATGGATTACATGCACTGGCTAGTGTCTTCAATATCCAAGTACAGAAACATATCAAGGGGACATTTCCTACAAATTTCATATTGTTTATCTTATAAATACCGATAATCAAATAATCTCACTCCCAAAATACCGAGTTATTGGCTGTCAATGGATTGCACCTCACCCATTGGTATATCAAAGAATGAAAACTATTTGATTACCTATTTATAATAAACTTAGAATTAAGAGCAATCATATAACTATAGTTATTTGGAGATTTGATACCTTATGACAAAAAACACCCTTAGTCAAATCTCTCCTTGATTCTTTCAATGTGAATGTTAATTCACACCAATATTTTACAATGATTTAGACAAAACCATTTCATAAAATATTACAGCCTAAGTGACCAACTTTATTTAATAGCTGTGAATCTGTTCATCAATTATGAGAACCAATGATCATGTCCTCCATGAATGTATCCATATGATCATATACTTCACAATTGATCCGGACCTTGGTGTTTGTAAATAGTGTGCAAAATAAATGAATAATACATCATTTAAAACTTTCAGAAAAAAAATACAATGTCATAATGTCTTGCACAAAAGACACAAAAATAACAAAGTAAAAACAAGCTCCAAAAGCTACAGCAAATCCAGAATCCTCCTAAGACCCATAGATGTAACATGCCGCTCGAACACACGTTCAGGCAAACTCTTTGTAAAAGGGTCAGCAAGGTTTTCTTCCGATGCTATCTTGGTTACCACTGTGCCTCCTCTTTCAATGATGTCTCGGATCAAGTGGTACTTCCTCTCTATGTGTTTATGCCTTTGGTGATATCGTGGTTCCTTGGATTGTGCTACTGCCCCACTATTATCACAATAAAGTGTGATGGGACGACTAGCACCTGGTATCACCTGAAAATCCAAAAGGAACTTCTTTAACCATGCAGCTTCCTTTGCAGCTTCTGATGCTACAACATACTCAGCCTCTATGATAGAGTTAGCCACACATGACTGTTTGATACTTCTCCAGCGCCGCTGTTAAGAGTGAACACATAGCCTAAAGTTGATTTTCTTGAGTCAATGTCTCCATGGAAATCTGAGTCTATGTAACCAATGGTTTCAAGACTCCCACTTAATAGACCAACATATAATCTCTCATTCTCCGAAGATACTTAAGTATATGTTTAACTGCTATCCAGTGTTCCTGTAACGCCCCGTATGCATCTGATTCATTAACATTCAATTATGGTCGTTAAGCGTAACAATTAATTAAAGCTAATCAATACGAAAGCAATTAACAAAATGACGTCATCAACAACAATATCTTTACATTATGTATGAGGAACTCTCATAATATACCCCTAGAGGACCAATTCAGCCATATACATATATATCAACAAATATATCTCAACAATGGCTGTACAAAACCAGAAGGTATCAAATATCCAGTCCTCTCTTAACATACATCAATATCTCTCCAGATATACAACTTATACATGATGTACATCAACATATCTATATATATACATCATCAACAACCATCACCATGGCCATACAAAAGAATAGGCACCATGTGCCATGACCTCACAAATCACATCCTCACAAGAGGATACAAAATATACAATGTTTATACATTACAATCCATACAGTATCCAAACACATGTGTACACGCACATCTTCCCTCGCAGGGGTACAAAATAGATCATATATATATATATAAAGCAGTGAGCCACAATGCTCTCAAAGTACTGCCCAAGGAGCTATACAATGTCTGTCCCTACTGGGGACTCCCGCCCTAGGACCCATCATCTCTGCCAGATGCATCACCTGCAAAAATATAATCCTCACACACGGGGTGAGATACAATCCCAATAAGCTCAGGGTTCTTGGAGGCTTCTCCTCCCCCTGACTCACTTCCATGATAACATAACATCAAAGGCATTACATGTAACACCCCCTATGTATCTGGTGTATTAACAATTACTTAATCAGATTAGCGCAGTAATTAATTTAAAACCAATAGATAAAAACTAACAAAAGTGTTTTACTAAAAACATGATGTCATCGTTATTTACTTACAAAACCATATTTCCTGATTCATTATGTATGGTAAGTATCCAAATTCCTAATATGAATGCCAAGGCTTCACAACAAGCCATAACGATCCAGATAACATAAATAATGGCAGATAAAGACAATAAAGTCTATACAGATATAACAAGAGAAACAGAAACCACAGGTATCTATATACATATAGATAAACACCATAAAACCATCATTGTGGCTATACAAAAGAAGAGACACCCTGTGTCATGATCTCACAGATCACATCCTCACAAGAGGGCATAAAGTACATAATGTTTGTACATTACATTCATACAGGATCCAAAATATGTGTACACACACATCTTGCCTCGTAGGGGTACAAAATACATCATATATACATATAAACAAAGAGTCACAATACTCTCAAAATGCTACCAAGCAGCTACACAGAGTCCATCCTTACTAGGGCCTTCCGCCTTGGGACCCATCATCTCTGCCAGATACATCACCTGCAAAAACATAATCCCCACACACGGGGTGAGATACAATCTTAGTAAGCTCAGGGTTCTTGGAGGCTTCTCCTCTCCCTGACTCACTTCTATGATACACAACATCAAAGGAATCACAACACCAGGCCTCCTGGCCCTCACAATAACACATAGACATTTTTTAGCTCTAATATGTATGTGCGGTACTATGCCCGCCAAAGATGCATCATCATCAGCATCAGGAGTCTTAGTCCTCAGTGAGAGACCGGAACTCACGCTCATGTCATCCCATCAGGATCTACCCCTTTACACATGGATGCACGTATATGGCACCTCTGAGAATAGGCTTCAACCGCGACGGGACCACCTATATCAGGTCTTAAGGGATCATACACCCTTTACGTGAGCAAACCGACTAGGAGTTACGCTCTGCTCCTAGGGAGGTCCATATCTATCTAACTGGCCAGAAGATCTATCCAAAAGGCAACCATACACAAGGCATAGAAACAAACATACATATTATCATGAGGAAAGTTATAACATCCAATTCAATGCATATGAATCATGTATGCAACCATCACTCCCTCGGTGTATGGTGGAACTCAAGCAGTGGGAAAAACTCCCAAGAACAAAGAACTTACCTGGCAAAGCCGTGTTCTACTGTTCAATCCCTGAACTATGGTCTCCGCCACTGACACCCTCGGTGTCACGCCCTATACAAAGGCACACATGCTCATACATAGCATAATCTCATCAATTTGACTAACATTAAGCTTACTCATACATTTCTCAAAGACAAATTCCAAAGTCCATAAAATTTATATTTCAAGGCTATCATTCATCACAACAACCTCCTAAGCATACTTTTTTAAAGGACCTAAGCCTAATTTCAGCTCTAACTCAATAGGGTCACTATTCACATCAAGAACAAATTCTTAAATAAATGGTAGAATTTGAGTTTCTTACCTCTAAATCGACAAGGAAGGCTAGACGACCACTTCTCCAAGCTTGGGTATCCTTAAAATGCCTCATTTCCCTTCGAAATTGAAACTTTGGAAAGTTCCCTAAAGACATCGATCTCTTCATTTCATGGTTTTTAGGGAAAACTAATGAAGGAATCTAGCTCATTAGCTAATTTCCTTCAAGTTTCATGTTGGGTGTGAAGTGTTTTGGTCAATGGTTGAGTGGTATGGAGCTTCCCAAGCTCAACAATGGAGGAAAACGTATAGAGGAAGAGAAATGTGAGTTTTTTTTGCCCTAAAACGCGTGAAATGGCCTTTTATAGTGGTCATGTTCGCGTTCCTGTGCTAATCACGCCAGATTCTAGAGAAAATTGACTTTCTGGAGCACTTCTGATGCTAATCGTGCCACTTTGGCGCTATCCGCGCCGGATTCCAGAGAAAATAGGCTTTCTGGGGCATCTTTGGCGCTAATCGCACCACTCTGGCACTAACCGCGCCAGATTCTGTCGCTAACGCTTTTTGCGATGGAATATAGTAAATTTAATGTTTTTTATTTTTATTTTTATTTATTTTAAAACCTTGGTCATTATATTACAACACCAGGCCTCCTGGCCCTCACAACAACACATAGACATTCTCTAACTCTAATGTGTATCTGCGGTACTACGCCCGCCAAAGATGCATCATCATTAGCATCGGGACTCTTAGTCCCCAGTGTGAGACCGGGACTCACACTCGTGTCATCCCATCGGGAGCTACCCCTTTACACATGCATGCACGTATATGGCACCTCCGAGAATAGGCTTTAACCGCGATGGGACCACCTATCTCTTGTCTTAAGGGATCATACACCCTTTATGTGAGCAAACAGACTAGGAGTTGCGCTCTGCTCCTAGGGAGGTCCATATCTATCTAACTAGCCAAAAGATCTATCCAAAAGGCAACCATACACAAGGCACAGAAACAAACATACATATTATCATGAGGAAAGTTGTATCATCCAATTCAATGCATATGAATCATGTATGCAACCATCACTCCCTCGGACTCTGGTGGAACTCAGGCAATGGGAAACACTCCCAAGAACAAAGGACTTACCTGTCAAAACAATGCTCTGTTATCCAACCCCTGAACTGTGGTCTCCGCCACTGACACCCTCAGTGCCACGCCCTATACAAAGACACATAAGTAGTCAACAACAGTTCTCAACCGTTAGAAATAAAAGGAATGCGATACTTTTCCATTTAAACCTTTTTTTTCTAATTTACAAGAACTAGTCACCTAACCAGTGACTTACAGACCTCCAGCAGGATCTATCTCGGCCTAACCAAGGCACTAGAGTCTCCCAAAGACTCTGCATAAGTCAATTCAAAGAGTTCAATACTCTATACATGCCACATTTCAACGATTATCAAGGTGGCTAAAACGGTTACTTCAACACATTTTCACCATTTATATAGCCTCTTAAACACATTTTGTAAAAGCACCAAGGCTTATACATATCATAATATCATCAATCTAACCAACATTTTTCCTACTCATACATTTCTCTAACCAAATTCCAAAGTCCATAGAATTTATATTTCAAGGCTAAATCTTCATCACAACAACCTCTTAAGCATACTTTTTCAAAGGACTCAAGCCTAATTTTAGCTCTAACTCAAAAATGTCACTATTCACCTCAAGAACAAATTCTTAAATAAACGGTAGAATTTGTGTTTCTTACCTCTAAATCGACAAGGAAGGTTAGAGGACAACTTCTCCAAGCTTGAACGTCCTTAAAACGCCTCTTTTCCCTTCGAAATTGAAACTTTGGAAAGCTTCCTAGAGAAAACGATCTTTCCGTTTGATGGTTTTCAATGAAAACGGGGGTTGGAATCTAGCTCATTGGATGATTTCCTTCATCTTTCATGTTGGAAGTGAAGTGTTTTGGTCAATGGTTGAGTGGGTATGAAGCTTCCCAAGTTCAACAATGGTGGAAAACGGAGAAGAAGGGAGAAGATGAATTTTTGGCTAGAAAAATGCTCAAATGGGCCATTTATAGTGACCCAGCCCGCGTCCTGGTGCTAATCGTGCCACAGTAGCACTAACCGTGCCTGATTCCAGAGAGAAATGACCTTTTAGTGCATTCTGGTGCTAATGGCGCCACTTCTGGCGCTACTGGCGCCATCCTGGCGCTAACGGCACCATATCTGGCACTATCCGTGCCTGATACCAGAGCCACAGCCAAAATTTTTTTTTTAGCCTTGGTTATTATAGTTCCTCTCCAGGATTAGATTGGTACCGACTTACTACTCCCACTGCATAGCAGATAGCTGGTTTGGTGCACAGCATAGCATACATAAGGCTACCTATTACTGAAGCATAAGGTATCCTACTCATACGTTTTCTCTGCTCAGGAGTTTTAGGAGAATGCTCCTTAGAGAGATGAATCTCATGCATGAAGGATAAAATTCCCCTCTTAGAAATATCCATGTTGAACCTGGCAAGTATTTCGTCGATGTAATTAGCCTGAGATAATGCCAATACACTATTCTTCCGGTCTCGTAAGAGTTTAATACCAAGAATATAATTGGCTTCTCCTAGGTCCTTCATATCAAAATGCTTGCTCAGCCAGGTCTTTATGCCCGATAATACCTCTGTGTCATTTCCAATAAGGAATATATCATTTACATAAAGCACCAGAAAAGATATTACTTCCCCTTGGATCATTTTGTACACACACGGCTCATCAAGAATTTTCTCAAAACCATAAGACTTAATGGCTTGATCAAACCTGATGTTCCATGATCTGGACGCTTGCTTAAGTCCATAAATGGACCTTTGCAACTTGCATACCATGTTTTCTTGCCATTTGGCTATGAACCCTTTTGGTTGCTGCATATAGATATCCTCTTCCAAATTTCCATTTAGAAAAGCAGTTTTGACATCCATTTGCCAAATCTCATAATCAAGATTTGCTGCAACAGGTAAGAGAATTCGGATGGACTTGAGCATGGCAACCGGCGAAAAGGTTTCTTCATAATCCACACCTTCTATTTAGGTGTACCCTTTCACCACCAATCTAGCTTTGAAGGTTTCAACCTTCCTGTCTGATCCTCTTTTTCTCTTGTAGATCCACTTACACCTAATGGGTCTTACCCCTTTTGGTGCATCTACAAGAGACCAAACTGAGTTGGAATACAAAGAATCCATTTCACGATTCATAGCCTCAAGTCATTCTTGAGCATCAACATCTCCTAGTGCCTCGTCATAACTCATGGGATCATCATTTTCTTCAATGATGACATCCTGATACGATTCGCCCAACAAGAGAAATCTTGCGGGTTTACGAGTCAATCTCCGACTACGACTTTGCCACACTTGTTGTTGTGCATCTACAAGACGATCCAAGTTAGGTGGATTAACAATTTTTGGAGGAACCTCATTACGTGGGTTAACTAATTCTTGATTTTGTTCTTCCACAAGTGGTACTTGCATTTCTACAGGTTCCACTTGTTAAACATCATGCTGAAGTTCTGGTTCTGAATCTGGTTCCTGTGTGTGTTCAACTACAGGTATATTTTCCCCTCTTTGAACAATCATAAAAACAAAAGATGGAACCGCTTGAGGTTAAGGTGAAACTTGATCTGAGACTAGTTCATCAAGAATAACCTTACTCCTTGGCTTATAATTTGTCATATAGTCATCCTCTAAGAAAGTTGCATGAGTGCTCACTATGACCTTCTTTTCTTTCAGACTATAAAACAACCAAACTCTGGTTCCTTTAGGATAGCCTATAAACATGCATACTTCTGTACACGAGTCTATCTTATTTGGCTTTTGTTGTAAGACATGTGTTGGAGCATCCTAAATCTGAATATGATTCATGGTGGGCTTACACCCTTTACATAATTCTATTGGTGTCTTTGAAACTGACTTGGACGAAGCTAAGTTCAAAAGTTACATAGCATTTTCTAAGGCATATCCCCAGAATAATCAGAAATAGATGAATAACTGAACATAGATCTTGTCATTTCTAAAAGGGTTCTATTTCTCCTTTCAGCAACTTCATTTTGTTGGGGTGTCCCTGGAGAAGATAATTGTGAAACTATCCCCTCTTTGGTCAGGTAAGACCTGAACTCTCCAGATAGATATTCACCCCCTCAATCAGACCAAAGAGTCTTAATTTGAAGTTTTCCAAAAGCTTCAGACTTGTGATGCATCAGGTACACTGTCCAAATCTAGAGTAATCATCAGTGAATGTGATGAAATACTGATACCCGCCTCTGGCCTGGACATTTATTGGACCACATACATCAGCATATACCAATTCCAGCTGAAGTGTGGCACGATTTCCCTTGGCCTTGAAAGATCTCTTAGTCATTTTACCCTCTAAACAAGATTCACAAACCGGTATCAATTCAAAGTGCAGGGACTTTAAAATTCCACTATTGACCAAACCTTGTATCCTATTAGAGTTAATATGACCCAATCTCAAATGCCAAAGATAAGTTTCATTGGAAACTTTTCTTTTCTTTGATGAATAAACATGTTCAACATCTCCTAATTCAACATGATTAACTTCACAGGGCACAAGAATAAGGAAATAAAGACCATTAATCATTTCAGCAGAATAAATAAAAGAATATGAACTTCTTGTTGAAACTGAGGAATTAAACTGAACTGTCAAACCATGTTTAATCAAACAACTAACAGAAATTAAATACCTCTGAAAATTTGGAATAAATAAACAGACTTGTAAAACCAAAGTTCTGCAATCAAAAGATAAAATAACTTGTCTCACTACTAGTGTAGACATAAGCTCCCCATTTCCAAGCTTCAAAACTCTTTGTCCTTCACTTACATGCAAGCTATGTTTGAACCACTGTAAAGAGTAATAAACATGGTTAGTGGCTCCTGAATCAATGATCAATTTATCATTGCGATTCTCCACTAAACAAGCTTCAATCACATGTAAATTACCCATACCTGGTTGATTCATACATGGGTAATTTTTCTTACAATGCCCCTTTTTTCTGCACTTGAAGCACTTGCCTTTTGGATGCTTCATTGCAAATGGTTTGGCAACTGGAATACCTGATTTCTTCTTTTTCTTGTTCTTGTTCCTTCCCTTGGGTTTCCCCTTAGGTTTCGCAGAACTCTCACCAACAAAAAAAGGCACTGGCTTGCTTTACTAGAGATTGTTTAGCACTCTCAAGCTCGTGCATCAGTTGATTAAGGTCAAGATTCATCTTATTCATATTATAATTCATCTTGAACTGATTGAAATATTTAGGCAGTGATTGCAAGAGAAGGTCAACTTTTACTTCTTGTTCAAACCTTACCCCATGGTCTTCAGCCTTCTTGAAATTTGCTATCATTGCCAGACAATGATCTCGCACACTTGCTCCAGACATAACTATCTTGGTGACTGTATTCAGCGTATTCTGCCTGGCAGAGCTACTAGACGTAGCAAACATGCCATCAAGAGTCTGGAGCATCATTCCCCCACTCTCAATCATGCTCACTTGCTCCTGAAGGTGACTGGCTAGACTGGCTAAAATATAGCGGCGAACTGCCACATTTTCCTTCTCTCATCTTTCCTTCTCTTGCTGAAAACGTGTATTTGTTGTCTCAGACACATCCTCAGCGGGCTGTTCTGGCATAGGGTTAGTCAGAACAAAGTTGAGCTTTTCATATTGAAGAACAATATCCAAATTAGTTTTCCATTGTTTGTAGTTTGTACCATCCATAGGTTTTTGGCTCAAGATAGTAGCTAAAGAATTGAATGAAGACATTTTTCTGAAGAAAAAAAACACTCTAATTACAAATAAGAATAACAACAAACGGATATAGCGCTAGTAGATTCTAATAACTACTACTCGTTTATAGTTCAACAATCCATTAGTTATCTTTACAAGGCTTACGATGGGCAAGATACTTGTAAAACTAATATTGTTATTTGGGACTTTAGTTCCATTGCCAGAGCCTCGATGGGAGGGTTAACAACTTTACCAAAGTTGAATGTATTTAACCATTGTTTACTTTCAAAATTATCTTTAGTGTCTAAGTGTTGCCGACGATGGGCCATACAAAACTTTACTAAAATTTTGAAAATATTAAGGTTTAATCTAGCGAAATCCAATTATCCTTATCCGATGGGGCTTCAGCGATAACCATTTGACTAGTAAACCCACAATTGGAGCCCGTAGGTTTTTAATTAATTACTTAATTAAAAACCTACACCCATTCAATATTTTAGAATTTTAGAATTTGCCAATTTCCAAGAATTGTTTAAATTCGAGTATTCTTTGTTTGATTTCAAAAACTATGTAAGCAGCCGCAAGCCAATGAACGTGCAAGCTTAGCTTATCGAAATTTTGAAATCATTAAGGTCCTTAAATCATGTCATGATAGGCAACGTGTGCTTCACACAATCATGATACATTATTGTGGTATGCAGCGTGTGTTAACACATGACCATTTTAGAAGACCCAGAAATTACTCACAATGTAAACAGTTCTCTTAAGAAATAATCTGGATTATTTGTCTTGATTTTAATTATTCAAAATTAATTAATTCAATTATTAATCTAGATTTTTAACAAAAATATAATAATTTTAATTAATTTTTTAGAATAATTTTGAATCAAAACAATCCTATGATAACTACCATACTAGTCGTGGAATGACAAAATAACTATTATGCTCATGAAATTATCAATTTATGCAATAATATGGCACCACCTATTCTATATGACATGTTATCACAATAAGCATGTTATCAATCATATAATTCACACATTCATAAAATAAATCAATTTAAATAAAACTTTAATCCATGGTTTCCTAATAAAAAATAAAAAAATAAATTTACAAATTGGAACTGAAATCTCTTCAGCCCATTTTCTTCTTCCTTTCAGTCCATAGGTTCTGTATCAAGCCCTTTAATAATAGTCATGGGCCCAATGTCCAAAAAAAAATTGGCAAGAAACCCTAAGTCCACTTTCAGGAACCCTAGCGGTCACGTTCACTGCACCTTCACTCGAACTCATCTCAGGACGAGACTCCAGAGGAAGGACCACCATGAAGAGATGAAGCCGCCGTTGCCGAAATCAGCCACAACGGAGCTTCCACGCGCCCTCACGCGCCGGATCTTTGCCTGCGCGTGAAGCTCAGTCGCCTCCCCTTCCGGCCGTGCGTGAGGGCGCGTCCGACCTCCTCTCTAGTTGTTCCGACTGCCATTCCTCTCGTGTTTTTGTCATCTTCCATGCCATGTGATTGGTTTCTCAAATCGACCACCAGAAAGTCACGAACATGTCTAAACAATGACAAACGTCCTTCTTTTTGCATCTTCTTGATCTTCTTTTATTAAAACTTTTGTATAACATTAAAAAAAATATACAAGAATTGAAATAAAATCAAGGAGGAAACCTAATCATATGGGATTAGCCTCCTTGTTACAACCCAAGAAAATACATTCAAATCTCTACCATGGATTAAAGTTAAAAACCAAATAAAGCATTTATTTTTTTATGAAAAGAATTACAAAGATAAACATACAACACATATGATCAACAGATATAGAATCCTAGGTGCCATATTTCACAAAGCAAACTAATTACATGAATAGTGAAACTAGATTCACATACCAATGTACAACCATGCTTTAATACCAATTGTAGGGACTATTGAATTTATGCGGAAGCGATTTAAGGACCTAGTATATTGGTATGCTTATCGAATCATCATCATTTCATAAACACAAAAGGAATACTACCTCTCGGAGTGTTGATCTTTGATGATCTCTCACACCTTAGAATCCTTGTGTCACCACACTTTTGATCTCCTTGCAGTCGGTTGATGGCAGACCTTCCAGACTATCTTTCAAGGGAAAAGGGGAAAGGGGATAGTGTGTGGGCACTTTCTCACTATCAGGAAATGACTTTTTTTTCCAGCCTCTGTGACTTCTCTCTCATTTTAGAGAGGGTTAAGTGTAGAATATATATGAGTTCCTAGAAAACCTAACCCTAAGGTGTAACGGACTCTAGATTTCTTGGGCTCTTCTTACACACTAGGCCCTATTGGGCTTTAGTGAAAGAGCAAACACCCAACAAAAACATCAATTAAATCTCATATAAATAAAGTCGAAATAGCAATTCATAAATTAAAAATTAAAAATAGTATTTGAAAAAAAAGTAAAAAAACTAAAATTTGTTAATATTTATTATTTATGATGAACTTAAATTTGAATTAAATTAAGTAATACAAATTATAGAAAAATATTAACATTAAATTATCATTTAAGGGGTTAATGAGAATTTATGATAATTAATGGGTATGATTTTAACGATTTTATTTATATATATGCATCTTATTAAAATAAAGTAAACAACTATTAGATGACTTATTTATATTATTTATATTTTTTGTTAATATTTATATTATTTATATGAAAAGTCATCGATTTTTCAATAAAATTTAATTCATAATGAAAACTATTATTTATACATTATCTTTTAAAATAATAGAAAATATTTTCCTCATACAAAATTATTTTAAACAAAGCTAATCAGATCTTTTTATATTATATAATGAAAGTAATTAATGCAATATTCAATTATATACCATT